>OY856410.1:998114334-998594334 GCA_963693085.1 Alisma plantago-aquatica | reverse complement strand
ATAATGTAGTAAAATTAGAAAGACAATTGTAATTTGATGTGAATTTAAAAACTATCAATAAGATACATCAGTGAATGAACCTTAATATTTCATATAAATTGTCTTGAATCACATACTTGTAGATATATTTTACCTTAATAATAAATAAGAGGCATGTAACAATAATAAAGTATTTTGATTGTAAATACATGTGAAAACAATATGGGTATAAGTCTACTTTTCTCATGCAAGCAAATTATATAAGGGTACAAGTATATTTTTCTACATCCTAACAACCTAGATGAATGCGGAAATACAATAGACTACTATATTTAACTTCTAAATATTTTAATTCACTTGATATCAAGAATACTTCTAGCAAATCAATTCTCAATCTTGAGTTCCCTTTAGTTTCTCTTTTATTTTTTTGCTTTTATCTAAAATCAACATGTCGATGTGTTACTATCTCAATGAGTGTAGTACGCCACAAATAATGTGTTCAATCCTATTCTAATAGAGTTATACAAAAAAATTATTTTCATAAACCTAGATTTTTTTTAATAAGTTTAAGATTTATCAAGTATGATGGGTTAGATTGATGAAATAACATAGAAACCATATAAGATAAGTGCAACTTTACTAAGATTCCTTAATAATAACCATTATATCCTAACTACTCATTTAATTGGACTCAAAAAATACATTTATCATTTTGTACTAGTTTTAGTGTTATCTTGTTTTCTTCCATTTTCACTCTCTTTGATGCTATTTTAATATTCAAGATATTCACGTTTAAAATCCTCTACGTCCATCGAGGTATCCACATATAGACATAAGATCTCTACAAAATTATAATATATGACTTACAGTATGGAAGCTCAAGAGGCCATAGAGGTGCCTCGGGCTATAGATTGTCTCGTGAGATGATCTCTATTGTAAAACTCATCACAAAGAATAATGAAGTAGATCCTCAAACATAGAGACTCCCATTAGTTCCCATAAAAGGATCCACTATACTTACTAACTTAAATTAGGTTCATATAAGGGACACAATTCTTTTCCAATAAGTTGCGACTCTTCTATTATTTCTTGTGGTATAATATTGGTCAAGGGAAGGGAGGAAAAAGGTAGACATAAAAAAGATACAAAAAGAACTATAAATACTAAGATTTAAAATTCAATTCACATCTTGCATCTATTATAGTTGAACTCTTACATGGAAAGAACATACAATTCCTTTCAACCAAAAAAATATGCACAATATCTTACAAGTTGTGAGTTTGTTTTTGGAAGAAACTCTAAGATAGTCAACATACTTGACGACACAACATGGATAAATCCTTCCACCTTATATATTTTATATATATTCTTCACAAAGTTACAACAAAAGAACAAATAAAAAAATCTTCGTAGTTAAAAACATTATAGATAAGTTAAAATGTGGCTGGTTCACACATCCTAGGTATCCAATATGTCATTGAAGAGTTTTTATCAAGTGAGAGTGAAGATTATAGGTACATTTTACTTCCATGGTCAAAAATCCCAATCTGCTTTGGTATGTCTCACTGAGGCATATTCCAACACCTTTTTAGGTTAATTTCTCATTGTCTATTATAAGATATTGTCTTTCAATCTTTGCATTGTTTGTACAAATTCATAAATTTTTTTATGGATTTTTTCATAGGAACTCCCCAACTTCTCTCATTGATGGATTTGGTCAATGTTCCTTACATGCCACATCCCAACATCAATGTATTATTAGAATGCAGATATTGACTCAAGATGGTATTGCAATTAACACATTAATCTCTCAAAACTCTAATATTCAACCATGTATCAACCACAATAAATAGTTGATACTAAACAAAAATTCTGATGCTAATAACTTACCTCCACATCTAGGACCCATTAGGGTTACCTATAACTGAATAAGAAATTATTTGTGTCTAAAAAACTTGTCCCTCGCATTGATTTTGATAAGTTTCCTATAGACTCTCCATATGAACCCCTCTAGGAATACCTTAGTTAGTAAATCCATTTAAAATTCCCATCATAGACGACAAGGAAAGGATCTACAATGTTGAATATGTCAAAATAAGAGAGTTTAGATACAAAATATTAGTCCAATATTATAGTAAACTATAAACTTACAACTTGAAATAATAAAATTCATGATAATCACAATTTTAATTTCACATTTTCTTGTTGAATATTAATTATAATAAATTATGATAATATCTATTTAAAAGGTATCAAAACCTTCTTTTTAAATTTGTAAACGAAGCATGCCAATTTTATAATGGATTGTTTAAGTCTAGATGTACAAACATTCAAACAATAAATAATGGATGTTTTGATTTGATACCAAAAAATCCATGATATAAATTTTCTTATTCTTTAGGAAATCAAAGTTATGATGCTTTCAATTGGTCTATCTCAAATTTATCTTATGGTAACATTTGCTATCATCAAAAAGGGGCAGGTTGTTGGCTTTTTGGATATGCCACACTCTCATTTTGATTATCACAAATAAATCCTATTTATATTTTTATTGTGTAAATTAATTGTTTTATAAGATCAAGGAACTTAGATAAGATCCAAAGGTAAAGAATATACAATTATATGTGTGTTTTGATGCTTGTACATCAAGTTGTGCCTAGAATATGTCTTAAATAAGTACAAGTTATGCAATTGGATAGGAATGATGTAAGAATAAGTGATCAACAGCTCAATACCATTGTAAACCTAGTTTTATACTTATATACACCCTCTAGGATAGGTAGATAATTTTCCATATTCATTTGAGTCATTTTTTAACTTTTAGGACTTTTAGGATAGAGTATTTTTTAGTCAAACATTTTTTCGATTAAAATACATCTCAGTCAAACTTTGGATCGATAGATAAATTACCATTAGACCTAAGGTGGTGTGATAACCTGGATTTCTCTCAGTCCTGGAGTACATGTTGTTGTCTACTTCACCTTTGCCCTATTTCTAATTCTATCTCTCTATTTCATGTTGGAATGAGTGTTGTTCCACAATTAGCCCACCTAGTATTCATGTATCACTGAGACAATGCTAGATGATTAAAACTAATTTGCTTTCTTGTGACACATCACCATCTCTTTAATTGATTTTCTTACACATCCTTGTGAACTTTTGTTGTATACTCTTATACTCATGTTGTAGAGCTTCGAATTATCTTTCCAAAGCATGTCGTTTCACCTAGAACCAAGCTCTAATGAAGGAGATATGACCTTTTGAATACCCTAGTTTCTAAGCCCATTATCCTTAGTTTTCCTACCCCCTTTTTTTGGTGTCTTGGACCGGTCATTTCTGGGCCCAAGGCGACAGCGGCCCACTCGGCCTTCCCCCTCTTTTCCTCTCTTCCCTTTTTCCCCTCTCTTTTCTTCTATTCTGACGATCTGCTTGGATGACCCCAGGCCAAACATGTGCCCTTGGATCGAGACGACCAAGGATTCTAGCCGGATCGAACAGCTCACACCTTGACTTCTTTTCGTGGTTAGAAAGGGGCCCTACTATATCATAAGAGGTGATGTGTCCTGGTACTCGACCAGCTTTAATTGTAATACACATCCTCACAGCCAATTTGGATCGTGAGGGAAGCATGGAGGGCAGTCCACTACGAACTCGTCCAGCACCACACTTATACTCCACAAACCCTAAAGAAACCATTCTACCCTACTTCTTATTCTTTCTCTTGGCCTATAAGTAGGTCATTCCTCCTCATATCAACCCCCCCCTCTTCTTTCATCTTCTCACGGAAGCGTTGTTGCACCATCCAGCTCCCACTTCATCGCAGATGCTGGATACCACATTGAGAAGCTGTAACCTGAGGTTAGGGAAGAATCGTTGGTCGTTTGATCATTCTCAAACAATCTGGATCCATACATCCTCGGCGCCATCCCCCTCACCATGCTCGGGTCATGGCCAACCTTGATTGCGCAGGTCACCATTTGTTCATGACCACATGTTGTTGCTCCTATGACCTAGTCGCAATTAACGATCGCAACCTCCCTCACCTTCTTACCACCGTTCACATAGAAGTGGCCAGAGAGGAGGCAGACGCTGCCCGATGCCAGCCATACCTCATGTACAGTATGAGCCGAGAGCCTTGACCGCTGCTCAGTGCCAAGTCAAACAGGCACACGACCCTGCCAGCTCACCCCTGAACCAGACTGGACTTGGCGCCCTCACGATTGTATCGGTCGAAGGAAGGACCAGCAACCCAAATCATGGCCTCATCAGGGTAAATCATCCCAAAATCCTTATTTTATGTCAAAATCTTCAAACCTATGTAGCTCCTTGCATGTTTAACCAAATACCCTGATGTAATATACCATTTTGATAAGAAAAACATCATCTTTCTATTCATACTAATATCTGTGGCTAATTTTACATGTTTTGTCCTTGATCTTGTAAATATGATTCCTTGGAGATCTTGTGATTGTTAATCAATCTCAATCATTCACTCTATGATCATTATTGACCTCTAGGCCTTCATATCCCTTAAATAAGTGAACTTTAAGTATGTTTTACTATTATGTTCTCTTGGGCCTTTTAAATGAACACTAATGTTTACTTTGACCCTACATGTCTATTGTTGACCAAACGGTGACTCAATTAAGTGAGTGCATGTTTTGAATTGATCAACTCTTGAACCTTAGCTTAACATGTGATCACCTAGACTTGCAATCTCAAAATCAGTGACCTTTTATGCCTTATTCCATGATAATCCAAGAGTTCATGCTAGAATAACCCATGTTTGATTCATGATATCTCAAGTACCCATTATGTATTTTAAATGATCTTTTTAACCTAGTTTGTCTTATATTGATGAATTGCAACCTTTATGCAACTATCTTGCTCGATCTAGTTAATAGAGGTAAGTTCTATGTTCGTAGTACTAGAATTCCATCTTGATCTACTTAATTCTTCATTGACTTGGAATTAAAACCCTAATGCATGAAATGGATCTAATGTGACTAATTATGGTCTTGCTCGTATAAACCCTGATGATAATTGAAATGTCATGCTTCCCTTACTCATAAATCAGACCTTATATCTATCTTAGTGCTCATATGTTGATGTGCCACCTAGACCTAAGGTGTTGTTATGACTTTTAGACTATTATTGAATGCTTGCACGCTTGTTTGGAGCTAAGAATGAAATACTTGACACATAGATCTAGGGGAACATCCACATGTATCATATGATGATTAGATTATCAAACCTAGTGATCTAAGGCACCTTTCTATATCTTTTCCTTGTGAGGTTCACTTGATTTGGATCGTCTCTAGGAATCTACTCATGAATAATGAGTCGAAAGGTACGCTTACTCTCTTGACCCTACTATGGTATTTGCTTGTTTGTATGTATGCTCATATAAATGCTTGGCTAGTTAATTTCTTGTTTGAGCTACTTGTTCTCTACAATTAGTATTTTTTTTCTTGAAATATGTTGAACAAACCTTGAACATAATTTAACTTGTCCATTATACAAACATAGTGTACCTTCCTGTATTCTTGGGGTAAGGGCACAAGGTTAGGTGTCTTACTTGAGATGTCAAGATAAGGCAGACCATGTCGATAAAAGGGTATCTCATCTTGAGCACCCTTACAGACCCTTCCAATGCGAAGCTGGTCAATGGTCATAATATTTTATTGAGTATAATGGAAATACACCGAAAATATGCTTTGGATAAAAGAATGTCATTAATTATTCTCGCCTTGGTTCATCTTCTTGCTTATATGATGTTTCTAGCCAAGCAACTTATATAGTACTCTTAAACTATTTATTTTCCCTTTCATAGCGTACTTAATTCTTTAGCATTAATATGGTTTGTTTATTGAATTTGTAGTTGTCAAATGAAAATTCATTGTACTCAAGACTTCAGCTTTGAAATGCAATAAAAATGGGTATACTTGAATCTAGAAAAGGGTACATATCTCTTATCTCCATGTTTAGTATCTTGTTATCTCTTTAGTCTTGTTGTTATTGCTTTTACATATATATTGCCTATGTGAAATATTGTGCCATTCTACGGATGGACGCCCCAGTCCACTCGCCTTTGGCTCCATTAAGAGTGTAGAATTGGAGTAACAAATAGTTCTGTGATAGGTGGTCTCAAAAGTGTTTTGAACAAACTTCTATTTTATTGAGATGCATCTTGGTCAAAATCTTTTTCATTTGAGCACAGTTATCCATACTTTTCAGTTAATGTGCAAATAGTCGTTCAAATCTCACTCTACTATCCTATAACAACTAGTTTAGCACTAAGTTGCATATAAAATTATTCTTAGTCGATTAACTCCATATCTAGATCTCTCCATTGGTATCACATTAAGGCTTCAAGAACATTAAACAAGTCTTGAATATGGAGGGGAAATTTTTTGGGCCAACTCAACCATGAAGTTTTGAATGTCAATAGACCAACTCTCTTTGGCAAACCCAACTATATGTATCCGAAGAGGCGCATACAATTCTCAATTCAAGATATCTTCTTTGATCTTTGGGAGGTGTTTATCCTACCACATGTGCCTTCAAAATTGGAGCTTGAGTATTTGGATGTGGTTACGTAATGCTACATTGAATGCTAAAATTGTAAGTATTTCATATTATTTCATATCTCATAGTGAGTTCAATCTAATCTCCTCTTTTAAAATAGCTTATGATATTTGAAGAAACCTATATATTACTCATGAAGGAATCAAACAAGTACATGATAGAAAAATCAATATGTTTAACCATAAACTAGATTTATTTTGTATGGAAAATCATGGAAATTTTTCGGAAATGTACTCAAGGTTTAATTCTATAATAAATGAAATGAGATATCTTGGAAAGAGTACTGAAGAACATGAGCTTGTTACTAAGAATTTTTTCCTCTAACTTACATATATGAATATAAAGTTACTATCATAGAATAATATTTAGATATTTCTACTTTGTAGCTTGAACAACTTATGGATAACTTAAAAACTTATGAAGTCAACCTCCAAGAACATGAAATGGAACATGAAGAAGAAAATAATGAAAAGGAAAAAGGGGACAACCATAAAAGTAAGGGTTTCAAATAAACTATCTTATTCATCATTTGGATCATCTAGTAGCGAGGAAGAAAAGAAATATTGAGAACATGCATCTTTCTATATTCAAAAGGAGTACAACCCTCTCATATAAATAGCAAGGGAAACAACAAAGAAGCACATAGAAAACCCTAATAGGCCTATTATACTTAGCCCCATATTACATAATACTTAAGTTAAAAGGAAAAACAAAGTTAAAGTGAATAGAGCAACTAAAGATAAATATATATCTCAATACTCCCCCTCAAGTTGGAATATAGATATCAACCATGCCCAACTTGCAACATACCTCTACAACTCTCCTTCCTGAGAGAGGCTTTGTAAAAATATCTATAGTTTTCTCATCTGTAGGCAGGAAAGGAGTGGTGATCTTCTTAATCAGCACAACATCTTGGAGAAAATGGCATTCCACCTCAATATGCTTGCTCCTTTCATGAAAGATCGAACTACTAGCAATGAAGGTAGCAACATGACTATTGTAGTACATTGGAATAATATGAGTTATGGGAAACCCAAAGTCGTACATAATGGATTTCATCCATAATAGTCAACAAGTAGTATGTGCCATTGCATGATAGTCATATTATTCATTGGGTATGACAACAACATTTTGTTTATTACTTCTTAAGGTAACCATGTTACCCCCTATAAAGGTACAATAGCCAAAGATGGATCTGCCATCAGATTTATACAGCATTGTCAGAATCAGAATATCCAGTCACATATAGATGCCCATTTCTTTTATAAAGTAGTCCTTGTCTAGGTGAATGAGCAAACCACTAATATTTCTATAAATCCTCTCACTCGAAAAAGAGTTGTAGAGCTATGTTGCATGTTGGGCATGCTTGATATCGATGCTCCAGCTTGAGGGGGAGTATTGAGATATATATTTATATTTAGTGGTCATATTCCCTTAGACTCTAGTTTTCTTTAGGCCCATGTAGAGATATATATATTTATCTTTAGTTGTTTTATTTCCATTAATTGGAGAAGAGGTCCCATCTTCTAGATGCACAGTAGGATCGAAAGCAAATTTCTTCAGATACATAAATAGTTTCTTACCAGTCATATGAGTTTTAGCACCTTAATCATTAACCTAATCATCTTTTAATGAAGAGAAAGAAGGTGTAAGACTTGAAGGGTCACATGAGTGTTTGACAATGTTTACTTGAGGACTAATAGTAGTATCAGAAGTAGCCTTGATTAGTTTGTCATGGTCAAAATAACTCAGTGTCACCATCTGAGATTGATAACACAAGGAACAGAGATATAATCTCCATCGCCATCTGAGATTAGTAACTTAAGGAACAAAGATAGAATCTCCATCAGCATTGATAGTTGACACTTTATATGTCCAGTAGGGCTTCCCATGATTTTGTCAGCATTTGTCTTCAGTTTGATTAGTGCACTTGTAGAATTTACAAAATATGGGTTGGAACTAGGAAGAAGAGGATCATCTCCCACAATTGTTGAGACTATTTCCCCAGCCATGACTAGGATGAACTTGTCCAGCAATAACAAGGGTTATAGACTCCTTAGAAGCAGAAGTAGAAGACACGGAGCAAGATAGTCACAGATAGACATCACCTAATTACAGTAAGGGTTCAAAGGCAGGAATTTGTTGACAAACAGCTTAGATGCCAAGAATTAATATAATTGTATTTCATCTTTCTTATTTTTGCATCTTGATAAGATCAAATGATAAGATTTGATGAGCTTGAGCTCATCCCATATCTCATTGAAGGTGTTGAAGTGTGAGGCTAAGGCTGAGTTATCTGCAAGTATAACGGAATGTAAACTTTTGTATAGATCAAATATTTGGGATGCATTTCCTTTTCTAAAATACACTTGGGCAAGGTGACCTCATGTCTCATTGATGGTGTAGATGAAGACAATATTAGCATAGATATGTTATACACAACTATTCAGGATCTAGGAGAGAACTAGAGAGTCATGTTCAATCCACTTTTTAAAATTTGCCTTCAATTTCTCAGATGTTTATTCAATAGCTTTCTTCTTGTCAGATGTGTCTTCCTTTGGTGGAGATAGATGTCAGGTGTTCCAGTTTTCTTGAGGAGTATGTATAGATCTAAAATGAACATGCCCATTGGACATAGTTGGAGCCATTAAATTTTATAGAAGTTACACACTTGGGGTGTGTTTCCGACATCCCAATAGTAGAAGAAGATGAACCCATAATATTAACAATACAAGGTATAATGGAGCAATAAAGAAAGAATAGAAATAGGGACGAGCAGTTACTGACATGATGTGTCATGAAGTGGACACAAGCTATCACTTGCAGTTGAATAGAACTAAAAGTTTTGGAGACACTATGTCAGAAGAAGACATGTCATGTCACTTATGGCATTTCAATAGAGATAGATTCGCCATAGCAGTTGTTGGTGACACACCATGTATGTAAGGCATGTGTCATGTAAAATGGTAAAATAGTACATTTTCCCCTAAAAAATATCCAAAGTAGATGGTGAATTATATGGATCACCAAAAAATAGAGATATGTTGGATAGATCCAATCACATCTGGTAATATATGGACAAATCCCTGTTAAAGGTGGCCATAGATGACCATAAAAGGATGTCATACCCAAAAAATTGATCTTTAGGGCATAAGACCAACAGAAAGTCTAGAGGTAGTCTTCTTAGATCCTCTTGTTGGAAATATGATAGGGATATATAAGAGACTAGATCTCCCTTGATGTGATTAGCAATGGTGGATAAGAAAGAAGATGGTGAGTGGGGATGCGGGAAGAGACAATAGTAATGTTGACTTCGAAAGGAGGGGTCTTGAGGCAGCTATCTGTCCTGCTCTGATACCATGTTGAGAACAACCATGTTTCTTTATTTTAATAGGAGTAAAATCCTCTCCTATAAATGGGAAGGGAAACAAAAAGTAATTGCATAGCAAACCCTAATGGGCCTATTATACTCAGGCCCATATGTATTGAATAGGAGTACAACCCTCTCCTATAAATGGGAGGGGAAACAACAAATAATCACATAGAAAATCCTAATGGGCCTATTATACTTAGGCCCATATTATACAAGACTTAAGTGAAAAGGAAAAATAGAGTTAAAGGGAATAAAACAATTATAGATAAATATATATCTTAATAATAAATACAAAATTAAGAGGTTAAATTTCCTTTCTAACCAAAATTGTAAATTATTCTCTAATAGATATCATGGTTGGGGGAAAAAGGGACATTGGAAGAATGAATTATCAGAATTCTAAAAGAAGAAGAAGAATTCATGGATAGAAAGAAGAAGACATATCATATTTCTTCAGATTCCTCTTCAAATCCATGATCAAATGATGAGGATGAGGCTTGTAGACATGTGTTGAATGCCTAATTTTTAGACAGAATGAAAATAATTAACAAGAAGAATAAGGTGCTAAAAGTGATGATTGTGAGGTATCTCTCTCAACTTTTTCTAAAGATGAACTTATTGAACTTCTTGAATTTACATCTGAAATGGTTGAAAATATATAATAAAAGGAGAAACAAATTGTCTTCTATTTTTTATTTTAAATATAGAACCTAGTGAGATAAATAATTGATATGCTAATGAAAAGAAAAGAATAGATGAGTTTGTTTCTAAAAATACTTCCTTGCAAACTAAATTTTCTACTCTTAGATAATTGGAGTAACATGGAGAAACAAGTGAAACATTTTATATGTTGTAAGTGTGGCTTGTGTTCATTAATGGATATCTTTATCTTAGTGGTTATTTTTCTTTGTTTTGTGGTAAATTTTTATGAGTATGAGATTAAAGGAGAGCTCAAATCATATGTCTTATCTAGTTGTCTTTGTTAGGTTTTGGTTTTAATGGCCTCTCTCTATAAATATTGGGCTTATCATCCCTTATTATTTGTCTAGAGATTCTTTTTTGTTTACTCTTTGGTTTTTATTACATATCTCTATCATGAAGGGCTTCACATTCCTCCCATTAATTTTGAGATATATCTTCTCATGTTCCATGATAAGATTGTTCCTTTTTGTATGTCATGATCTGTTGTTTAGATTGTTACTTCCATTTTATATTCTCTATTAAATAAGTTTGAGCTCTTGTATCTCATATCATTATATTTTTAGAGGGAGGTAACTCCTTTAGGGGGGGGTTTAATAAGTAAGCCCACCTTCTTAACTTCAAAAAAGGGGAGAAAAATCCATGAGACAAATTTATTATTCTTTAGCAAATCAAAGGTATGATGCTCTCAATTTGGTTATCTCAAATTTATCTAATGGAAAATTTTGTCATATCAAAAAGGGGGACATAGGTTTAGGATGTGTTTAAAGCTAATCAACACTTATTCTTACATTATTCCTATCAAATTTTACAACTCGCACCTATACCAAACATCACCTAGGTAAAAAAAACTTGATGTGCATGCATCCAAGAGTATATAGTTGCACATTCTTTGCCTCTGGATCTTGTCTAAGATCCTTGATCACCGAAAACACTTAATCAACACATTAGTGATAAAAATGGGAAACGTATATATCATCATCAAAACTGGAGTGTGGCATATCCTAAAAATCAACTTAGCATTCACCTAAGCATAGTTAAATCTTTCATGGTGCTCCACCACATGTCCACCCATGAATTGTTTTCTCTTTATACACATTAGGTATTGTCCATTCATTCCCCTCAGGAATATGTTGTGGATGAACATGAATGGAAGTATGCGTTAGTCACAAAGGACTAATACAAATTCAATACAAATGAAATATGCATAATACAATATTTGACATCATCTTTAACTAGAATTGAAATAAGTAATAATAATAGTTGATATAGACAGTATGAAACAACCTATAATATTCAACATATTTAAGTTATTTTAAGAATTGTAAATTAATAAGTTTTGTATTTGGTTTTTTATACAAGCTTGGGTATCTATAAGTCCTCATTATTCTAACCAGGGCATACACTTCTAACTAAATATTTTGTCCATTCGGGGGATTCTTACTATCTATATGCAGTTAGCATAAGCATAATTCCACTTGGATCTATTTATTTTTGCAAGCAACATAATAAGTTGATTTCCATGTATTAATTCAAGAGGGTCTTCAAGGAGGAAGCCAAGTAGGTTGAAAATGTTTAGAATCCCTTCTATTTTAAATTACATGATTCAACCAAGCACAAATATCCAAACTAAACAATAGGAAGCTATTTAAACTGGTCAAATCAACAAGTTATACTCTTAGAGTTAATGTAATGGGGATTCAATTAGAGTTTATAAGTAATGGAAAATAAGTATTTAATCTAGACAATGGCTTGGGATCATCTCAAGAACCCCTTTTTGTGATCTAGGGTATTGGTTATGTTAGTGTATTAGTTTGTTTTGTCATGTCAATGTACATTCAAGAGATTTATCATACATATATAAAAAATTTATACGAAAATCTTTGGATTGCTTTATTCTATGATTCACGTTTATTAGAAATATGGTTAGAATGTGAATCAATATATATTTTGAGAACATATAAAGGTATAGATCAACAATTTTGAAATTAGATCAACATTTTCCTTTCCTTATATTTCATGATTCACTAGAGTACAAGTTAATCAAAAAACACATTTAGAGTAAGGTGATATATGAACATAAGGTAGAATATATCTAGTTTATATAATTATATAAACTTGGTAATAAATTTCAAAATTTAGACAATTTTGTAGTTATATTATTCTTCAAAACAAAGAAAATGTGATTTAAAAGGATATAACCTATTTAGGAAATCAATCCTCATATTATTGTTAGATTTTATATATATTTCAAGTGTATTCCATATTTTTATGTAAATGTGACTCATTTAACATATATATTTAAACAAAATAATGATTTGGAAATAGTTACTAACTCAGGATTAGGAGAAGAACAATTCATAATTTTCTAGAAATGTAGGTAAATTTCATTCTTATCTAATTTTTAAACTTTACCCATATAGTAAGTTTACTCCAATTAATGGTTTATTAAATTCATTTATTAGTAAAGGATTATAGAATAGAAAAAGAGGGGAGAGGGACAATGATTTAGGTATTACACTTTAATCCAATATCTCACATCTAGAGTTTGAATCCCACCTAGATATCTTAGGATAAGTCGAGGATAGTGGCATTGATCTGAAATCATATTTTGTATACCACTATGGATTTCTCATTGGAGAAGATCGGTTATACAAAGAAGGATCAAAAGTTTAATTTCACTTCTCCAAAGAATTTAGAAAGAGGAACAAGGAGTAAATAAAAATGTTGGGAGGTTGGTGATGCTCATAATGATGGATGAGTGGTGTTTAAAATACCATATATGTTTGTTGAAATCTACTTTAGAAAGATCAAAGTCGCATTGAGGATGGCAGGCAAACAAATGCCATGGGATTTTGAGGTTACTACACACATTTTGGACAGCATGCCAAGGTAGAAGATTGCTCAAACAAGCTTGAGGAAGTTGGAGTTTAAATTAGTTTTGGGAAAGTTATCTTGAGGATTCTATAGGTATAAATAGGATAGGGTCTTGGTTTTGTGGAATTTTGAGTGATGCTCCCTAGCTGGTGGAAGATGAAGTACATGAAATGGTGTGAATTACTTTTAAAATATATTGCATTTAAGATTTGATGATATTCATTAGCAACTTGTGCCAAGATTATATGAAATTCCACTTGATCGTGTTGTTGTATTAGGGAAGTTGAAGGCAAAGATATTTGGAATAGAATGAAAGTATATTAACAGGCGAAAGAGGAGTATCTTCCTACTAAAGCATGGGGTAGCCACTGGCGTGTCCATAAAAGGAAAAAACTAATATCTCAAATATGCACCACTAGGTTGTAATATCATATAATATAAATACTTTTAATGAACTTACTAATATTTTTCTATGGATTGCATACTTTTATTATTTAGATGTCAAATTTAATCACGAGTATATTTTTGGATAAATAATTTTTTTAAATATAATAAATGTAGGTATATCATCTAATTAGTTTGTTACATAAAGTAAAATTTCTAATTGAAATAATTTGGGAATTGTTTATGATGGCCACAATGTTTCATGTCTTCAATTCAGGTCTAGAATTAGGAATTGGCTTTGATAAATCATTCGGTGCACGTACAAACATAGTTTCAAGATTTTACATATAATTTAATGATGGGTAAATAAATATG
Organism: Alisma plantago-aquatica; assembly: GCA_963693085.1. NCBI lineage: Eukaryota > Viridiplantae > Streptophyta > Magnoliopsida > Alismatales > Alismataceae > Alisma > Alisma plantago-aquatica. Next base: position 998,580,059 of record OY856410.1, on the reverse strand, counting down.
GACTTTTGAATGTGGTTTTTAAATGGGATTGAATTTATGACAAGTAAAGGATGTGAAGTGCAAATATTTTTTTTGCATACAAAATTTAACAAACCTAATATGTTACCTTAAAGAGAAAAAAATAGTATGTTACAATGCCCCTTACGCTAAAGAATGGATTTGACCCTAATATTTGAAACTAAGAATGAGATGGAGGGTAAAGTTTAACCATCACATTTTCCAACTCCCAAGTGTCTTCTTCTAGGCCATAATGTTGTCATAGGACCTATACTAGCTAAATCTCTTCATCATTCAAATTCTTGATCCTATTATCTAGAACTTTCACTAGATACTCTTCATAAGTCAAATCCTTATGAGTCTTGTGATTGTGATGAATCTTAGACATGAAACACATCATGCACCTTTTTCCATGATTGTGGAAGAGGTAGACGGTAAGAAAATTTAGCAACTAATGAAGAACCTTGAACGATCCTGCATATTGAGTGCTTAGATTTCCCTTAATTTTTTTTTGTAAATATCCTTAAATGGATTTTGTTTTGAATATTTATAAGACATCCCACTAAGATGCTCATGTCAATCCTATGCTTACCAAGATACATTTCCTATATATCCTGAGTTACCTCATTATCTATATGATTAGTTAGCATCATATTTGAGTACAGATAAATTTGTTGGTGCATGATGATTATTATAATTGTGATTCATGAGAGACCACTAAGGCCTACCATGAAATTCCTAATTGGCTGGCATCCCAATTCTGGAATAATAATTGAGTATAGATAAATTTGTTGGTGCATGATGATTAATATAATTGTGATGCATGAGATACCACTAAGGCCTACCATGCAATTCCTAATTGGATGGCATCCCAACTAGAATAATAATTGATGTTGTATGAAAACTAACTAGGGGTAGTTGTGTGTCCCTTGATCTACCCCAATCTACTAACATGGACATGAACCCTTCAATTTTCATCATGAGGCAACTCTCCTCTTAGATATACATTGGGGAGGAGAGGGAGGTCCCTCTTACTGGTAGATTTGGGTACTAGAATTTGAGAACCTATATCTTCTATCTTTTGAATATCAGTCACAATTTTGGCACTCTAAGACAAAGTTATGACAGCTCTGACAAGATGAGACACCCCTTTAGCATTTATAGGTATATGGAGTCCAATGCTTTTATGAGGATGATGTTGTCAATTGTGACACCATTTAATATAACTAAAATTAGTATTCAAATATCCATATATTGTACTTGTAATGCATAATAATTTTTATAATCTAAGATTTAGAATTCATGGACCAATAGATCTCACCAATAATTAAACATCAAACAATGTGTATGACATAGATAAATCCCCGCTCCAAATGCAACTACAAGATGTTATCAATAAAGACAAACTAAATGTAGCAATCTCAAAGGGAAGAAATTCATCTCCCAATTGTTTTCTAGATTTTATTAGAAAGTATATCCAGGGATGATATAGTCTTCAACATTTATAAGTCAATCTATGAATTTCCCCAGAGAATATATAATGTATGAACATGAAAATGGCATGGTAAGTCATGCTTGGTACAAATCTAGTTTAAAATAAATTTAATTAATTCGATGTATCACATTGGATTCTAATAATAAAGTAAAGGATTTCAAAAATGAGCTAGTATTCAAGAATATGAAACAAGGCTATGGATACTCAACAAGATAACATGTTCAAAAGTAATTAAAGAAGTGTGAATTAAGAAGTTTTTACATTGCATAAATTCTATCTATTCTTAAATTTTAACGTGTTCTCATATCCTAAATGAGTATGATTAAATCAAGCTAAATATCCAATCAAATAGGCTGCCAAATATCATCCAACTCAATGTAGATTTTGGAATCATAATTTTTGTAAACTAGTAATCCATCTTTTTCATTTCCTAACAATATTATAATAGTTCAAGAGTCTAGGACTACTATATGAAAGGGTCTTCAAGAATAAACTCTTATATATTAAATATGTTTAGACCCCTTATATTTAGAAAAAGCATCATATACAAATGAAAAAATATCAAATTCCACATCACAAGCTAAAATAATCAATTTGTAAATCTCAAGAATTCAGGATTTGTAGGATTCAACTAGATTCTAAAAATAATACAATTACGATTACAATTTAAACTATGTAATTAAATCATCTCCAAACTAAGGCTTTTTATTATTACAATTTTGATATGTTATGAAGTTTTTTATGTATTAATTCATTTCATTATCTCATAGTACATTCTAGTGTTTCACCATACATATGATTTGATTTTCATTCATGAATATTCAATTTGAGGCATATTACATCCATTATCATTATAAATAGGGTTATAGGTTGGGACATATACATTTTAAGATATATATACATTAGGAGTAAAATCAGATTTATCAACTAAAATGCCATTTTAACCTTATAAAACAATTATACAACATAATGTTCATACTGAAAATTCGGCAAATCACTCATTCATGTATCAAATGTTGATGATATCATAACATATGGTATAATATATCTTGTTTTTATCATGGTACATCTAGGCAATCTCTAATGATGTAGATAGTTCTATATTTGCTTGAGTACTTAAAATAAAGAGATAAGTCATATACAAGGAACTAATCAACAAATCAAATCAATTTTGATACTTTTAGTAATCCATATCATAACTCAGGATAAATATTAGTTTTGCACATTTTCCCATTAATCACGAATCATTTATTCAGTTTTGTTGCAAAAAATAGTGTCAATTGAAATAGTTGCTAAATTAATGTAATATTTAATGATAATTAAATCATTTGACAGGAAAGTAGAGAATTTAATTATAGGTTGTATTCATTTTTAAAATATAATATTTTATACAAACACAAATTGTACTCTTATATTTAAGTTATTCATTTGAATATTAATTATAAAAAAAAGAATAGAAAAGAGATGAAAGGAATCATGATTCAGATGTTGATCTTCAACTTGATTTGAGGGTGACAAGTTTTGGTCCTTTCTAGATGGTGGATGTAGTCTCTAGGGGAGCATGGGAGGAGTATGGACATATTTCACTTAACCATAGTGTTATTGTTTGGTATGTTGATGTGAGTTGTTGTCTATAGAAGCTCGACGTGCTAGCACATGACTATATGTTAGAATTCACTAATCCATTTCATTTTGTAAGGTGAAATAGAGTGGCCACTCTTCCTATAAAGTTGAAGAAGCTCGTAGTATGTGGATCTATTGTAGGAAATACTCAGGATTGGTTTGTCAAGATTCAAGTTGTGAAAAAAAAACTTGAACTTGGGATCATATGTAGGTTGAGAAACAAGGTTTTCTTTGTTATTAGACATTTTCAGAGGTCACTAAAAGGTGGGGGTGAAAATTTTTCAAGTTGGGATAGATTGGTTAGATGAGTCAAGGTTTCTAGAATTTTATTTCTGTTCGGTGAGTTATCTTGGTGTTTATATAAATTAAATTAGTCAAGGTTTTTGGTTCAAGTCAAATCATCAAAGGTAGGAAGCTAGATGGTGTTTCCTATAGGAACTTAGAGTATATAAATTGCTTTGTCTCTTCAATACAATCTCAGTTGAAGTGTTGCTATTGTAACCTGCAACAATTTAAATTACCTATCATCTGGGTAGGGAAGAAGAAGGCAAAGACATGCCTTTGGGTGATAGTAAATGTTCATGTGAGATGTGAGAAATTTATCACAAAAGTTTGACATAACGTCACAGTTGATGGAGAATGAAAAGGGGTGTGTGAAAGGTAATTTCTCAAATATGAGTCGTTCAAGTGAAATTGAATGAGGAATTTATTTATACTTTATGAAAGATTACATATTTAGTTATTTGTTTCAAAATTTTATCATGTGTGTAATTAAATATATTATATAAGAAATATATTAAATATATTAATTTATATAAAAAGTGACTATCTTAAGTAAGTCATCATTTAATTTGTAGTTGATTTATCTAATGATCAAGGAATGTTCTTATGATATCATAGACAGGTGTCTTCACTTGATGTTTAGTTGGCTTCCATTCATCAATGGATGTGAGTAAAAGATAATGCCAAGAGTTAAGATGTCATTCAGTAATGGATAAATGAAGATATATTAAAATGAGGATCATTTCTTAAAAAATAGAGAATTTGGATGTAAAATAAATTATTGAAATGAAAATTAAATTAGGTTTAAATTTAAAATGTGTCTCAATGACCCAAAATGATTATTGCAACGATGGTGTCAAATAAAGTGATCTCAATATTGTACTTTATCTAATATCTATTGAACCAATTATAATTTGAATCAACACTAAGACACTTTATAAGTCATTCATTATTCATAGTATGTTTAAGTCAACTAATTGAGGAAGGTGACTAATATAAATGATAATTGTCTCTAATGTCAAAATTTGTATTTATTGTATAAGTCATGTAGGAAGGGACACACTTACCTCCTAGAATATGATCTTCGGTTACATTCAATATAAATCCATATTCTTTAAATATTCACTTAACCCTTATGCAATTTCCTTCAATGATTTACTTTGATTTTGCCATTTTATCTTGAAACTAATTGAGTTTGCAAAATTAGAGTTAGGGGAAGAAAGGTATAGATAAGGTTTAGAGCATGATTTTCATACTAATAGAAATAAAAAGTATATAGTAATGAAGAACAGTTGAAGTTTAATTAGACTTTAGAGATAAAAAGAAAAATATAGCATATGCCACATCTACTAGGGTTTGAAATGATGATGAACGGTGGTAATTAGTAGGGAATATACTATATTTTCTATCTAATTTATAGATTCAACTTTCTTAATATTCTTTTGATATCATCCATTGACATGGATAATATCATGAAAGTCTTGTTCTCTACTCATATATTGACTTGTCTGGTTCAAATTTAAGATATGGGTTCCACAAAAAACTGAGATCTAGAAGTTGGAGGTTCAAAACTAGAGGAAGGATTTCCATTTATTCCCCTTTTCTACGATCATAAAATTGATCAGGTCCACTTAGAAGACAAATGGTTCCTTTACACTGGAATGAAATCAATTGTAAGACATGGGTTTCAAAAGCTACGCCCAAGTGGATTTTAAACAGGACTAAGGTGGTTCAACTAGGAATTCACCCCTAATTTAAGTTCAATGTGGATGCATATGTGATTTAACCATTAAGTTGGTATAATTGTATTGTATATTTGATCATCCGAACTAGATTTGAATCCATTCTCTCTAAATAATGGGTCTGGATTGTTGCCTAGCAGAACATATTCTTACATACAATAGCCCAAAATCCATGTATACATGTGGATTGTAACATACCGAATTTTAGAATTTTGTATTTTGACCCTCTTTCCCATCTTTTCCTTTCATTTCTATCCTTATTGGACATTCTATTAAATTAGTAGAATTTATAGTGGTTTAGTGAACATTTATTCATTAATTATACCAATGGAAGGGTTTATGCACAAATACCTCAGAAAAAAGCTTAATTACCATAATTAAGTGCTCTAAACCTTAATATAACTTTTTGATATGATTTGAAAACATAAAATGATCCTCAGTTTCAAATTTGGTTTTATTTGGATGTTGTTTGTGCAATTTATGCAATTTTAGGTACATTCTCGACTTTTATGAAATTTACCCAATTGGGAGGTTTTCTTTGCAAATTATCAACTGAATTTTAATCCTTAGATATTCCCTTACTATTAACGACATTTTAAACCATTGGAGCACCTAGTTTCACCTTGGTTTGATGGTATTTCTTTCCAAGGGCATTATAGGGATTACCCTCTTTATAAAGATGCTTATCCTTAAAAGCTATCAACCAATGAGGTTATTTCTTTCTTGAAAAACAGTGGGGATGGCCTAGAAGGATCTATGGGCTCTTAGGACCGACTTTTGATATGCATGAAGCCTCTATGAGCTGTCCTCTTGCATGGCCATCAATCCCTAGGCTAAAGACACATGGAAAGTCCCTTAAGACACCTCATGCTTCACCTCTTTCTATATATAGCCATGTATACCCCTTCCCAACTCACAATTTGAAAACTCTTGCTCTCTTTTTCTTTCCTCTAGCATAGATAATAGTTCCTTCTGTATTTGGCCATGAAGTTTCTGTCCCAAGGTAATAGAGGGAGCCTACCTTGGTGAAGAAGGCTCCTAGGGCTTCAAAATTGCTCTATTAGGATTTCTAAAGCTCCTCCTTGGTAATTTCGACCAAAACTAGTAAGTTTCCTCCCTTCCTTCCCTATTTTCATACTATTAGTCTTCCTTATACCCTATTACAGGTCGTAACCATGTACTTCCATGGTGAAACCCCACCTAGAACCCTAAAACACCTCATCTCTATGCTCTTTTGGTAGGGTTTATCACCTCTAAGTTGAGAAGGTGATCTTTGTCCAAGAAAGACGCTAGGCTTGGAGCAACAAGACCTTCTAAGCTCGGATCCTTGATGTTTGGACCTTCTTATCTTCCCTAGAGGCGATTTTCATAAACAAATTCTCATATATTGCTTGCTACATGCTTAAAATTCATGCATCTATGTTTAAAATCGATGATTTCTATCTCTATTTACCATGTTCATCTAGGGTTTTGGTTTCTTACCAGTTTACCTTCTATAGAAGATCTAGTTTGGATAACTATTAATCTAAAACCATGATATTAGGTTGAATGGTGCTTTCCCTCCCTCTCTCTCTCTCTTTGCTTATCTCGTTTGGTTTGATGATGTGTCGGTTTCTGATTGGCCGAATTTCAATAATTCATAACTTTTGACTCTTTTGACCAAAAATTAAAGTAAAATACGTCCTAAACTTAGAAAAATAATTTATTTTCAATATTAATATTTCCAAGTATTGGTTTTGAGTTTTTTCTATGGTGGTTTTCTAGAAAATGATTTAATCACTTAAAAATCACCAAAAATACATTCTAATCATCGTAACTCCAAAATATGCAAAATTATATGTTTGCTTAATCAGAAGAAACTAACTAATTCTATGGTGATGTTTTCATAATCTAAATCGAGTTTTTGCTATAAAAAGTAAAAATATGGGTTTTCTCTACCTTAATGCATATATATCATTCTAATACATGTATACGAATTGAAAATAGGAAAAATTGATCATGGACTCAATCAAGTGATGAAAGTGGGTAATATGAATCATAATGAAAGGTATGTACTATGTATGTGCAATACCTATTTATGTATGTGCATTTACACCTTAAGTTGGGAATAATTGTGCCTTAACCTATTTTTCTATAATGAGGCTTTATTAAACCCTATTTCATATACTCTTGAATCTTTTGCTATACTTGCCTCATAAATCAGTTTCAGAACATTATTCTTGGGTCTTGGAACCCCACGACCAAGTTGTATTTATATGATGATTTATCTTGCCACTTTACTATTTCTTGAGCATGATGGTTTATTTGGGTATTTACTTATGTACAACCACCCACAGAGGGTATGTAAATAATCGCCCTGGGGAATGTCTTATTCTCCCCCTGGGGAATGTGTTATTCCTCCCCTATAAAATTTGATAGGTGACTGGGAATGTATGAATTCTCCCCTCACCTATAGGCTGAGGTTCGGTAGGTGCCTCAACCCTACTTAGTTTATTTAGTCCAATTAATATCATGCATGCTACTTCTTATATGTTTTGTAATGGTAAGAATCTATTTTGTTATGTGCCTCATTCTCTTGGCCCTCTCATCTTATGATGATTCAATATATTTATGTTTCATATGATTTCCTTTTCTCTTGTACTTATTCATTATTTGACGCATACCTTGTTTTCCTCTCCCTTTTGCTAGGTGCTTTCCCAACCACCCAGATGATGAGAAAGGTGATGAACAAGACAAGGAGTATATAGCTTTTGTCTTAGACTCAGTTGATGGAGATGTTGCTTGGTGACAAGATTGTAGTAGTCTAGACTTCCCTCTATCTAGATCTTGATTGTGTGTCTTGATGTAAACCCTAATGGGAGAATTTGATGTATTTTGTAAACCTTTTATGAAATTGAATACTGTCAGTTATTTTTTATTCTGCTGCTTTCTAATGGTGTTTTGTTTACCATATTTTAGTAAAGGGGAGATTTCACCTCCTTACAACATGGTAATAGAGCCCATGGTAGTCAGAATCTGACTATTTCAGTTTTGTCTCCCTAATTAGAATCCCTTCCTTACATAGTTCCTTTAGGTGACATGGTTTCCCTAGAGTTGATCTATAAATGATGAAATGTTGATTTAGGACCCTATAGTTCCACATTAGTATCATGATGAATAAAACCCTAAAATACTCATAACTAATATATGCATAACTTAATGTTGTTTAGGTTTGCCTTTAGGCAATTATTAGGGCATGAAGTTGAAGCAAAGGTGTCTAGAAAGGATCAGGTTGTGGGGGCTGGCAATATTTTCCTCCGCACAATTTGCTTGGTTTATGAGGACTCCCATATCCATATGATATCGGCCTGGCCTAAGCTGAAATGGATTGTCTGAAATAGTTTTCTTTTAGGCAATAGTGACCTTAGATATCTATGATGTATATCTTTGGGAACCCAAATTTTTAGGTGTATGATGACTTGTTTGAGGATGGATACCCAATATAGTTACCTTATGACCCATATGACCACATGTTTGGATAGTTATCCCTAGAACCTGGACTTTGAAGTTTGGTGTTTAGTAAGCAATCAGAGTGCGTAGTGAAGCATGATGTATCTTGTATATGGTCTATTTAGACTCACCCTTTTGCCTCTAGATTAGTTTGGCTTGGTAGGTAGAACCTTTTAAGGAGTGGAGTATAGTTAGTTTGATGATGTTGGGTGGTTAGATTTTAAGGACAAAATCCTCTTTAGGGGGATGGAGCCCTATGACATCTTGAAATCTATCTACACTATCTTTAGAAACCCTAACCCCATACTTAGGAGATTGTTGTGCTTGAAAGCTTAGTGGGGTCCAAACAAGTTATAGTTATAGCCTAACATGCTTGTTTATATATTACTGAAAATATAATGATCATCTGAGGAATAATTTATATGTTCAAACCCTAATGAATACCTAATGCACATAATATGAGTAACTCACATATTAATTCTAACGGATATGCATGGTGTTGCCCATGTCATAAACCAATAAACCCTGATGAAATGACAAGTAAGATAATTGTAACCTAATCTTGGACTTAATACATGCTAAGTAAAATATAGTGATCATATTAACCTGAACCCTAAGTTGTAATCATCTAACCTTAACATATACATCCTTAATGACTTTCATGATACATTAATGACATTAGGTGTCATAATAAGTTAACATACTTTGATACACATAAATGATATATATAATCATCTAAACACATATTAATCAAGTCATCAATATGAAATGCATGGTATGTTACCTTGTTATCTAATATACACATGATTGGTCACTTAATGTAAATCAATTTTTAATATGCCTCACCTTGATCATTAAAATACATGGAGTGGCTTCAATATGAATATGAAGTGATTTGATTCACATAAATGTGCAAATCAATAATATAAATAAATATGAGAAAATGATTAATGATGACATTAATGTGAGAAATAAAGATAATGTGGCAATGAGATAATGTTTAATATAAATATATGTAATTGATGTGACATAATTTAGATTGAATGAAGACTTAATGACAAATTGAAGATTTCATGCAAAATAATCTGTTATAACTTAATGTGGTTATAGTATAAGGATAATGAATTCGAAGCTCAAAATATTAAGGATAATGATCAAGTATATTGAGAGAATTGAGTAACCCATAATTTTCCTAAAATTCTTAGAAAGATAAATGAGAAATATATATATATATATATATATATATATATATATATATAATGTTTCATGTATGACAATGACATATAACTTCCTTGGTAATAAAGTGATTATGACATGACATAATTAAAATAATGGTGATAATGTGATATCATAATGAATATAATGTCAATGAGCCAAAAACATTAAATCTCCTAAAAAGAATATCTAAATAATGGAACCTAGGTGATCCTTGAGAACCTGACCTATGTTGAGATGTTGGTGGAGTATATGTTGATGAATTGTTTGGTAGAAGTTAAGGTTGGAGAAATAACCTGATGTTTTGTGATGAGATGTTTCACACTCACCCTTCCCTTCTTACTTGTGATTTCGGGAACAAAATCCTCATTAAGGGGTGGAGTGTTGTAACATACTGAATTCTAGAATTTTGTCTTTTGACCCTATTTCCCATCTTTTCCTTTCATTTCTATACTTATTGGACTTTCTATTTAATTAGTAGAATTTATAGTGGTTTAGTGAACATTTATTCATTAATTATACTAATGGAAGGGTTTATGCACAAATACCTCAGAGAAAGCTTAATTACCATAATTAAGTGCTCTAAACCTTAATCTAACTTTTTGATATGATTTGAAAACATAAAATGATCCTAAGTTTCAAATTTGGTTTGATTTGGATGTTGTTTGTGCAAGTTATGCAATTTTAGGTACATTTTGGACTTTTATGCAATTTACCCAATTGGGAGGTTTTCTTTGCAAATTATCAAATGAATTCTAATCCTTAGATATTCCCTTACTATTAACGACATTTTAAACCATTGGAGAATGTAGTTTCACCTTGGTTTGATGGTATTTCTTTCCAAGGGCATTATAGGGATTACCCTCTTTATAAAGATGCTTATCCTTAAAAGCTATCAACCAATGAGGTTATTTCTTTCTTGAAAAATGGTGGGGATGGCCTAGAAGGATATATGGGCTCTTAGGACCGACTTTTGATATGCATGAAGCCTCTCTGAGTTGTCCTCTTGCATGGCCATCAATCCCTAGGCTAAAGAAACATGGAAAGTCCCTTAAGACACCCCATGCTTCACCTCTTTCTATATATAGCCATGTATACCCCTTCCCAACTCACAATTCAAAAACTCTTGCTCTCCTTTTCTTTCCTCTAGCATAGATAATAGTTTCTTCTGTATTTGGCCATGAAGTTGTTGTCTCAAGGTAATAGAGGGAGCCTACCTAGGTGAAGAAGGCTCCTAGGGATTCAAAATTGCTCTATTAGGATTTCTAAAGCTCCTCCTTGGTAATTTCGACCAAAACTAGTAAGTTTCCTCGCTTCCTTCCATATTTTCATACTATTAGTCTTCCTTACACCCTATTACAGGTCGTAACCATGGACTTCCATAGTGAAACCCCACCTAGAACCCTAAAACGCATCATCTCTATGCTCTTTTGGTAGGGTTTATCACCTCTAAGTTGAGAAGGTGATCTTTGTCCAAGAAAGGAGCAAGGCTTATAGCAACAATACCTTCTAAGCTCGGATCCTTGATGTTTGGACCTTCTTATCTTCCCTGGAGGTGAGTTTCAAAACCAACTTCTCATATATTGCTTGCTACATGCTTAAAATTCATGCATCGATGTTTAAAATCGATGATTTCCATCTCTATTTACCATGTTCATCTAGGATTTTGGTTTCTTACTAGTTTACCTTCTCTAGAAGATCTAGTTTTGATAACTATTAATATAAAATCATGATATTAGGTCGAATGGTGTTTTCCCTCTCTCTCTCTCTCTCTCTCTCTTTGCTTATCTCGTTTGGTTTGATGATGTGTCGGTTTCTGATTGGCCGAATTTCAATAATTCATAACTTTTGATTCTTTTGACCAAAAACTAAAGTAAAATACGTCCTAAACTTAGAAAAATAATTTATTTTCAATATTAATATTTCCAAGTGTTGGTTTTGAGTTTTGTCTATGGTGATTTTCTAGAAAATGATTTAATCACTTAAAAATCACCAAAAATACACTCTAATCATCGTAACTCCAAAATATGCAAATTATATGTTTTCTTAATCAGAAGAACCTAACTAAGTCTATGGTGATGTTTTCATATTCTAAATCGAGGTTTTTCTATAAAAAGTAAAAATATGGGTTTTCTCTACATTAATGCATATATATCATTCTAATACATGTATATGAATTGAAAATAGGAAAAATTGATCATGGACTCAATCAAGTGATGAAAGTGGGTAATATGAATCATAATGAAAGGTATGTGCTATGTATGTGAAATCCCTATTTATGTATGTGCATTTACACCCTAAGTTGGGAATAATTGTGCCTTAACCTATTTTTCTATAATGAGGCTTTATTAAACCCTATTTCATATACTCTTGAATCTTTTGCTATACTTGCCTCATAAAACAGTTTCAGAACATTATTCTTGGGTCTTGGTACCCCACGACCAAGTTGTATTTATATGATGATTTATCTTTCCACTTTACTATTTCTTGAGCATGATGGTTTATTTGGGTATTTAACCATAGTAGTGGTACTTATGTACAACCACCCACAGAGGGTATGTAAATAATCTCCCTGGCGAACGTATTATTCTCCCCCTGGGGAATGTGTTATTCCTTCCCTATAAAATTTGATAGGTGACTGGGAATGTATGAATTCTCCCCTCACCTATAGGCTGAGGTTCGGTAGGTGCCTCAACCCTACTTAGTTAATGTAGTCCAATTAATATCATGCATGCTACTTCTTATATGTTTTGTAATGGTAAGAATCTATTTTGTTATGTGCCTCATTCTCTTGGCCCTCTCATCTTATGATGATTCAATATATTTATGTTTCATATGATTTCCTTTTCTCTTGTACTTATTCATTATTTGACGCATACCTTGTTTTCCTCTCCCTTTTGCTGGGTGCTTTCCCAACCACCCAGATGATGAGCAAGGTGATGAACAAGACAAGGAGTATATAGCTTTTGGCTTAGACTCAGTTGATGGAGATGTTGCTTGGAGACAAGATTGTAGTAGTCTAGACTTCCCTCTATCTAGATCTTGATTGTGTGTCTTGATGTAAACCCTAATGGGAGATTTTGATGTATTTTGTAAACCTTTTATGAAATTGAATACAGTCAGTTATTTTTTATTCCGCTGCTTTCTAATGGTGTTTTGTTTACCATATTTTAGTAAAGGGGTGATTTCACCTCCTTACAACATGGTATCAGAGCACATGCTAGTTAGAATCTGACTATTTTAGTTTTGTCTCCCTAATTAGAATCCCTTCCTTACATAGTTCCTTTAGGTGACATGGTTGCCCTAGAGTTGATCTATAAATGATGAAATGTTGATTTAGGACCCTATAGTTCCACATTAGTATCATGATGAATAAAACCCTAAAATACTCATAACTAATTCATGCATAACTTAATGTTGTTTAGGTTTGCCTTTAGGCAATTATTACGGCATGAAGTTGAAGCAAAGGTGTCTAGAAAGGATCAGGTTCTGGGGCTGGCAATATTTTCCTCTGCACCACTTACTTGGTTTACGAGGACTCCCAGATCCATATGACACCGGCCTGGCCTAATCTGAAATGGATTGTCTGAAATAGTTTGCTTTTAGGCAATAGTGACCTTAGACATCTATGATGTATATCTTTGGGAACCCAAATTTTTAGGTGTATGATGACTTATTTGAGGATGGATACCCAATATAGTTCCCTTATGACCCATATGACCACATGTTTAGATAGTTATCCCTAGAACCTAGACTTTGAACTTTGGTGTTTAGTAAGCAATCAGAGTGCGCAGTGAAGCATGATGTATCTTATATATGGTCTAGTTAGACTCACCCTTTTACCTCTAGATTAGTTTGGCTTGGTAGGTAGAACCTTTTAAGGGGTGGAGTATAGTTAGTTTGATGATTTTGGGTGGTTAGATTTTAAGGACAAAATCCTCTTTAGGGGGATGGAGCCCTATGACATCTTGAAATCTATCTACACTATCTTTAGAAACCCTAACCCCATACTTAGGAGGTTGTTGTGCTTGAAAGCTTAGTGGGGTCCAAACAAGTTATAGTTATAGCCTAACATGCTTGTTTATATATTACTGAAAATATAATGATCATCTGAGGAATAATTTATATGTTCAAACCCTAATGAATACCTAATGCACATAATATGAGTAACTCACATATTAATTCTAACGGATATGCATGGTGTTGCCCATGTCATAAACCAATAAACCCTAATGAAATGATAAGTAAGATAATTGTAACCTAATCTTGGACTTAATACATGCTAAGTAAAATATAGTGATCATATTAACCTGAACCCTAAGTTGTAATCATCTAACCTTAACATATACATCCTTAATGACTTTCATGACACATTAATGACATTAGGTTTCATAATAAGTTAACATACTTTGATACACATAAATGATATATATAATCATATATACACATATTAATCAAGTCATCAATATGAAATGCATGGTATGTTACCTTGTTATCTAATATACACATGATTGGTCACTTAATGTAAATCAATTTGTAATATGCCTCACCTTGATCATTAAAATACATGGAGTGGCTTCAATATGAATATGAAGTGATTTGATTCACATAAATGTGCAAATCAATAATATAAATAAATGTGAGAAAATGATTAATGATGACATTAATGTGAGAAATAAAGATAATGCGGCAATGAGATAATGTTTAATATAAATATATGTAATTGATGTGACATAATTTAGATTGAATGAAGACTTAATTACAAATTGAATATTTCATGCAAAATAATCTGTTATAACTTATTGTGGTTATAGTATAAGGATAATGAAGTCGAAGCTCAAAATATTAAGGATAATGGTCAAGTATATTGAGAGAATTGAGTAACCCATAATTTTCCTAAAATTCTTAGAAAGATAAATGAGAAATATATATATATAATGTTTCATGTATGACAATGACATATAACTTCCTTGGTAATAAAGTGATTATGACATGACATAATTAAAATAATGGTGATAATGTGATATCATAATGAATATAATGTCAATGAGCCAAAAACATTAAATCTCCTAAAAAGAATATCTAAATAATGGAAACTAGGTGATCCTTGAGAACCTGACCTATGTTGAGATGTTGGTGGAGTATATGTTGATGAATTGTTTGGTAGAAGTTAAGGTTGGAGAAATAACCTGATGTTTTGTGATGAGATGTTTCACACTCACCCTTCCCTTCTTACTTGTGATTTCGGGGACGAAATCCTCCTTAAGGGGTGGAGTGTTGTAACATACCAAATTCTAGAATTTTGTCTTTTGACCCTCTTTCCCATATTTTCCTTTCATTTCTATCCTTATTGGACTTTCTATTTAATTAGTGGAATTTATAGTGGTTTAGTGAACATTTATTCATTAATTATACCAATGGAAGGGTTTATGCACAAATACCTCACAGAAAGCTTAATTACCATAATTAAGTGCTCTAAACCTTAATCTAACTTTTTGATATGATTTGAAAACATAAAATGATCCTAAGTTTCAAATTTGGTTTGATTTGGATGTTGTTTGTGCAAGTTATGCAATTTTAGGTACATTTTGGACTTTTATGCAATTTACCCAATTGGGAGGTTTTCTTTGCAAATTATCAAATGAATTCTAATCCTTAGATATTCCCTTACTATTAACGACATTTTAAACCATTGGAGCACCTAGTTTCACCTTGGTTTGATGGTATTTCTTTCCAAGGGCATTATAGGGATTACCCTCTTTATAAAGATGCTTATCCTTAAAAGCTATCAACCAATGAGGTTATTTCTTTCTTGAAAAACGGTGGGGATGGCCTAGAAGGATATATGGGCTCTTAGGAATGACTGTTGATATGCATGAAGCCTCTATGAGCTGTCCTCTTGCATGGCCATCAATCCCTAGGCTAAAGACACATGGAAAGTCCCTTAAGACACCTCATGATTCACCTCTTTCTATATATAGCCATGTATACCCTTCCCAACTCACAATTCAAAAACTCTTTCTCTCCTTTTCTTTACTCTAGCATAGATAATAGTTCCTTCTGTATTTTGCCATGAAGTTTCTATCCCAAGGTAATAGAGGGAGCCTACCTTGGTGAAGAAGGCTCCTAGGGCTTCAAAATTGCTCTATTAGGATTTCTAAAGCTCCTCCTTGGTAATTTCGACCAAAACTAGTAAGTTTCCTCCCTTCCTTCCATATTTTCATACTACTAGTCTTACTTACACCCTATTACAGGTCGTAACCATGGACTTCCATGGTGAAACCCCACCTAGAACCCTAAAACACATCATCTCTATGCTCTTTTGGTAGGGTTTATCACCTCTAAGTTGAGAAGGTGATCTTTGTCCAAGAAAGGAGCTAGGCTTGGAGCAACAAGACCTTATAAGCTCGGATCCTTGATGTTTGGACCTTCTTATCTTCCCTAGAGGTGAGTTTCATAACCAACTTCTCATATATTGCTTGCTACATGCTTAAAATTCATGCATCGATGTTTTAAATCGATGATTTCCATCTCTATTTACCATGTTCATCTAGGATTTTGGTTTCTTACCAGTTTACCTTCTCTAGAAGATCTAGTTTGGATAACTATTAATATAAAATCATGATATTAGGTCGAATGGTGTTTTCCCTCCCTCTCTCTCTCTCTCTTTGCTTATCTCGTTTGGTTTGATGATGTGTGGGTTTCTGATTGGCCGAATTTCAATAATTCATAACTTTTGATTCTTTTGACCAAAAACTAAAGTAAAATACGTCCTAAACTTAGAAAAATAATTTATTTTCAATATTATTATTTCCAAGTATTGGTTTTGAGTTTTGTCGATGGTGGTTTTCTAGAAAATGATTTAATCACTTAAAAATCACCAAAAATACACTCTAATCATCGTAACTCCAAAATATGCAAAATTATATGTTTTCTTAATCAGAAGAACCTAACTAAGTCTATGGTGATGTTTTCATATTCTAAATCGAGGTTTTTCTATAAAAAGTAAAAATATGGGTTTTCTCTACCTTAATGCATATATATCATTCTAATACATGTATACGAATTGAAAATAGGAAAAATTGATCATGGACTAAATCAAGTGATGAAAGTGGGTAATATGAATCATAATGAAAGGTATGTGCTATGTATGTGCAATCCCTATTTATGTATGTGCATTTACACCTTAAGTTGGGAATAATTGTGCCTTAACCTATTTTTCTATAATGAGGCTTTATTAAACCCTCAAACTCTTGAATCTTTTGCTATACTTGCCTCATAAATCAGTTTCAGAACATTATTCTTGGGTCTTGGAACCCCACGACCAAGTTGTATTTATATGATGATTTATCTTTCCACTTTACTATTTCTTGAGCATGATGGTTTATTTGGGTATTTAACTATAGTAGTGGTACTTATGTACAACCACCCACAGAGGGTATGTAAATAATCGCCCTGCGAACGTCTTATTCTCCCCCTGGGGAATGTGTTATTCCTCCCCTATAAAATTTGATAGGTGACTGGGAATGTATGAATTCTCCCCTCACCTATAGGTTGAGGTTCGGTAGGTGCCTCAACCCTACTTAGTTAATGTAGTCTAATTAATATCATGCATGCTACTTCTTATATGTTTTGTAATGGTAAGAATCTATTTTGTTATGTGCCTCATTCTCTTGGCCCTCTCATCTTATGATGATTCAATATATTTATATTACATATGATTTCCTTTTCTCTTGTACTTATTCATTATTTGACACATACCTTGTTTTCCTCTCCCTTTTGCTAGGTGCTTTCCCAACCACCCAGATGATGAGCAAGGTGATGAACAAGACAAGGAGTATATAGCTTTTGGCTTAGACTCAGTTGATGGAGATTTTGCTTGGAGACAAGATTGTAGTAGTCTAGACTTCCCTCTATCTAGATCTTGATTGTGTGTCTTGATGTAAACCCTAATGGGAGAATTTGATGTATTTTGTAAACCTTTTATGAAATTGAATACAGTCAGTTATTTTTTATTCCGCTGCTTTCTAATGGTGTTTTATTTACCATATTTTAGTAAAGGGGTGATTTTACCTCCTTACAACATGGTATCAGAGCACATGGTAGTCAGAATCTGACTATTTCAGTTTTGTCTCCCTAATTAGAATCCCTTCCTTACATAGTTCCTTTAGGTGTCATGGTTGCCCTAGAGTTGATCTATAAATGATGAAATGTTGATTTAGGACCCTATAGTTCCACATTAGTATCATGATGAATAAAACCCTAAAATACTCATAACTAATATATGCATAACTTAATGTTGTTTAGGTTTGCCTTTAGGCAATTATTAGGGCATGAAGTTGAAGCAAAGGTGTCTAGAAAGGATCAGGTTCTTGTGGCTGGCAATATTTTCCTCTGTACCACTTGCTTGGTTTACGAGGACTCCCAGATTCATATGACACCGGCCTGGGCTAAGCTGAAATGATTGTCTGAAACAGTTTGCTTTTAGACAATAGTGACCTTAGACATCTATGATGTATATCTTTGGGAACCCAAATTTTTAGGTGTATGATGACTTGTTTGAGGATGGATACCCAATATAGTTCCCTTATGACCCATATGACCACATGTTTGGATAGTTATCCCTAGAACCTAGACTTTGAAGTTTGGTGTTTAGTAAGCAATCAGAGTGCGTAGTGAAGCATGATGTATCTTATATATGGTCTAGTTAGACTCACCCTTTTACCTCTAGATTAGTTTGGCTTGGTAGGTAGAACCTTTTAAGGGGTGGATTATAGTTAGTTTGATGATGTTGGGTGGTTAGATTTTAAGGACAAAATCCTCTTTAGGGGGATGGAGCCCTATGACATCTTGAAATCTATCTATACTATCTTTAGAAACCCTAACCCCGTACTTAGGAGGTTGTTGTGCTTGAATGATTAGTAGGGTCCAAACAAGTTATAGTTATAGCCTAACATGCTTGTTTATATATTAATGAAAATATAATGATTATCTGAGGAATAATTTATATTTTCAAACCCAAATGAATACCTAATACACATAATATGAGTAACTCACATATTAATTCTAACGGATATGCATGGTGTTGCCCATGTCATAAACCAATAAACCCTAATGAAATGACAAGTAAGATAATTTTAACCTAATCTTGGACTTAATACATGCTAAGTAAAATATAGTGATCATATTAACCTGAACCCTAAGTTGTAATCATCTAACCTTAACATATACATCCTTAATGTCTTTCATGATACATTAATGACATTAGGTGTCATAATAAGTTAACATACTTTGATACACATAAATGATATATATAATCATCTAAACACATATTAATCAAGTCATCAATATGAAATGCATGGTATGTTACCTTGTTATCTAATATACACATGATTGGTCACTTAATGTAAATCAATTTGTAATATGCCTCACCTTGATCATTAAAATACATGGAGTGGCTTCAATATGAATATGAAGTGATTTGATTCACATAAATGTGCAAATCAATAATATAAATAAATATGAGAAAATGATTAATGATGACATTAATGTGAGAAATAAAGATAATGCGGCAATGAGATAATGTTTAATATAAATATATGTAATTGATGTGACATAATTTAGATTGAATGAAGACTTAATGACAAATTGAATATTTCATGCAAAATAATCTGTTATAACTTAATGTGGTTATAGTATAAGGATAATGAAGTTGAAGCTCAAAATACTAAGGATAATGATCAAGTATATTGAGAGAATTGAGTAACCCATAATTTTCATAAAATTCTTAGAAAGATAAATGAGAAATATATATATAATGTTTCATGTATGACAATGAGATATAACTTCCTTGGTAATAAAGTGATTATGACATGACATAATTAAAATAATGGTGATAATGTGATATCATAATGAATATAATGTCAATGAGCCAAAAACATTAAATCTCCTAAAAAGAATATCTAAATAATGGAACCTAGGTGATCCTTGAGAACCTGACCTATGTTGAGATGTTGGTGGAGTATATGTTGATGAATTGTTTGGTAGAAGTTAAGGTTGGAGAAATAACCTGATGTTTTGTAATGAGATGTTTCACACTCACCCTTCCCTTCTTACTTGTGATTTCGGGGATGAAATCCTCCTTAAGGGGTGGAGTGTTGTAACATACCGAATTCTAGAATTTTGTCTTTTGATTCTCTTTCCCATCTTTTCCTTTCATTTCTATCCTTATTGGACTTTCTATTTAATTAGTGGAATTTATAGTGGTTTAGTGAACATTTAATCATTAATTATACCAATGGAAGGGTTTATGCACAAATACCTCAGAGAAAGCTTAATTACCATAATTAAGTGCTATAAACCTTAATCTAACTTTTTGATATGATTTGAAAACATAAAATGATCCTAAGTTTCAAATTTGGTTTGATTTGGATGTTGTTTGTGCAAGTTATGCAATTTTAGGTACATTTTGGACTTTTATGCAATTTACCCAATTGGGAGGTTTTCTTTGCAAATTATCAAATGAATTCTAATCCTTAGATATTCTCTTACTATTAACGACATTTTAAACCATTGGAGGACCTAGTTTCACCTTGGTTTGATGGTATTTCTTTCCAAGGGCATTATAGGGATTACCCTCTTTATAAAGATGCTTATCCTTAAAAGCTATCAACCAATGAGGTTATTTCTTTCTTGAAAAACGGTGGGGATGGCCTAGAAGGATATATAGGCTCTTAGGACCGACTTTTGATATGCATGAAGCCTCTATGAGTTGTCCTCTTGCATGGCCATCAATCCCTAGGCTAAAGACACATGGAAAGTCCCTTAAGACACCTCATGCTTCACCTCTTTCTATATATAGCCATGTATATCCCTTCCCAATTCACAATTCGAAAACTCTTGCTCTCATTTTCTTTCCTCTGGCATAGATAATAGTTCCTTCTGTATTTGGCCATGAAGTTTTTGTCCCAAGGTAATAGAGGGAGCCTAGCTAGGTGAAGAAGGCTCCTTGGGCTTCCAAATTGCTCTATTAGGATTTCTAAAGCTCCTCCTTGGTAATTTCGACCAAAACTAGTAAGTTTCCTCCCTTCCTTCCATATTTTCATACTATTAGTCTTCCTTACACCCTATTACAGGTCGTAACCATGGGCTTCCATGGTGAAACCCCACCTAGAACCCTAAAACACCTCATCTCTATGCTCTTTTGGTAGGGTTTATCACCTCTAAGTTGAGAATGTGATCTTTGTCCAAGAAAGGAGCTAGGCTTGGAGCAACAAGACCTTATAAGATCGGATCCTTGATGTTTGTACCATCTTATCTTACCTAGAGGCGAGTTTCATAACCAACTACTCATATATTGCTTGCTACATGCTTAAAATTCATGCATCGATGTTTAAAATCGATGATTTCCATCTCTATTTACCATGTTCATCTAGGATTTTGGTTTCTTACCAGTTCACCTTCTCTAGAAGATCTAGTTTGGATAACTATTAATCTAAAACCATGATATTAGGTTGAATGGTTTTTTCCCTCCCTCTCTCTCTTTGCTTATCTCGTTTGGTTTGATGATGTGTCGGTTTCTGATTGGCCGAATTTCAATAATTCATAACTTTTGATTCTTTTGACCAAAAACAAAGTAAAATGCGTACTAAACTTAGAAAAATAATTTATTTTCAATATTAATATTTCCAAGTATTGGTTTTGAGTTTTTTCGATGGTGGTTTTCTAGAAAATGATTTAATCACTTAAAAATCACCAAAAATACACTCTAATCATCGTAACTCCAAAATATGCAAAATTATATGTTTTCTTAATCAGAAGAACCTAACTAAGTCTATGGTGATGTTTTCATAGTATAAATCGAGGTTTTGCTATAAAAAGTAAAAATATGGGTTTACTCTACCTTAATGCATATATATCATTCTAATACATGTATACGAATTGAAAATAGGAAAAATTGATCATGGACTCAATCAAGTGATGAAAGTGGGTAATATGAATCATAATGAAAGGTATGTGCTATGTATGTGAAATCCCTATTTATGTATGTGCATTTACACTTTAAGTTGGGAATAATTGTGCCTTAACCTATTTTTCTATAATGAGGCTTTATTAAACCCTATTTCATATACTCTTGAATCTTTTGTTGTACTTGCCTCATAAATCAGTTTTAGAACATTATTCTTGGGTCTTGGAACCCCACCACCAAGTTGTATTTATATGATGATTTATCTTGCCACTTTACTATTTCTTGAGCATGATGGTTTATTTGGGTATTTAACTATAGTAGTGGTACTTACGTACAACCACCCATAGAGGGTATGTAAATAATCGCCCTGAGGAACATCTTATTCTTCCCCTGGGGAATGTGTTATTCCTCCCCTATAAAATTTGATAGGTGACTGGGAATGTATGAATTCTCCCCTCACCTATAGGTTGAGGTTCGGTAGGTGCCTCAACCCTACTTAGTTAATGTAGTCCAATTAATATCATGCATGCTACTTCTTATATGTTTTGTAATGGTAAGAATCTATTTTGTTATGTGCCTCATTCTCTTGGCCCTCTCATCTTATGATAATTCAATATATTTGTGTTTCATATGATTTCCTATTCTCTTATACTTATTCATTATTTGACGCATACCTTGTTTTCCTCTCCCTTTTGCTGGGTGCTTTCCCAACCACCCAGGTGATGAACAAGGTGATGAACAAGACAAGGAGTATATAGATTTTGGCTTAGACTCAGTTGATGGAGATGTTTCTTGGAGACAAAATTGTAGTAGTCTAGACTTCCCTCTATCTAGATCTTGATTATGTGTCTTGATGTAAACCCTAATGGGAGAATTTGATGTATTTTGTAAACCTTTTATGAAATTGAATACAGTCAGTTATTTTTTATTTTGCTACTTTCTAATGGTGTTTCATTTACCATATTTTAGTAAAGGGGTGATTTCACCTCCTTACACGGATCTCCTCTGTCTATTTCACTCCCAATTTTATATGTACTCACCTTAGCAGCCTTTCTAAGATAAAAAAACAAAATTACATGTATTATATTGATCATCTATTAGTAAAAATCACCAATGAAGTGTTACCCCAGTGGTAAACGTAATGATGTAAGACCAAGAGGTCATGAGTTCGAACCTAGGTGACGAGATGAATGAATCACCAATTTTTTTAAAAAAATTATAGTAACAATCATCTTCTAACATGTTTTTTATGAATGTTTCTATGATTTTCCCAATAATGTATTAATATTATGTTCAAACTAACATTTAGTCGACATTATTATAACTAGTATTTTTTAGCCTTACAAATATGGATAGGGGTATAACATTCATCTTATTATCTTAATTATGGTATTTAAAATAATATACTTCTTAGGTCACTTTTGACTTCTATACAAAATGAGAAAATGGTATGTGTTTGTGAGTTTCCTAGTATTACTTGATATAGAGTTATCTTTCACTAAACTAGTTAATAAGAACAAAAAATATGCATAGTAACACAATAACAACATTATCATATATTACATTTCAAAAAATATCAACCTTAAAATGATACTATAGAAAAATAGTGAAACATCATCCACATTTTTTACCATATGGTGATATATTACAATGGAAAATATTATATTCATCTAGAGTACTATAGAAGTTATCCTGATGCTTATTTAGTTAATATTTGGATAGATTGGTGTACATTGAATGGCATCATTCTTGTCAATATTACCAACTCGATACATCTGTACTAAGATGTTGGGCCTCATAACTCATAGGGCATTGATTTCATCCTAAACTGGTGTCCATATAAAATCATAGACAAAATGTTGATCTTATGCCCACCTAGTTCTCAAATTAGAAGTGAAGAACAGAGATGGATCTCATCCAAGATACAAATATTCGAAAGGAGATACATGTAACATATTAATGAAATAGAAAATTCACAATCTATAGAAGTTCAATGGATGTAAATTTGGAAAAATGAACTACTCAAATTGTTATAATCATGTCATGTGAAAACAAAAGCTTAGTTTCCTACTTTATAAAATAGCTTGAATCCACAAGCACAAAACATAATCATCCCCCATTTGGAAAGTCAACTAAAATATGGCATGATGCATCCCAACCACAAGTACCATAATGGGCAAAACCTTTTTCCACAAGTTACTCCAAGAGAACATAGTAGACACCTTCTTTAATTATAGTACAAGATACTAAATATGGGATAACTACTTCTTACAAACATCTAATGTGGATAAGATAACCACCATTTCCATCTATTGGTGGTTCACCAGGAAATGCATGAATGAGGTTGTATTTATAAACACTAAAATGCATTTCCCCATAGGATCTATTTCACCAAAATGGTAGAAACCACTTGAGAATGAGTACAACATGAATGTGGTCATGGAAAAGAATATGAACATGTTGAAGCCCCAATGATCACTCCCAATAATTTTTTGGTATATATAAGTTAAAATGTCACCAAGTTATATGTGACTAATGCACTTGATGCTAGACTCAATGCCAACTTGGAGGGCTACATGCGGGGCTGCAATGAACGTAGCGATAAATTTATCATAGAAACCAACTCCCAAGAAGAACATAATGCTTATCCATGAAGATAACACATAGAAGAGGTATCAAACTATATTGGAATATAAAAAGCATGATAATAAAGTTTATATAGCCTAGAGATCTTTTAAAAAAGGTTGTAATGGAATATATAGGCTAATGGTCTATCCAAGTCAACCATGCACCATTCCACTAACGCCTCTTGAACAATGATTTACCCACTTCTATTTCTACTCTTTTTATGTTGAACTTCATGATGTGAAACACCTCAATATTCAAGAATGAGAAAGTAAAGATGAGTAAAAATGTCTCTTGACTTTGTTATAAAATGAAAGTAATGAAGACTAAAATTAATGATAAGAAAAGTTCCAACAAAGGACACTTATATTTCGTTTCAAAAAAAGTACCTTGACTGTCTATTTCATCTGTGAGATCTATTATTAGTACTATAAACATGTTGTGCACTCATCAAGGGGTATACAAGGCAAATAAAGTGAAATGAATTTGAATGGGCTTATATATTTTAATGCAAATGTAGAGTTTGAATACATACAAATACTTCTATATGTGTCTAAATATGTCAAAACATATAGTGAGAACCAAATTTTATATGAAATTCACGGTAATGGACCACCATGAATTTATTTATTTGTTTCCCCTTTGACTAGTTTACTATTATTTTACTCTTTACTTTTAATATATATGTATGTGTTCATACCCTAACTAATTTGGATATCATTCTCTTTCTTGTCTCGAGTTTGGCCTCTAATATATATCTCTAAGATATCTAATTATGCAATATTTTGCATCTCTATCTTTGTTCATTGCATTTGTATGGAACATTTCAAATTTAATCCACATGGTTTAAGATCATTAGTTCTCTCTACAAGGTGAATCATGTGTCATGATTCTCTTCTTTATATGTATGAATTAATAAAGATGATTAAACTTGTTCATTAAAAAAAAGATGATGAAACTTACCATGCTTTATGTAATGAGAATATAGTGACAATATTTTTTTCTCTTCACAAGATATATGATTAAAACTCAGCATAATATCCATGTATATTGTTCACATCAAGATCATCCTTACAACCATCAACATCATTGTCAAGTTTTATATTAAGATATCATCATACACACACAAATATATATACATATATGAGTCATCAAGGAGACTTCTTCTCCCCAACCCCTCATTGACCTGTGGAGGCCCAACACAGGAGGAGTATGGTAAACCAAGTGTGCAACTCATTAGTTCTGGTGCAAACCATGTCAGACATAAATCCCAGTTTCTTCGTCCCCATAAGGATTTGAACCTGAGACCTCTGTCTCCGTTCACAGTCTGATATACATATATATTTTTATATACATACATATAAATATACATACACATGTATAAATGCATCAATATTATGGTTTACTTCACCTACATATTATATTCCATTGACATAACAATAACATTCAAGAAATATTGCCAAATCTAAGTTTCTCATATTTCAGCACTATAATTGACAAAAAAAATTGGAAATAGGTAAAAATTGTATTGCCAAAAGGTGGGGGTATAGCTAAGCTATACTATACAAAAAAACATAGCAGGGCATCTGAACAGCCTCAGACCCCGAGCATATACACCACACTGGGTTATATACCAAGATCCCAGTAGGTTCTACTTTGTGTGTTTAGATTACAAAGCCAATATTTATTGGACCTATCCATCCACCTGATATGTTTAGTTATTATCTCCACAAGACTAGAAGGAGATCTTTCGATCCTGCTATGGATTCTACAATTCCTTTCCTTCCAAAGGAAGAAGCATGTAGCAGCAAGGCAAACGTAGGCAAACTCAAAATCTATTATGTTGTTCTAGTTCAAATGGCCCCTGTCCATTCCTAAGACTAACGATGGTCCAAACATCAACCGAGAACCTCCATTTGAAGAAGATGTGTTCCATGGACTCCTCCTCATAGGGCTGAGCATCGGTCCAGAATCAGACCGAACCGGATCGGACCGTGGACCGAATTTGAACAAATATATGGATCACAGACCGGACCGTTTCGAGGTAGGACCGAACCGGGACCGGACCGTTTTGTGCTAGGACCGAACCGGACCGGACCGTTTGGACCGTAATCAGCCTTTTTTACATGTTTTACAACTTATTTAATTGTACAAAGTTGATAATCTTAGTCACTTCTAACAATTATATAACTTTAGTATCAAACATTTATACTAGTAGTGATTATATATGTATTTTATTTGTAATTATTATAGAATACACCTTCAAATATACATGAATTTTATATAAAAGTCAATTTGCGGTCCGGACCGGACCGGACCCGACCAAAGACCGAACTCATCGAAATTCCCGAACCGCAGACCGAACCGAACACAAAATGGAACGGACCGGACCGGACCGAATTGAGCAGTCCGGTCTGGTTTTGCGGTCTGGACCATTATTTTCTCACCCCTATCTCCTCATTCCTGCAGAGAGGGCAATTATAATCCCCTATACGGCCCCATCTATTCAGCCTGTCAAAGGTGGGTAAGATGTTCATCACAGCTCTGAACAACAGCGTGCTCCATTTCGAGCAGTGATTTTTCCCCCAGATAGCCTTCATCCATTCAAAATCCACGGTAGACCCTCTGTTGATCCATGGTGACAAGGTAGAGCACACCCAGGCACCATGGCCATCAATAGAGTACTTGTGATGGATTTTGGGGTAGATCTTGCACATATGCCTCCAAACATGAGTAGGTTTACTGTTCTCATCCACCTGAAGAGTACTCCCGTATCTGGTCAGCATCCACTTCACCCAAATGTCGTTCAGGCGGAGAAGGAACATCTCAATCCTCTTTATGGTATTTATTTTCATCATATCAGTCGGATCAATCAGATGTAACCCACCCTCATTATAGGTTTTTGTGATTTTCTCCCAAGAAATCCCATGAGCTTTACCTCCCCACACAAAGAGAGAAGAGAGAGACTTAAAGTAGTCTAGGGTCGGGTTGGGTATGTGACACATATAAGCCCAGAATCTGACTTTGCTTTGAAGAACAGCTCTGACCAACACTAATCTCCCTGCCATAGAGATCTTTAGACCATTCCATTTCTCAATCTTGTCCCTTATGTCATCCATGCACATGCTAAAATCTCTCGTGGTACCTCTATCTCTCACAATGGGTATGCCCAGATACCTAGTCGGAAGTTTGCCTCTACTCATCCCAGCACCAGCCTTAAGTCTGCCTCTTCTTCTATCACATGATTTAGAGAGGAACACCCGTGATTTGATATCACCCATATACAACCCACTATCTCTGCCAAAATGTGTAAGAACCTTGTAATATTGTATAAGTTTGCTTGCGTGTCCTACCGAGAAAAGGAGCACGACATCAGCAAAAAATGATATGAGGTAACACTTTAGTCCATTGACTTTGAACATTTTAATGTGTCCCTTCTCTTAGGCTTCTTTAATGAGAACTGTGAGCCCTTCCATCACGATGGTGAAGAGTAGTGGTGATAGGGGACCCCCCTGTCTCAAGCCATTTGAAGCCCTAAACAGACCAGTGGGGGCCCCATTAATGAGAATGGAGAAGGAACTAGTTTCAACACATTGTTTCATGATGTTAAGCCATCTCATACAAAAGCCAAGTGCTTCCATCAGTTTCCACATGTAATCCCATTCAACATGGTCATAAGCTTTACTTATGTCTATCTTCATACACGCCTTTGCATTGGCTCTTTTGATGTTAAAATCATTTAGGAACTCAATAGCCAAAAGGGAACAGTCTGCCATTGGCCTACCTTGAATAAATGCATTTTGTTCCTCTCAAATTATATGTGGAAGCACCTCTTTCAGTCGTTTAGCAAGCAACTTGGAGACAATTTTATAGAACATGAAGCAGCAAGCTATCGATCTATAGTCACCCATCATCATAGCCTCCTTCTTTTTAGGTATGAGCTTAATAAAGCAGTGATTCATAGCTCTTACCATATTGCCTCCATTCAAGAACCATCTAACTGCCTCACACATGTCATTTTTAATGAGAGGCCACATGTATTGGAAGAATTTACTATTAAACCCATCAGGTCCTGGTGCTTTTGAGGTGTTAATAGACATCAGAGCTTCATGTATTTCCTTCTCTGTCAGATCCCTGTTAAGATCATTGTTCATCTGATCAGTGACTTTCCTTTGAATGTTGGTGTTCCAAGTCTGATTCACATTTCTGGGTTTGTTATAGAGGTTGTAGAAGTAGTCTATCACCTGCTCAGCTATCTCTTCTCGGCTTCTAGCCATCTGCCCCTGTTCATTGATGACCTCCCGAATCGTGTCTCTCATTTCACCCTTTTTTATTACAGTATGGTATGGACGGGTATTCTTATTCCCATCATTGATCCATCTTATTCTACTTCTCTGCCAAAGGAAGGATTCCTAGTCTTTCTCCATATCGTTTAACTGTTTCTCCTTTTGTCTTTCCCTGTCAATAGCTTCTTGTGACAAGGGGTTGTGTCTCATCCAGTTTGTTGCCTCTTTATATTCCTCTTTTGCCTCCCTCGGCAAGTTAGGGATGTTGACCTTCTTTTTATCCCACTCTTTGAGATTTCTTTTTGTAAGTTGTAGTTTTTTTAGCACAACAAACATAGGATTACCAGTTATCTTGATGTTCCAGCTTTTCTCCACCACTTCCTTGAACCCCGTCTAATCGCACCACAGGTTTATAAATCTAAAGGGTATGATCGGTTGCTTAGTGTTCGTCAGGGACACCCTCATCCAGGCATGGTCACTAAACGAATGTGATTCCATATTCACAGCAGCATATGGGAACTTATCTAGGTAGGATTCGTTAACAAGGCCCCTCTCTAGGAGACTGGAAATCCTTCTATTATGATTTTATTTGTTCGACCATGAGATGACACCTCCGTATCTGTTTAGCTCAAGAAGGTTTGCTTCTTCAATTGCATTATTGAATCTCTCAAGAATTTTTTCTGGTACTTTCAAGCCTCCATATTTTCTCTGGCTTTCCTTGAGTTGTTGAAATCCCCCAAGACAAGCCACGGGATCTCATCCTGAGTGGTATCCTTTATTGTCTTCCACAAACTATCTTTGTCCTTGTTGAGTTTCTTCCCATAGACACCTGATATGATACAAGCGAACCCTCCCCGATTGAAGCAGCTCACTGTCATGATCTGGTCAGTCAAATGGATGAGGTCGACCTGCCAGCAAGTTGGGTTCCAACCCATCACTATTCTACCTCCATCACATGCACTGAGATTGGAAAGACACCCCCAATCACTTGGAAAGATGGTGTTGACTCTGTCTGCCATTCTCCTCTTGATTCTCATTTCAAAGCAGAAGATAATTTCCGCATTCATACCCGACATGATTCTCTTCAACTTTGCCTGTATTTTAGGCAGGGATGCACCTCGCATGTTCCATGCGAGCACAGTCATTTAATGTCTTTGTTTTTCACCCCTTCACCACCAGGGTCAGGGGTCACCTTCTTTTTTTCCTTTTGTTGTTGTGCTTCTAGTCCGTCTCGGACTTCTTCTTCTATTGCTTGTTTCCTGAGTGTCTAGGTTCTCCACATTCTCAAGCACTGCAAACGGGTTATCATCAATGTGGGTGTCTTCAATAACTTCTTCCACTCTTTTCCTGGTTGTGTCTGTGTCAGGTGGGTGACCAAGATGGGAGGGGGTCTATTGCGGCTCGCACCCGCCCTGTATGTCCTTCTTCTATTTGAGTTCTGTTCTTTTGCAATGTCTCTTCCCCTAATCAACGGAGGCTCACTACGTGCCACCCGAAGACTAGGACACTGGCCCGTGGGATGCCCAAAGACCTTGCAGCTTTCACACCTTTCAGGTAAGGCGTCGTACAACACTTTCACCTCCAAATATTTGTCGTCCGGTAATGCCACCATCACAGAAGGTGGGGGCTTCCTTTCCGCACTGATATCCACACAGATATGGGCAGCTCCTTCCATCTCCCCTCTGGTCCAAAAGTCTATGACTATGGGTTCACCAATGCCACATGCTATTATGGAAATATCTCTCCTGGTCCAGTGGAGACTGACTTCCGACAGAGTGACCCACACTGGTGTCGACATGAGATCATCCCACCTAAGGTCCGCTTTCAAGGTCCAACGCCTCAACAACACCAATTAGTTGTCGAAAAACCAGGGGTCATGCTCCAATGGGACCACCATGTCCATCTCCGACGTGAAAAGTGCCAGGAACAGACCCCCCGCCATAGCCAAGAGCTGGAGTTCCCCTTTTGGCCACCAGTTCTTTAGCATCCAACCGTGAAGTTGATCCTGAATGGCCTTCCTCCCCATGATTTGGACTATGATAGAGCATTTATGGTACTCATCCATAGCTGCCACCACGGGTATGGAGAACGTCATCCACGACCTATTGTCTCCCTCTTTGTACTATGACGCCTTCTTGTCCTCCTGCAGCAGAAGGGGATTGTAGTTCCTATGTACAGTCATCGGTTTGGAGTTGGTGGCAGCCCAAGATCTCCCAACCATGACATCCGCCTTAGGGTCATGCCAGTCCAGTGGTGTGTGCTCAGATGAGGTGGAGGCAGAGGCGGGGGAGCCCGCCCTGCCTTGGTCGGCCCCCATTACGGGTCCGACCTAGAACGCAGGACAAGAACAGATGGAACGGAGTAAAGCTAGAGAGAGAGTGGAAACAAAGTTGTATCCTATTTTGATTAAACTATTTATAATTGACAAATTACCTTAAAATATATTAAGCATAAATATGCTATTATAAGGATTGCATTGTTTTTAAACTTGTGTGTGCGTGTATGTTTGTGTGTTTATGTGCATACATATATATAAAGACACACACACACACACACACACACACACACACACACACATATATATATATATATATATATATATATATATATATATATATATATGTGCATCAATGTTATGGTTGTACTTCACATGTGTGTGTGTGTGTCTATATATATATATATATATATATATATATATATATATATATATATATATATATATATATAGGCTCATCTTTAATACTCGCGTGGGTAGCCTGATTTTTCGTTACCCACCCATCCAAAAGAGTAACTATATGGTACACAAGAGTAACTCTGAGATCAACAAAGTAACTATGTGGTACACAAGAATAACTCTAAGATCAAAAAAGTAATTGCGCAAAAAATATACAGTTAGTAAATATATAGACGGTTTTTTGATTTTGAGGGATAAATGATATTATTTTTGGATGAAATTTTTTGGGGAGCTAGATAAAATGCTCCTCTACAATTGTGAAAAAAAAATTAAAATATCAGGAAGGGTGCGCGGGTAGCTACCCACGCGGGTATTAAATATATATATATATATATATATATATATATATATATATATATATATATATATATATATATATATATATATATATATATATATATATATATATATATATATATATATATATATATAGCGAGATATATATATATATATATATGTATATATATGTATAAATATGTATATATATATAAATATATATATATATATATATATATGTATATAGTATATATATATACATATATATATATAGATATATATACATATATATATCTACACACACACACACACACACTACTACTACTATAAAAAGAGTGAATATTTTCTCTTATTTACTGTTATGCCACTGACCAATCAGATCAAAGCATTTTCAAACTATTGAACTCTCATTTACTCTCTCTCTTCTCTCCTTTTTTTCTGTATTTTCCTGTTAATCTTAAACTCAACTCCCGTTCCCACAATGCTCGAGATCATGGGCATTTTTTTGCGGCAAAATTTGAATTGTTCCGAAATGAACTCTCCCCCACTTTCTACGGTGGGCTCATTCATAACACCTTTGTTTTCTAATTCTTTCTTAACTGTTTTTGCCCGTCAAAAATTATTTCCCAGTCGCTCTTCTTAACCTCCTCCACCTCCCTTCCTTCTGATCGCAATCCTTCTTCCCTCAGTGTTTTCATTCCGATAACTCCCATTTAAAATGTTCATCAGTTCTAACAAACCGCCCACTTGCAGTCGTAATTCTCAAAGTAAATACTTGTGTTGACCCAATCACCTCCAACTCTCCAATATACTCTTTTCCGTTCCTGAACGAATCCCCACTTTCTCATCATTTGAATACCGCCTTCTTCCTCTCCCACCAATCTCTCTCCTAAAACCTAGCAACCGTTCCCCACAACTTTCTCGGTCCATTTCTTTTGGACTTCTACCTTTACTATCGTTTCCTCTTCTCACATTTTGCCTTCTTCTATACGTTAACTACTTGCTTTTCTCTCTCTTCTCCATCCATCATGTCTCAACTAATTTGATTTCCGCCAAAAAATCCCCCGCTATCCAATCTCAAAACCGTCACCACACTATTGGCATTCTCGATTTTTACAAACGAAGCCAAATATTAACTATTTAGCTTTTTATTTATTAACTCTTTCAATGAGATATGGACGATTTTTTATTGCACGTCACTTATTTTTCTTGCCTTGTTTATTTTCATTTATCAATTATTTTATGTGTATCAATATTTTTAAAGGCAAAAAGATCATTGTAAATTGCACGCCTCCTATTTTCTTGCCTTGTTATGTATCCCAGCACTCCCTCTCCGACCCACACTCCATTAACTCTTATGACTCTTTTCTGAAACAGCTTCCTCTTTCTCTCTCACACAATACACTCTTAAAGTGGTTCCTTAACTCTCTCCCATATTCTCTCACGACCAATAAAACGGTTCTCTTATTACAATTAACAAACGACACTCTTATAAATTATCGATCACAAACTCTCTCTCTTCGTCCCCTTCGTTATGTCTTTTTCCTCATCCTAAGATCATGTTTGATTCAACAGGTAACATCTAAATGGGAAACCATATATCAAAAGAATTGACTGATGTACAAAAGGAAATAAATTTATTTCTTAACCCTCTCGCCTTCTCTCAATTTTAAGATTTTTCTGCTATTTTTTCCTCAACAAATAGTAGATCCCTTCTACACAACTACTCCCACTTTCTCCATGAAACTCCCGTAACATTCGGTCCAGACTCTCTCTCCACTCCCTCTCTCCACTCACCCGAAACCATTCATCAACAATTTATCGCAACCAATAGATTTCCTTATAACTCATATTCAATGTATTTTTATTTTTCTATTATCTCAAACAACCCACGACACGTTCAACTTCCCATCACTCTCTACCACCACCCTCCGCCGTGAATCTATAACTGTTTCCTAAAATTTCTCCACAAGTTCTTCTCCGTTCTCTTTATCTTTGTTCTCCTCTCCTCTTATTTTTTGTTTGAAAGTGAATGCTCGGACTGCTGCTTGATCCCCGACTCTACCTTGAGGAAAGTGGCGGCCTATCTATGTTCATATAGAAGAATATCAAGGAGAACATTCACATATTCTGGTGGTGCATGAGGAACCGATCAGAAGCTCATCAAGAGTATGTAGCCGTCAGGAATGCAGGATGCCTATGGAAACAAGCTGTTTTTGGATGTGCCTGTCACAGAAGATCGACGTATACAACATGTGATATATCACCCTCATCTAGTATGGCTCATCAGCCAATCATTCCCTGTATTTCATCTCTCTGATTTTGTCCAGGTAAAGCATGAATCACATCCATTTCCGTCTGCAGGATCACTTGTCCAAGGTGCACAATATGCCCCTCACATTCATCGACCCAACTTACATGGTTTGTGATGTCCCCAACAACGGCTCCAACAATGTCTATTGTACCCTACTT
This sequence comes from Alisma plantago-aquatica, assembly GCA_963693085.1. Taxonomy (NCBI): domain Eukaryota; kingdom Viridiplantae; phylum Streptophyta; class Magnoliopsida; order Alismatales; family Alismataceae; genus Alisma; species Alisma plantago-aquatica. The sequence goes on along the minus strand of OY856410.1, from coordinate 998,545,855 downwards.
GCCCACAGTGCGATCCATAGCGCCATTTCCGGATACTTTGGAATCACCGTTGTTGGGTGTGTTAACGGCAGACACACCTACATTTCCATCTACGTAAGTTACCATAATAATGTTGGTTTTGATCTCCTGACTCAATAACCATAAAGAATTGAAGATACCATTGTATATCTTTCCATCTACCCTGGTTTTGGAACATCAACAGAGGGTGCGAGGCTGTTTTCGAACACAAACATCTATGAGAGAAGCAAGGATATGCATCTCCTTCACTCTTACAAAGCTGTCCAGTGGCCAATTCAAAATCTACCAACTGGCCACTTACTCGGATGGACGAGTGAGACAATTCCTCAAGATGGATATGTAGTTAAGGGAAAGTGGAGATGCATTGGAGGCTCCCCGTGTTAGTTTTACCACCTCCAGTACATGTCAGTGGACAATATTTTTTGGTGTCAAACGTTCTTACTTATTTCGCACAAGTCTTTACTTACTACGGTTATTTGTAATTTTTTTTGGTTTCTCAATAGCCAAACAACGACACGATCGTCACTCTCCGTTTGATTGTAAGATATACAATTCTAAATTTACATATCTCCTAACGCTAAAGTTTGTTTTTTTTTTTTCATTTTGTTCTTGATTTGTAGGTAACTCCATTTTGATCATGCAGTAACTTTGATCTTTGAATAACTCGTTTTTTTTACCTTTAGTCTATACGTTTTTATTGTGCAGAATGAGGTATTTGAACAATTTTCTCTTCTCCATGTTGATCTTTCAAGACCAAACCCCATTAAATCACAAAGTGTAGACTACAAGAATTTCTAAAAGGGAAGAACTTTACATTCTTCGATAGGTATATTATTTTCCCTTCACGCTTCTTCTTCCTTTGCTCCATTCCATCTTTCAATTCAGTATCATTTTTGGATAGGAATATTATCCTTCACGCTCCTTCTTTCTTTGCTTCATTCAATCTTTCCATTCAGTATCACTCGGACATATGTGGTTTTGTGTTCATTCAGATCCTTTTACTATGTTTATTAATACAGTTTTTATATGGTTGTCCGTGCATTTTTTCTGATGATAAACATAGCCATGTCCTAACAACTACACATAAAATTATCATGAATAATTGCCTCCATGCAACCGTACTAGGTCTAGCACATGTATTAATTAATATAATCTTATGTGGTACATATTAATAAGATCAAACCCTTTCTTTTCCTTCTGCAGACATGAGCACTCTAAATTGGGTCACAAATGCAGCAGGAAAAGTTCAGATATCTACAAGCAATCATTTGTATCAAATATTTTGCAGTATGTATACACTTCTCTTGTCAAAAAATTAAAACAATCCCACTTCATACTTTAATACACCTCAAATATAAGGGCGTAAGCATTGCAAATGTAAAGAAAATGCTCAACAAAAAGAAAGGTATGCATTGCTTGTCGATGCATTCTGGTTATTAACCATTGTCGTATTGACCCCTATTATTTGTTGTTCTTACCGATTAACCTCAATTGTTCAGCTTTCTAGACATAAGGGTCTCGAGGTTAGCAGCAAAAAGCTGGACAAAATCACACTTTTGCAGACAACAACATCTACTTTTTTACATGTGGTTTTGAGAGAAGTCAAGGATAAATAACACCTTACTACATGCTTACATGATTTGCGATCACATAATTTTTTTTTTGGAAAATTTAGGTAAATATATTCCAAAAAATCCCAAAGGGGACAAAGTTTACAAGTCACACCCAACGTGTGGTTTACATCATACTAGGAGAAGGGTTACAAGAGATCCCAATTCCTAGCAATAGAAGGAGGTAATTCAATGCTCGTATTAAAGTTGAAATACATCATTTTAATCTCTTTAGCAAGCTGATTGACGACTTCAACAAAGTCCACGGGTCCTCCATTATGTAGCCTTTTGTTCCGTTCAGCCCAAATAAGGTGTACAACGCCAGAAATCGCCCATAGCTCTATGATTCTAGTATGCCTAGACCTTAGGCCAAGATTCAACAAGCAAGTATGTAGAGAATAGAAAGATCTAATGTTGAGTTTAAACTGAGCACGACCTCATATGTATCTTCAAAACTTGCAGCTATCAAAAAGATGACCAACTGAGTCAGTACCCAGTTTCACAAGGAAGTTTTTGGCAAATATTTCCCCATAATATACTGTCATTTTCATTAGAAAAGGAAGACCATAAGAAGGGCATACATCTACGGATGGTGGATGCAAGCTGAAGCAGAGAAGGCAGTAGATTCAGCTACATAGCGTCTAGTCATCCAGTTGCTCCAGATGCTATTTGAATGTAACAACTTCTTGATGCGACGCAATGTATGAAAGTCAGCTAGATCATCTAGCCTCTTAAGACCGTGACCCCCTTTGTCATTGGGGAAAGCGAGCTTAGACCAGCTAGACGGATGTACGGAACTGCCCCATAAGAAGTCAGACATTAGGATTTCCATACGTCTAAGAACAGGAGATGGGATTTCACCCATTCTCATCCAATATCCAATCAAGCCCATAGCACAATGTTTTATCAGTATGAGACGTCCAGCCATAGAAATTTTGGAACCTGGCCATCTTTGAATCATATCCCTTAGTTTATCCAGATATTCATGAAAATCGCCTTTTAAGATTTCCACCAGCCATAGGAAACCCCAAGTATTTGGTCGGCCATGTACCCCTTTGGATGCCCATACAATTGAGTAGAGCATCTTTATTGCGACATGAAGTAAAAAGGAAGAGACGCATCTTGTTAAGGTTGCATTTCATACCAGAAGTATCACCAAACTCATTCAGAAGGTTCTTCAAATTGGTAAGGCTGCGAGAACATCCTTCAGTGAAGATAAGAACATCATCTGCGAACAAAAGATGACTAAGAGCTTTGATTTTGTTAATAGGAAAACTTCTGATCGCTCTTTTGTTATGTGCATCTTCAATGCTTCTGCTGAGCCCCTCCATAGCTAATACGAAGAGTAAGGGAAATAGAGGATCGCCTTGACGAAGGCCATTAGAACTCCTAAAGAATCCAACTGAGGACCTATTCAATAACAATGAAAATGATGGGGTTTCCACGCATTGTTTCAGAATAGAAATAAGCTTATCACAGAAGCCAAGTCCAATAAGACAATCCCAAAGGTAAGACCATCGTACAGAGTCAAAGGATTTAGTGATATCCAATTTGATGCAAGCTGACAGAGGGCTAGATTTCTTAATAAACTTTAAAGTGAACCTGACTGCAAGAGGAGAACAATCATCTATGCTCCTGCCTTTAAGAAAAGCACCTTGGTAAGGTGAAATGATTGAATGTAGAATTAAGGCTAACCTTTGAGAGATGATCTTGGTGATGATTATGTATAGCATAGAACAACAAGAAATCAGTCTAAAATCAGTAGGAGATGATACTATGTCCTTCTTAGGAATAAGAGTGAGAAAAACATGGTTAACCTGCCGAACCATGTTGCTGCCATTGAAAACCCATTGAACAACCTTAAGAAGATCATCACATATGAGATTCCAATTTTCTCTATAAAAGAAACCATTGAAGCCATCTGGGCCAGGACTCTTACTCGGACCGATACTCCACACAGCATTACGGACTTCCTTGAGGTCGGGTATAGAGCAAAGTTTGTCAATGTCTTCGGCAATGACAATAGAAGACCATTCAGGTAAACACGAACCAATAGAAGATTGAGGCTGGTTATATAGTTGTTCGAAGAAAAGAGTGGTATCATTAGCAATAGCATCATCATCTTTAAGAAGACTACCATGTGCATCAAAGAGCTCAGTGATAGAGTTAACGACATCCCTACGCTTAACCATGGTATGATACACTTTTGTATTACTATCTCCATTAGAAATCCACTCCATTCTACTTCTTAGCCAGAATTATAATTCCTCCGCTTTAAGAAGATCATCAAGTTTCTTGAGTGTAACCTTCTCAACGTCAATAAGCTCATGATCCAAATGACATCTATGGATGGCACTGGAGATATCATTGAGTTCAAATCTTTCCTTAGTGATGATATTCTTCAGATTAACAAATTGTTTGGACCATGATCTCAATTTTTCTTTGACTAGCTTGAGTTTTTGAGTAAAGAAAAAAAGAAGGTTGCCCATAATATTAGTATCCCAGGCTTTATTGATGACATCCATGTAGTCTTCCCACTCCATCCAGAAAGTAAGAAATCTGAAGGGTTTTTTTCTTATAAGATATATTCCTCATATTGACATTAAGAGCACAATGGTCAGAATAAGAGCAAGTGATAAATTTGGTTTTAGAACCCGGAAACTTAGAAAGCCAAGCATCATTAACAAAAGCTCGATCAAGTTTACATGCAATTCTTTTAGCAACTCCTTGCTTGTTGTGTCGGGTGTATATCTCTTTCCCAATGGTAGGTAACTCAGTGAGGCATGCATTGTCTAGAGCAACATTAAAAGAGATTAGAATGACAGAGGGAACTTCACGACCACCCGCTTTCTCCTAAAGTTTTCTAATATTGTTAAAATCACCTATGATAAGCCAAGCCTCGTCAAAAGAAGAAGCAAGTCTCACCAACGTATTCCATGGAGTAGAATGTTCAATAACAGAAATCTGGGCATAGACAGCAATGATATTAATAACCAAACCTCCTTTATTAAGACATTTCACATAAATTTTGTTTGTTATTTGATCTGAACTGAAAAGAACATCATTGCAGGTCTACATAGAGGGTGCAAGACGTAGGGAATTGAATATCCATTCACCGTCGGACTGCTCACTAGATATTTAATGAGATCAATAATGTTTGTTGTTGTTGCATAGCCTGTTATATTGAAGAAAGTAGTAATTATAGACTATGAGAAGTAGTTTGTACTTTAAATAGGTTATTAACTTCAAAAATATTGAGACAGATTATCTACTATCTACCATGATAGTTGGGTACATCTTTAATTTTACCTTATATTTGTCATTCTACTAATCATATTCGTGCACTCTATCTTTAGATGTATGACATTGTCATTTCATCACCACTTGGGATTGATTTTAAATATATTAGCTAATGGAGTAGACAAAAATCAGTAACTGCTCTAACTTAGTACAAGACATATTAACATCTTCTAACAAAATGTTATTGAAAGCGTTTCATGATTCTAATCATGCTTTTATTGACGTAAAGTAAGATGTTATAAAATATTTGTGGTAAGAAAAAAATTTCATGATCCCAATAGTGCTCATGGTTTTGGTAACTTAATCTATAATCACAACCCCACAATAAAGGCTGAGGCATCTGTTGCGCACTCTCTCCATTTGTATGTAGTGTCACTTCAACTCCTTCCTGAATTTTATTATCTCTTGGTTCCTATCTTCTCTCTAACAACTCCCAAACATAATTTTATATCTCACTCACATAATCTCTCCCAATCACGTTGATTTCCAACTCTCAATCATTCTCTTACTTTCTCACTTCCAACAAGAAACAATGATATCAAATGCATTGCTAAAATGAGTGGATCTACACTATCATTTCACATTTCCCATGTGATTTAAAACTTGAAGTCTATAAACTGACTACTAGCAAAAGATGATTAGCTAGACTTTAACAAAAAATATTTTTTCCTTTAATAAAATCTCATATGTTATTTTATGCAAGTCATATGTGTAAACATATATATAGCTACATGAGTTTATAATAAAAAATCACATATATAGAATATGAGATCTTTTTTCAGAATAAACATAACTATTTTTCTTTTTAGGAGTGCCTCATGATTGTCCATAGCTCTTCTATGTTTTGATTTGGATGTTTCTAAATTTTGTCTAAAACTAAAAACATTATAATTTTTAAAAAAATCGTCTCTTTGTAGTAGGTTTCTACATCGTTTATATTAAATTCAAAGCCCCAAAACTTCTACTTGTTTATTTGAGTGTATCTTATTTGTCTAGCTTTAATGTATTTCTATATTTAAATTCATGTTTTAAAAGTATGTTTTGTTTACTAGATTGCCCTTTCTGACGAGTTTTTGTTATATTCAGTGTTTGAATATGATATGATAATATTTCTCGAGATTGAGGTCCACACGAATCATCAATGTTCTTCATAAATCATGTAATTTCTTTCCCAAAATGAAGAACCAACCCATTCAATCACGACTTAAAGAAAATTTATGTGTGATTCTATTTATAATTTATATACTATTATCAAGTTTCGTCATTGTCTTATGAATAATTTGAAATGATTTTTTTGACTTAATGTTCCTACTTGACTTATATCACATTCCTTTTTACTATTATATTTCATTATTTAAATTCAGAAGTATTCCTTTTACTTGTAATCGATGTTACATATACATTTTTTGCAAAACAAGATGATTGTATGAATTTTAACTATTTATTACCTTTCTATAAAGTTCCTTAAAATTATTAATTTGAGATATATACTCATATTGTCATAGCTCAAACTAAATTCTATGTATTCCCATTTTTGTTTAGTTAAAAATCACAATAATAAATCATAGATATTTTAGAAATTTTTAAAAATTTTGTAAAAATTTAATCACAAATATGTACTCATTCAATGTATGTCTTTAAAATGTACAACCAATTAGAATCGAACTAATTTTGTTATTCACGTGCATGACACGTGTGTATTTATTAGCATATATATATATATATATATATATATATATATATATATATATATATATATATATTATAAAAAGAGTGAATAACTTATACTTCTTGCGAGACTGCCATTAGCCAATCAGATTGTAGCATTTTTGAAATACTGCACTTTCCTTACTTCTCTCTCTTCTCTCCTATTTTTTAGGATTGAATACATTTTATAAATATGTTATCCTTTCTTCAAATACTCCACGCCCTCTCACCCACTTTCTCTCAGTTACTCACATAAAAACCTACCCATCCGTTTCCTCGCCTCCACAAATTACGGTTCTCTAACTATCCTCCCCCCCACTCTTTTCTTTAAGTTATCACGTTGTTAGAAATAAAACTAGTGAATGCACACGTGCACATGCACGTGACATATAAAATTTGTTGAAATGTGCGGGGAGAGGACTCGTCCATGAAAGGGTCCCAACGGTAAAAGATATTTGTGTTGGTTATTTGAAAAGAGAGAATCAAGGAACTATTTCCGTGGGATGGAGAGAGAAATACATAATTAAAGATAATAAAAGTTAATAGGAGAGTGTGAGAATAAATATTTGTAGGAGCAAAATTCCTTGAAAAAAGGAGAGAAGAGAATGAATCACGGAGAGTGCAACATCAAACTCGCTCTTTTTATAGTAGTATAGATGAACAACCTCAAATAATAATTGTAGTCAATGCATTTTTCATCCCCCACCCTCCCCCAATATCTCACTTTTTAGTTATTTTCTCTCTTTTTTTCCTTTTTATTCTATTTGTTTCCCTCTTCGTCGTAATAACTCCACTCTCATCAAAATTCATTTTTCGTGCTTTACTCCTTTCTCATACAAAAGTGCTCTCCAATAACTGAATTTTCGCATGGAATAACGTGGCCTGGTGAAACCAAAGCTCCTTTCTTTTTCCAATTCATCTTACATTCAAACGGTGATTCAAAAACCCCCTATTTCATTGGCTCTTTAAAGTAAATTCTCTAATAATTCACGACGAGTACTTTAATTGGTATCCATTCTTCCACTCTCTCCATATCCCTCTCCACATTTTGCAAAACTGTCATATTCTCTTCCCAACATAGCTCCTCTCTTGTCATTAGTAACTACTCATCCCATGATCTCTTTCCATTTCTTGGTTTTCATATTCAGGGCCCCTCAAAATAGTCGAACTCAATTTCCTGATGCTTGGCTGCAAATTTAATGGGAATCTATTGATTTATACAATGGTATAATAATATAAATTTTGCTGCTTCTAATTGATAGTTTTCTCCTCTCCAAAAGATAACAATATGTATTATCTCTTTGTCCCACACACTGTAACTGCACTCTCTCGCCATTACTCCCATGGTCAATATATTCTTTCTCTGCCGCATACAACCACCCAGTTTCTCCATGATCCGTATTCCCCAATAAACTCCACCGTCCCAAAAAAACTGTATCCTCTCAGGGTAGAAACATACTGAACTTCTTTAATAGATATTTTCTCTTTCTTTCACTCCCTTTTCATCCACATTCCTCGCTGTTCTTGGAGACTACCTTCCGTCATCTTGTCTATGCCTTTTCCTTATTTGTTTCAAGTGCCTCTATTCGTTTGTCTATCTTACATCACCGGCAAATTACTACTACTACATCCATGAAGATTCTCTCCTCTGACAGTCGTCCTTGACATCATAAGGACCATCTCATTATCAGTAGAAAAGGAAGGACTATAAGTTAATGGCCTAGGAGGCCACATGGATGTGCAGGGAGGAGGCAATGACGATATTGCTCACCGACTGCATGGCTAGCGTGGAATGAAGAAAGTCACAGCGAGAACAAATCATCAGAGAAGCACCAAGTTTTCTGTTCCATCCTGACTGTATCCCATCTTTCCCTGGCCCAACAGCACCGGCCTCACTACTTCAAGAATGGCTCAGGAAGCACTGGGACCTTGCCACCTTTAGGTCTTCAGGAGTCAAAGAAGTACCATTGTTCATCAAAGTTCGTCCACCTACACTACCCCAAGAGCTCTGTCATGACCACCAACATCACCGTATGACAAATGGGCAGTGTCGTGAAAGAACATTCTCTGCTTTTTCCTACGATCCATCTCCCCTCAGCCAGGACAGGTTGCTGCAACATCGATGATGGAGGTTGTCTGCTCATATGCAGACCAAACTAGACATGCTGCCACCACTATTTACTACACAAGTAGGATTGTGAGCAAGCCCAACATCAGAATCAAAATCCACCTGCAAAATTTTTGGATGTTATCATCTTCACTTCTGATGGTCGAACTCATATTGTGGTTTAAAATTACTTGCACGTTGAATGTGCAGTAACGCTGCCACTACGCTAAGTCATTGTAGAGAAGTCTCTTCTTTTCCTCGGCCACACAATCATAATATTAGATTAGGTATGTAGAATCTTATCTTACTTATACTATAATAATTTCTTTCATGTGATAACAATCAGTTCATTTATTATATCATATGCAATGAAACTATCTATGTGGAGTTCCATGACATCGGTTTTCCTCATGTCTATGCTACTACCTTTATTGGGACTGATCCACGGGAGTTGAGAGCTCTTCACAGTAGGGAGGAAAAATATGGTTATAGTTGATTGGCAATGCCAAAACTTGAGATAGGGGTGTGGAAAAGTATGACGGCTCCATTTATCAGTCAACTGTCAGTCTCATCCAGATTAATGGAAGCTCCTCTTCGCCCTTCTCTTGTTCTCCTCTTCACGAGAGTTTTTTTGTTCTCACTTACTTTGTTTATTCCTCTATCGCTGATATCATTCAGGTTTATATGTGCATTACGTGCTATTATGGACTTTGGGGAGCGGTGGAATTAGTTGCCTAATCATGGAGTCCCGCATCCCCTTTCACTACTTATCCAGCAACTCACTAACTCTAGCAGAGACGTGTAAGAAGGAATCAGTGGTAGTAGTCATTGGGTTTGTTCCATATACAAACCTGAATTTTCTCCATTACAATGTCACATCATAGTAAGACATTGAGTTGTTTTTTTCTTGGTTGACTAATGTTTAAATGTGAATTTTCTCATCGCTCTTACAAATCTAAAACCTACTTCAAATCTCTCACAAATTAGGTTCTATGGTCTACTTCCAAACTTCTTTCTTAAAGACCTTCAAACTTCTCTCTCCAAGATCACAAAGCAAAAAAGGTGGTCACAACACCTTCCGAGACCGAATATTTTAAACAAGTTCTCTGGTTGTAACAAATATGCAGACGGTTTTTCTTTATTAGTAGATTATTGAACTCCATCTTCTTTGTTGGGCTCTTCCAATGTTATTTAACTATGATTTCACAAGGTATATATATAATTAACTGAATTAATGTAGATATAGTTATTCTTGACTTATATATCTTGAGGTAAAAAATTGGACATCTTATGCACCGTCCAAACAGTATCTTAGAGTGATCAATTGCTTATTTTCATCTAAATTGACATATTTTATATTCTGAGCACATCCCTAAGATATTTACCCTCCATCTATACATTAGTTTGAGTCTACTACATAGAGGAATGCAACACATTCCTAATCAAGAAACACAATCCTACATGGATGAGTAGACTTGCACGATTATTCACACTAATGCAAATGTATAAATGTGTAGTACTCCTAAAAGAGTGATTTTTTTCTAATAATTACAACACTACAATTATCTTTAAAAAAAATACAACAGTACGATCTTATTTTTATTTAAATAATATCATTAAGGTGGTGCATTCTATTTCAAGTCTCTTTATTTGTATGATTTTTTGTTTTCCTTTTAATTCTAAAAAATAGGATTCCACCATTATTTTTACTGGTCACCTTGAATTCTGTATGCCAATATTTATTTCTCACACACCCTTCCATCTCCCCATAGTTTCCTCCCTAATGCTCTCTGTCTTTTCAACCGACTCTCTCTCTCTCTCTTCCCAGAGAAGTCACACTCCTCCTCAATCCAACATTTGTAGTAAATTATCATGATCCAATGAATTTTTAGAGATTAGTCTCACCTTTTTCTTTGTCCCCTTTTCTATGATCTAATATATCTATTTCTAATATGAAAAAAAAAAACAAAAAAGTATAATTTAGCTAGATATTTTGGATGATGCAACACTTTTAGTGTTCTCTCCTACACTCTTAAACATGATTTAGTAAATATCAACGACTATGCCCGACTCACTGGATCTCACCCTTGCTCATTTATCCCTTCAATTACCTCATGTAATTCTTTACCAAAACAAATACAATATAGCTCAACTACTTTCTAGAGTCTCCTAAAATGTAGATAAACTTTTCCTACTCATGGTCCAATAACAATTCCATACAAATCTATACATAAACACATACCCAATTACCCAAACTCTCTCTACATCTCTGCAATATTTTATGTTCTTATTATGAATTCAACCATAACAACAAATAAATACAATATAACTCAACTATTTTCTAGACTCTCCTAAGATGTAGATAAACTTTTCCTACTCATATTCCAATAACAATTCCATACAAATCTATATGTAAACACATCGCCAAATAACCAAACTCTCTCTATATATCTGCAATATTTTATATTCTTATTATGAATCCAACCATAACAACAAACAAAGACAAGACTATTAACATTATGTAAAGACGTTGAATTCTCTTCGTGTAGATGTCTACTTATTTCTTTTTCTGGATTTGGTATGCAGGAGGTAGGGAAGGAAGGGAAGGTCACTTTGGAGAAGGAAAGGGATATGAGAAAAGAGGGGATGATGTCATGTTGATTTCTTATTTGGTTGGCATGGAGAGGGGATATAAATAGAAATTCATGGACATGTATAAGTTTTCTTTTCATTCACTTTAAAAAGGAAAATAAATACACAAAAAAGATATAATTACACCCTTACCCTACCTACACACTAATTGAGAGAGAAATAAGGTACGGGAAATTGCACATACTTCATTTCATGCCTTTCCATCCTTTTTTAGTCCTTTCCATTCATTTTTTATAACCAAATTCAATTAACATTTTCACATCCTCCTCTCACAGATGTACCAATCGGGCCATATGTTACACCAAGTTATTATTTTTACACAATTGGGAAGACATAATAAGTATATTTTATTAGAACTCATCAATTAATCCTAACTATCTCCTAAGAATACTCATTACCTTATAATTTCATCTACCAACCAAACAATTGTTACAATTAAATATCATACCAATTTCATTCTAAAGTTAGAGAATCTCTTATGTTCATCATATAAATTATCAAGCTAATTATTTGACATGTACATTTATCATAAACACATCTTAAAATGATCATACAAAGTATGCACTTATTTTTATGTGTATTTGCATGTGTGTGTGCTTTAAAAATAGCATGGAACACCAAATACATGTACCATCTCACATTCAGACATCTGATATTGAAATATTATATGGGAAAGATAACTCCATGTATAACATGTAAATTATCGTCTATGTGATAGTCATATTATTTTTCTAATAGTATTTCCAGATTAATATTTGTGGAAATACATTTTTCTTATGAAAACATGTTCAACTATAATTATCATATGTATTGTAGCTTTGATTGATTACATTGTACAATAGATTCATTTTTGTAATAAGTTTACACATAGAAAATTAATATGTATTTATTAAATTTTCCTTATACACTTTTATTAAAAGCTATATTTGAATAACAACATGGTAGATGTTTATTTCAAGCATAAATTTGAAATATCACCACATGTCTTTATCAATCATCTTTATAGGTTGTCATGTATCTATAATTAGTTGAACTAATGTAATGATCTACATGCATCACATGTCTTTATTAATCATCTTTAGAAGTTATCATGTGTCTATAATTAGTTGAATTAATGTAATGATGCATGTGCATGTGCACGTGTGCGTTCACTAGTATGTGTGTGTGTGTGTTTATGTACATACATATATAAAGACACACACACACATATATATGTGCATCAATATCATGGTTGTACTTCACATGTATATTCTATATCATTGGTGTATCAATTATATTCATGAAATAACTCCAGTCTAATTTCTTATATTTTGTCTCTATAATGTATAAATTACCTTACAATGTATAAGCATAAATATGCTAGCATAAAGATTGCATTGTTTTTAAGTCAGAGAGATATTGTAATTGTAACACCCCAATTTCTATAACACATGAGGGGCAGCTTTTTTCTTGATTATGTGGGAGTGTTAAAAATGATAAGAACTATAATAATGATAGACAAGAACCATTATATAATGAGTATGAAAGAATTTCTCATCTCATTAGAAAAGAAACTTTAGTTACATAAACCTTTCTAAACAAATATTAAATAGATGATGTTAAATCGTGGACTTCTATCCTAGTCTGTTGGATCATATAGATGGCGCCCACCAAGCTAAAGTCTTCTTGAATGCCTGAGTTGGTAGTCAGATGGATCTAGTCATGATTTTTCTCCTTACAAGTGGATATTATGTTTCCATCCATGCTTAAAATAATCAACAAGTGGAGTTGGACATTGTATAGTATAAAATAACATATACATTCAAGAATAACATTAAACATTATAAACATCAAAAGTGATTTCTTGTCATTATATTCTATCTTACCTATATAAGTATCCTCAAGTTTTCACCAAAGTGAATCTTCTCTTTGCTTATAAGTACCCCCTAAATTTTCCCTGAAGTGTCTCTTGCGTTGCACTGAGGTGCCTCTTGAATTGCACTGAAGTGCCTCTTATTTTGGTCTGAGGAGTCTCTTTGAAAGAATTTGATATAAAGTTCATTATCTTAATCTTAATCTTGAAAAGCTCTTGAATCATGTTATTAAGTGTTTATCTTTATGTTTATGAAAGGTGATATAATAACTCTTTTAGTTATACGAGAACCACATCCAAAAAGGAACCACTTTGGTGACCCCACATCAATAGTGTAAACCATGTGACCAGATGTGTTGCTCTTTATATGTTGGTGGCATAGATCTCCAGATAATTATAGACTTATGTTTGAGAATATTTGAACATGGGTCCTTCCATGAGGACTTCCTGACCTACACCATGCGGGCTACCCCTCTCCATTGTGATATAATGACTCTTGAAATAAAGAGAACTTATAATGAATTTTTTGATCTTATAGCTTGACTTTGGAAAATTTGAAGAATAACTAATACATTCATATCATAGCGTGTACATTATGCATATAAAAAAATACACATCCACTAATAATTTCAATGTTCATGAACCACTTACCTCTATTGGAGTAAAACTTAGTAGTTTTTCTTAGGTTGAGGAAACCTTAGTCACAGTCATGTGTTTGATGAACCCTAATCACCATGTTCGTAACATTTTCCATATCAATTTGTAATTTATCTATTGCATTAAATCCTAACATTACTCTTAACAAGCAAGGGATTAATCAAATGGGAAATAGATTCTAAAGCCTAAAAATTAAGATTCCTCATTCAAAACCTTTCAAAACATATTTAAATTTGTTTATGAATAGTTAATTTACAATGAACTTTTAAAGAACTGACAATCACAAAGCATGATAAATCCACTTTACATTATGAAAAAAACACAACTACAAAGCCAAGATGGACCAGTCCCATGTGGCCATAGGGCTAGAGACCACATTCGTGGCTAAGAATGATGCATGATCAATATATAAGGAAATTATGATTTTACCCATAAAACATCATGACAATTAACACCTATTATAATCTTCAATTGACGATATAATTCGGTGTTCTTAGAGACTCACCAGTAGAAGAAATCTTTGATCAAGGACTCCAATTCTCAACAAACCATCCATGGGAAACTTTCCCATTGGATTCCTTACCTATGTTTGACTTCAACAAGCCAAAATAGAAGGTGCAAGGGTTCCCTAAGGCCAAAATGGCTCGATTTCCCATGGATAACAAGAACAAAAAATATTGAAACCAAACTAGAGCATACTAATCATATTTTTGACTAACCAAAAGTTGTCTTGTTCTTGAAAAGCTAGCAGCGGTGAAGATGGCAAAAGGAGGCAAGAATTGTCGAGATTTCTCAAGAAGATAGGATATAGATGTAAAGTGTGAAAATTTAAAATCACCTTGTGGAGCAAACCAAACCAACATATAGCTTCTATGTGGATCTTGGAACTGATTTAGGGTGTAGGAGGTCGAGAGGGTCACAAAAATAGGAGCGAAGTTGATCTTGTAGGTATATGTAGACAGAGAAGAGTAGGTGAGAGTGAAGTTATTCAAGGGATAATGGGTACTAGGATTCAGTTCCATGATGATTGGGGAAAGCTTTAGGGTCCCTTTATAGGATTCAGGGTCTTAGGATCATGGCTTTGTACTGTATGCTAAAATAGGGGAAGGTCATAGTAGTGTTGTGAGTCTGGGAGTTCTAGGGTTTCAAAGCCCCACAAGTCTAGGATGGATAACCTCATGAGATAGAGATGAAGGTGACGGGGTGATTTCTTAGGATGAGATTATGTTGAGAGAGAGGACAAAGAAGAGAAAGATTATGAGTACTTTAGAGTCCTAGTCAGACTAAGATGGGTGAGGGAGAAATAATATCACACGTCTGATTGATTGTTAGAGGAAAGAAAGAATTTAGGCCATTTCATTAGGTCAAAAAGGGAAAGTTGGATTAAAAAAATGTGAGATGGTGTGGATAAACTGTACTATATGTTAGCTCAGATAGTTGACATTATATTATATCAAAACGTATTATAAATGTATAGGATCTTTCCTAATTAGTTTAGAGGTTCAAACAAAGTCAAAATGACTTCAAAGTTGACCCACAAGTTATCTAGGGAGTCTAGAACCTCCCTATCCAATTACATTTAGATTTCAAATATTGTTTGCAAACAAATTTATATTAGTCATAATGATGATTTGAATGAATTAAAAGATATGATAAAGTGAAATAATATGTTTGTAGTTGATTGCTTAGTACAATCTCAAAATTAGCAGTGTTTATCCACTCAAGGATTATCTTGTGTGTCTTTTATGCCTTTTAGGAGAAATTATATTGGAGAGGGAGAAAAAGAGACATGACAGTGTTATGTATCTTTTATGTTAAAAGCTATCTAAAAAAGAAAACTTCTTGTTCAAGTAATCTATTTCATAATTTCAAATTATAAGTCTTGTACCTTTAACTTTTATTTCTTGAAAAAATCATACTGAGTAGGAGAGAGAAAATGGAAGTGAGCAATTATTATTATCTTTTGATATACTTGAAACACATCGATGCATATATGAAGAAAAATGTATTTCAGGTTCTCTCATTTTTCCTTATTTTATTTTTCAAAAGCGGTACCGTTTCTTTGTAATTTTACACTGGGTCCCTTTGTTAACTCTAAATAGGAAAACCCACATTAAAGGTTCAAGTAGACTTGCAAAAATTTGGGATATTAAAATTTTTCCCACCTTAATTAAATTCCATCCTCAAAAGTTTATTAGACTACCCACTTTAGGTTTTCCTTATCCCTAACATGAAAAGTCTAATATCTTAAGAACATCATGCAACTTAGTATCTCTACACATATCCATACATTATGTGAGACTAACCACAACTATAGTTATAAAGAGGTTTAATAACTTAATCCATACCTTGCTCACTATTATTATTTTCATCCTCGTACACCACAGTGAAGATTCTAGTTTGGATCTTCCCTATAGAAACTTGGTTAACATTAAGCTCTTTCCCTTGTTGAATCTTGGGACAATTGTTATTGATGTGGCCCTCTTCACCATATGGGTAGCACACTCTATTTTCAAATATGCATTCTCCCATATGGTACTTGGAGCACTAATAAAATTGACTTTTTGCATGTTGATTTGGAGCAACTTCTCCTTGAGCCTTCCTCTTCATGTCATTATGGTTGTTGGTATCATATTTTACTACCAGGGGTCCTCCTTTCTTCTAGTGTTTTTTTGGGGTGGTGTTCTAACTCAAGAGAACCCTTAAATGCCTCCTATACTATCTTTAGGCCATGCCCAGTCAGAGCATAGCCCATATTAGGATTCAGACCATGCATGGACATATTTTCCAGACATGTCTTTTCTTATCGATATTCATAATTCCATATCATGCAAAACTTCATTGCATATTAATTGATTGTGGTATATGTTGGTATGTATGCCCAAATATCCAATCATGTGATGATTGTAATGGCATATTTGTAAATGATTTTATTAATAAATAAAGGCAAGCTTCTAATTTATTATGTTTAAATCAGTTATGACATAATGATGAACATGATAAATGTCTAGAGAATAATATTACTCAATGAGGTATGTCTTCAAGTGCATGACTTGGAAGAAATGAGATCATATGGATGTTAAGAGTATATATATATATATATATATATATATATATATATATATATATATATATATATATATATATATATAATGTATATATATTCTCATTATGTCCCAGATTGGTTATTATTGTATAAGGTTGATAGACAACAATGACACATAAGATTAAAGTGTTGGTTGGTTGATGACAGAGTCTCATTACTCAAGATATGGCTATATCAAACCAACCACCCAGATACATATTATATAACAGTGTATCAAACAGACCCACCGTGAGACTGACACATGAAAACCATTACCATGGTAATCATAGGTAGCTCTCACAATAATGGTGATGGTTGTGGTTCTTAGACTTGAAATCACTACACTCATCACATGTTGTTCGGTATGCTTTGACATCATCAAACGCAATCCTGAAACATGGGTTGTTATAACGGTGATGATTGGGTGACTGTGACACATAGGGAATGACTGTGAGTGATAGTGATGGGAATGTCCCTCTAGAGGAGTATGATATCCTAGGCCTCTTGATTAGCGAGATTGAGAAATGCATGGCCATGTACATGTGGGTCAATATGTGATATTGAGCTTACATGTATCTTAGATAGTTTGCTCTTGGTTTAAGAAACAAGATTGAATGTGGAAGATGGTGACTTCTCCATGCCTCAAGTTCAATCTGAATATCAGTGACAAAGAAACTATACAAGCACTATAACACCATACACAAATTATAGATTGAATTTGCTCCCCAAATTTTTATTTACTTGGGTAGCATTGATGTGTGACTAGGAACCACTCATTGCTTGTGATGTCATAAGTTTTTATGAACATTCATTGCCAAGGTAATTTGGGACCTATAGGGTTACACACATAGGTCTCGACCTAGAAGAGGAGTTTAATCTTGAATAATGATTGAATTAATTACTAAATCATTTGGGTAAATAATTCACGCAACATATCAATTGGTTACATTGCCAAACACCCATCTCGCTGGGTGAGACAGATGTTTGGAGTGCCAAATGGTCATCTCAAGGGTTGAGATGGGCGTTTGGGAGAGCTAGTTGATTCGAGTAGAAATTGGCTTTGGGTTGAACTTACTGGCTCAGCTCACTAGATGACCCTCTGGGTTAGACTTCTCGGTTCATCCAGAGGAAGGTTCTAGATACTTTCCCGAATTTGTTTTGATTGAACATTACTTGTTGTGTAAGAATAATATTTGACATTAAAGAGAAACGAATTGCCAATTTTATATAAGATTGGAAAACTGCCAGTAAACCATTTCGTAGTGTGATACCCCCGTCTCACATTCCAGACAACCGTCTGGGTTACCAGACGGTTTTTTGGGTGATCACAGGTTGTGAAAATTTAAGATCTTATGG
Organism: Alisma plantago-aquatica; assembly: GCA_963693085.1. Lineage (NCBI taxonomy): Eukaryota > Viridiplantae > Streptophyta > Magnoliopsida > Alismatales > Alismataceae > Alisma > Alisma plantago-aquatica. Next base: position 998,527,511 of record OY856410.1, on the reverse strand, counting down.
TCCCTTCCACTCATGCACAGACAGGGAACCTTGTCCCTAACCCCACCTATAAATAGAGGGGTGCAGGGGGCTTCCCATAGCATAACACAGAAAGTTGAGAATAAGTTGCTCTGACAATTATTGTCCTCTCTGATTGTGGTAACCAAGAGAGTCGAAGCAAGTCCTACCTGATTAGGGGGGTAGTAATGGAGAGAACAACTGAGATCATTGTTATAGAAGAGCAAGTTGGTGACTAGTATGTCAATGGAAGGGATGACTCCTTCTTGTCTATTTTAGTAGGATGAAATTAGTTCTAGGTGGCCCGTGTAGACTTCTCTAGAGGTAGGAGGTTGTTGTCTGCCTCTAGGAGAACAACATCAATTAGCAGTCCATTGGGAGAGGAGTTTCTACAGACAACGACATTCAAGGCTGTAGTTTGTGGTGCAGACCAGGAGGCACAGTAGTTAGACGAGTCCCGATGCAACTAGGAGATAGTTACACATCTACGACGATGAGGAGATGTCGCTAGACTTTCTCCAGGACCAGGTATACCTTCAAAACCATCCTTCTTATCTTACAGTAATTGACGTGATCCGTTGAATTATTAGAATATGGTAGATAAAAAAAATTTATTTTTGTTGCCTTCTTTGTAGACATATTTCCCTATAGTGGTATCCGAGCCAACATCAATTTACTATATTATGGGATAATCGATATGATTGGATTTTTATTTTGCCTTTTATTATACATTTTGAATAACATATGTCCAACCAAATACCACAATAATCAAAAACTAATATATATATATATATAATGCAATTCACAAACATCACCCTAAAAGTATTTTTCATGGTGGTGTGTAGTATGGTTATGGAAAATAACCCCTATTATTTTTGCATGGTTGTGTGGTTGGTTTATCTCAGTCTGGACACCGAGCATCTATTATCTTCCCAATGTAAAAGTATTATTCTTTCCTACCCTTTCTCCCCTCAAATGTAACTCGAGGTTTCTCTATAATCATGTAAAAGTAGGATAGCATACTTTTATATTATAACAAAGAAGATGACGTCTTGAAGATGTGTCAACAAGATGGAGGACCAGATGGATGAGCCAAACTGATCGAGATGGTGGATCGACAAAACCAGATGACTGGTGAGACGACCTAACAACTGGCCAGGTGGCAAGCGAATTGGTTCAAGGGTTGGACCAATCAAGCCGGATTGTCAAGCATGGATCTTCATCAACAAAAAGTTTCTTCATGTTATGTGGACCTAGGATGACATAATTTCTTGTGGCTCTATGGAATTACATTAGGTTGGACATAACCACCGCTTTCCTTTATTGCATGTTTTCATCGTGGGATATAGTATGTATATGATATGTACTATATATATGGTGTTTGGATAAAGTATATATATTTATACATACTCCCTCAATTAAAATATTAATTCTTAGATGCCTTCCATTAGCAACACACATGAAAAACTTGATCGACCAAGTGCTAGATTTTCACAAAGCATGGTGCATCATCTATACCGTGGAAGAGTGATGGTAGATATGTAGATTTGCACAAAGCATGATGCATATCATGTTGTCTATTGGGTTATGCTTAACTGGTGACTTGGAGATCTCAAGCCCAGAGGCATGCGGATGATTATGGCAAAGAGTTGTGCATATCGTCTATCCAAGAGTTGCATATGATGCAATTGTGATAACCTCAATTTTAGGATTTTGATGTTTAGTAAGTATTATAAGACCATTAATTTACTGACTATAGTTGAGATCAATTTTAGGAAGTGGTTATTCAATTATGAATTATTACCACATATAAGTTATAATTCCAAATTTTGTTGATGATGACTCCTAATTGAGTATTTACAAGTCAAATATCCAATCTAGGACATATATGAAATACAATATAATATTAAAGAATCTCGATGTGTTATTCAATCAAACAATGTTATTTAAAATTGTTGGATTTTTTGGAGGTTATTGGTAAGTGCAATGATCATAGCACCCTAATTTTGAAGTTATTCGGACGAAATTAATCGACCAAACATACTTTGGATTTTAGTTGCTCAAACTTGACAGAGAGAAATAGGCAGTGGTTTTATTAAGGCATGATTTAAATTCATAGAAGTTGGATGATCCATTTGAGAGATACATCGGGTTGAATTCTTGATTTAATGAAGAAGTTTTCAAATAAGAAGAACTAAGTTGATGTTAACTCAAGTCAGACCCTTGTCACACAACCATGCTCCTGTGGGCAAAAACATAACTGGATACTCATTTAAGAAGTAAGCCATGAATCAACTAAGACCAATGTGATCTAGTCTCTAGAAATCTATCCCATGGTGATTCACATGCAACCTCCTTCTTAAGTGGGGAGAAGAACAAATAGGGCCACATTTTTCTGGATCTCTTTTGCTGAGTCATGTATGAGCTCCATGTGGTTCTAGTGGGAGGATTAGATCCTATAAGCTTGAAACTATTGAACGAACCTTGGGGTAAGCTGGGTAGTCACATGAACAGAGGAATCTATCCTCACTTCTCCCTATTCTCTACCCACAAATATAGAGATGAGACAGAGAGTGAGACCTAGAGTCTTGAATAAAAGTGTCTAGGTCTAACATTGTCCTAAGTGTATCAATTGCAAGGTGGAGGAGGAGCTAAATCACAAGTAGAGCTTTCTTGAGTTAGCGATGGAGATCCACCATAGTAGAGAAGAAGGCAGGCCTTAGGAGAAGGCAATATCCAGCCCTTTCATCTTCAAGTCCATCCTAGGGTTTGAAACTCCACTGTGATGCCTTGAGTGTTTCATGTGTGAGCAGAGAGTCATGAAGCTCTACCCCCCCCCCTTCTATCCCATTACGACGGTGCCCAACTAGCAAACCCACAACTCCCTCCCCATCATTTCTATTACCGGACAATCTCTTCTTTCCATGTTCTCTGTTCCAGTGACATCTGGTCTTGCCATGTGAGAGGAGGATATGCATGACCACTTTCACTCCTATTGCATAGTCTATCTTCCTGAGATCCTCACAGCATCATGAAACTTCATGAATGTGACCGTTCGTTGACGGGATTGGACCCCGAGGCGTCCATGCAGTGTGGTGGTCGCCGGTCACCGTGAGACTGAGGGAGAGCATATCAACGACGAACCTGGAGCAAGCCTCTTTTTGGTGGTGGAGGCCTAGACTCTGCAAAGTTGTTCAATGTCATCTGGTTCCACAATGATGCTTGTTGCATAGGTAGAAGGATGAAGAAATGCAGAGGTGACTGCATCATGCGGAGTGAGATCGTGAAGAAAAGGAGAAGGAATGAGTTAGGCCAAGAACCAGTCGGTCCATCACAACCGACTGAGCAAGCCCTTGAACCTGAGCAAACAAGATCCAGGATGCACCCAAAGTGGACAAGTGGCGAATGGTGGTTGGTGCAAAAGGTAAAAATTCTCAAAAATATACCAGATCTTGGAAATACTATTAAAAATAGCTCCTTTGCCCTATAAATCCTCCAAAAATACCCCAAAGCTCATAAAAATATCCTCTACATTACTAGACTCCTAGATTAGACCTTAAGAGATTAATGTTGAATTTTTCTTATTTAGATGTGAATGCTTCATTTTCAAATGATTTAAATAGTATAATTAGCATATAGTGGAATTAAATTTGGAAAAAATATTATTGAACCCTAATATATTTTGGATACAATATTATAGACTTTGATCAGAGTGTTATTCCAATACATTAGGTTCTACCTCATTAATGTCCAATTAGTTGCTTTTAATCTCATATTAATTCTAGAAAATAGTAAAAGCATCTAAAAATATGAAATCCGTACTAGAACTTAGTAATGATATATAGATTAGAATAAAAATAGCAGACACCATCCTAATATTAGATTGAACCTATGTTTGACCTAAACCCTAAATTGGATCTAAATACCATAAATTGTGGTGAACCTTCTATTAATGATCATTAATTGTTATTAATCATGTGATGACTAGAGTAGTAGATGAACTTGGATGTATAAGGATTCTCTAAACTCAGGTACATGGGTTCTATTAAGTATAAGACTAGTTTTCATGATTGCATAATGATATGATGTACTTTGGATGCATGTATTTGCATATAAATTCTTGGATGCATATTAGTAGTATATGTTTCGCCAAACCTTAAGGGACATAAAAGAATATTGATGAGTTGTATATACTAGAGTCAACACAACCCCATAGCCTAAGAGGAGGGGAATCGCCCAGTATGGATGTATGACATATTGCCTAGTATGGATGTATGATGAATTTCCCATGCTAGATGTATGATAAAGTAATTTGCCCATTCTAGATGTATGATTAAGTGTTGATATTTTACTAGTAGTACAAATACATCTAAAGATATGCCCAAAAATATGTGTTTACCTGATTATCACATTAATAATGTTTTCTTTTACCTTTTCTTCTTTCTCAAAATTTTCAAGTATGCAAGCACAATATATATGTATCTTTCGCCCACGTACACAACACCTTGTGTTGATTCGTTGTTTTCGCGTATGTTTTAGGTTCAGAGCTAGCATGGGACAAAAGTACATGATGTGAGCAAGTTGTATAGGTTGTACCTATTATATAGATCCTAGTTAGCATACATGTTCATAGACTATAGAATCTTCATTCAAAATGTAAATGTAAATTGTTTTGTAATAACTCATTTTGTAATATGCACATGTTGAATGTTGAGAGTGTTATGGTGTATGCCTATGGTTGACTGTTCATGTATGTGTATGTCACTTCTCTAAGGTTTTTAGATTTGTCCTCTTGGGCCTTATGAGTCTTGAGATGGAGAAATATGGGGATGTTATAACAATTGGCACGATGGTCTACCTAAATAGTCAACTTGTGGGCGATTGGCAAAATTTGACTCATTACTTGATGAAATATGGATGTCGGCCCACTAGAGTATTGTACGCTACAATATTCCAAATTGATATGTGAGGCTGTCAATTTGAATAAAATAGTACGAGTGGTAATAATTAAAGACCTAATTAATATCATCAAAAATTTCAAATCGAATCAAAAGGTCTTTGACAAATGCAAATTTTCTCTTATAGAATCAAATGGCAAACACATCTATTTTGTGATCAGTCTTGAAGAAGGAAAAACTTGATGGGACAAATTTCACAAATGGTTTTGGACGTTGAGAAGGGTTCTCAATGAAGATTGCAACCTCTATGTCCTTAACAAACCAGTACCAGATATACCTTCTCCTGATGCACCTAGGCCACAAGTGGATGCTTACTAGAAGCATGCTAATGATGCCTTAGAGATAAAGTACCTTATGCTTAGTTGCATGAACTATGAGTTGCATGAGAAATGTGAGGGCATGAGTGTTCTTGAGATGGTAACACATCTTAAGAAAGTGACACTTGGTCTTGTAAAGCAAGAAAGGGATGATATTTTAAAGGTTCTACTTGATTCTAAATTGATAGAGGGAACCTCAATAGAAGAACATGTACTCAATATGATTAGACATGTGTATCATCTTGAAGAACTAGTATTCACCTTGAGCCAAGAGTTAGCCACCGATGTGATTCTAAAGAAATTCCAAAATCATATAGTTGTTTTATTACATGTTATCATGTAAATAATATGGCTGGATAGATGTCAGAATTGCTTGCCATGTTGATTCATGTGGAAGCAAACTTGAAGAAAGATATGCCCCTAATGGTGATCGAAAAATATGAGCCTAAGGTTCAAAGCAAGACCGAAAAGATTTCTGAGGTCAATCCTAAATCCAAATCTTCAACACTCAAGATAAGGAGAAATAAAAGTATAAGAGAAACTCATCCTTTGTACTTGAAGGCATTCAGGAAGAAGAAGATGGGGATGGTGATCTCCACATCAGGTATATACATTATTGAGATAAATCTATCTACTTCATTATCATGGGTATTGGATATCGAATATGGATCTCACATATGTTCTCATATGTAGGATCTAAAAGGAAGTAGGTCTTTGGCAAAAAACAAGGTAGAACTGTGAGCTGCTAATGGAGCAAGAGTTGTGGCCAACGCAGTTGGGACCTATAGTTTATCTCTGCCCATAGGGATTGTATAGAGTTAAATAATTTCTTGTATGTACTTTCTATAAATAGAAACATCATTTCTATATTTTGTATGGACAAGGATGCATTTGAATTCTTATTAAACATGGTTGATGTCCTATTTCAAAAGATGAGATCTTTTATGGTGGTGCCCCAATGTCTTATGGTCTTTATTTTATAAATTTAAAGATAGATGTTTATAATGTAAATGTCAAAAGACTAAAACTCAACAACTCAAACTAAACATACCTTTGGCATTGTCGTCTAGGGCACATAAATCAGAATCGCATATCTAGACTCCATAAAGATGGTTATCTAGACATTTTTATTTCAAACCAATAGAGACATGTGAATTTTGTTTATTGGTCAAGATGGAAAAGATCCCTTTCGTTGGTAACAATATGAGGGCTAGTGATCTATTGGGACTCATACAAATTGATGTGTGTGGACCTTTTCAGAATAATTGCTAGAGGTGGGTATCAGTACTTCATTACCTTCACTTGTGACTTCAGTAAGTATGGTTATGTTTATTTAATGAAACATAAGTCAGAAGCTCTTGAAAAGTTCAAGGAGTTTATGAATGAAGTACATAACCAACTTGGTAAAAGTATTAAGGCAATTCATTCTAATCGAGGTGGATAATACTTAAACCAAGAGTTTGAGAACCTTCTTAGAGCCCATGGTATTGTATCCCAATGGACTCCACCTAGAACACCTCAACATAATGTTGTGTTAGAAAGAAAGAATAACACATCACTGGATATGGTGTGATGAATGATGGGGGTATGCTTTAGAAACCGCCACATTTACACTAAACTGAGTACCATCTAAATTTGTTCAAAAGACAACATATGAGATGTGGACTGGGAAGCATTCCAAAATGTCTTTTATGAGGATTTGGATGTGCGAAGGTTATGTCAAGAACATGTTTCCTAAAAAGCTTGACCCAACATCTGAAAAATGTTACTTTGTTGGATATCCCAAAGACACTATGGAATACTACTTGTATAATCCATCTGACAACAAAGTGCTTGTTGCCAAAGATATTGCATTCTTAGAAAAAGGAATTTATTTCCAAAGGAATCAGTGGGAGGCAAGTGGAACTTGAAGAGGTTCGAGACCAATAAGAAAATGTTGAACCATTATATGTATAAGAGGAACCAAGAGAATCACAAGGTGTTGTGGAATCTCAAATTCATCAAGTTACACAGGCACCTCATAGATCTAATTTGACATGCCTTGAGCCTGAAAGATTTGGATATCTTGTGACTCAGGAAGAAAGTGAATTGGTCATAGATGATGAGCCAATATCCTATCAAGATGATATTAAGGGACCAAAGTTTGAGAAATGGCTTGAGGTCATGAGACCTTAGATGGAATCCGCATATACCAACAAATTATGGACTTTGGTGGATCCACCTGAAGGGGTAAAACCCATAGGGTGCAAGTGGGTCTTCAAGAACAATACTGACATGGATTGAAATTTTGAAATGTATAAGGTTAGATTGGTTACAAAGAGTTTCAAACAAGTTCAAGGTGTTGACTATGATGAAACCTTTTATCCAGTGGCCATGATTAAGTCCATCAAGATCATGCTTGTTATTACAGCTTATCATGACTATGAAATTTTGCAAATGGATGTTGAAATTGCATTCCTTGATGGCAATCTAGTTGAGGATGTGTACATGATACAACTTGAGGGTTTGATAGATCCAAAGTTTGAAAATAAAAGTCTCGTAGCTACAAAGGTCAATCTATGGATTGAAGTAAGAATCTTGGAGCTGGAATCTCTACTTTGATGAGACAGTCAAAGAGTTTGGATTCATTAAAATGAAGATGAACCTTGTATGTATAAGAAGGTTAGTGGGATCATAGTGACATTCATCATATTTTATGTAGATGACATATTATTGACGGGGAATGACATCCCTACTTTATAAAAGGTAAAGACATGGATGGGAAATATGTTTTCTATGAAAGACTTGGGAGAAGCATCCTACATATCGGGGATAAATATATATAGAGATAGATCAAGAAGGCTTCTTGAACTAATTCAGAGCACATACATTGATAAAGTGTTGAAGCGGTTCAGCATGGAGAACTCCAAGAGAGGAAACATGTTTGTGCATCATGGTATCCCCATCTCTAGAGCTCAATGTACCAATTATTGTAAAGAAAGGGAACGCATGAGTTTTATTCCATATGCCTCAACAATCGGGTCAATTATGTATGCAATGTTGTGTACATATCCAGACATCTTGTATACCTTGATCATGATGAGTAGATATCAGTCATATTCCAGGTGATGCTCACTAGGTAGCCATGAAGAACATCCTCAAGTACTTGATAAGGACTAAGGATCAGTTCTTGATCTACGACAGAGAGGAAGAGTCAGTGGTAAAGGGTTACACCAATGCAAGCGTCCAGACTGATCAAGATGATTACAAATCACAATCAGGATTCGTGTTTTGCCTAAACAATAGAGTTGTAAGTTGGAAGAGTTCCAATCAAGAGACAGTTGTAGATTCTACAACACACGCTGAGTATATTGATGCATTGAATGCAACAAAGGAGGTTGTATGGATCAAGAAGTTCATTATAGAACTTGGGGTTGTTCCAAGCATTAGCGATCCAATCGAGCTATATTATGACAACAATGGAGCTATTAAGCAAGCTAAGGAACCCAGATCGCATCAGCGCTCAAATCATATACAGAGGCAGTTCCATCTTATATGATGGATCATACAATGAGGAGATGTAAAGATTTACAAAGTACTAACTAAGAACAATGTTGTTGATCCCTTGACAAAGGCACTTTAATAACAAAAGCATGATGGTCATGTTAGGTCACTCAGAATAAGATTCATGGATGATTGGCTCTAATTGTAAGTGTGAGTCTGTTGGTATGTATGACCAGAGAGCCAATAATGTGATGATTGTAATGGCATGTTTGTAAATGATATGATTAATAAATAAAGGCAAGCTTCCAAATTATTCTATTTAATTCAATTATGAGATAATGATGTAACATTATGAATGTGTAGAGAATAATATTAGTCAAGGAAGTATGTCTTCAAGTACGTGACTTGGAAGATATTAGATCATATGGATGCTAAGAGTGTGTGTATATATATATATATATATATTCTCATTATGTCCATGGTCGGTTGTTATTATGGAAGGTTGATAGACAACAATGACACATAATATCAGAGTGTGAGTTGGTTGATGATAGAGTCTTATTAGTAATGATATGGCTATATCAAACCAATCACACAATTACATGTTATAGAACGGTGTAACCCACCATGAGACTGACACATGGAAACCATTACCATGGTAGTCATAGTCAACTCTCACAGTGATGGTGGTGGTTGTGGTTCTTAGACTTGAAATCACTACAATCAACATATATCATTCGATATGCTTTGACATCATCTAACATAGTCTGAAAACATGGGTTGTTATAACGGTGATGATTGAGTGACTGTAACACATGGGGAATGATTGTGAGTGATAGAGATGGGATTTGTCCCTCCCACAGGAGTATGATATCCTAGGCCTCATGATTGGTGAGACTAAGAAATGCATGGGCATTCACATATGAGTCAATATGTGATATGGATATTACATATATCTCAGCTAGTCTTCTCTTGGTTCAAGAAACAAGATTGATTGTTGAAGAGGGTGATTGCTCCATGCCTCGAGTTCAATATGGATATCAGTGACAAAGGAACTATAACACCAAACATAGATTGTAGGTTGAAGTTGTTCCCCAACTTTTCATTTACTTGGATAGCATCAATGTGCGATTAGGCACCACTCATTGCTTGTGATGTCATAAGTTGTTATGGACATTCACTGCCAACGTAATATGGGACCTATAGGGTCACATACATAGGTTTTCACCTAGAAGAGGAGTTTAATTTTGAATAATGATTGAATTAATTGCTAAAGAATTTAGGTAATTGATTCACATAGCATATCAGCTGGATACACTGCCATACATCATCTCATAGGGTGAGACGGCCATCTGGAGTGCCAAACGGTCATCTTAAGGGTTGAGTGGGAGTTTGGGAGAGCCAGGCTGATTTGAGTTGAAATTGGCTATGGGTTGAACTGACTGGCTTGGATTGTCTCACCAGAAAACAATATGGGTGAGTGATATGGCCGTCTCACATGGGAGAGACTACCCAGTTCAGCCTGAGAAAGGTTCTAGATACTTTTTCGAATTCATTTGGATTGCACATTACTTATTGTGCAAGATATTAATGTTTGGCATTAATGGGAAATGAATTGCCAATTTTGTATGTGATTGGGAAACTACCAGACGACCATCTCACAGTGCGAGATGCCCGAGTCACATACCAGGCGATCGTCTAGGTCACCACATAGTCATTTGGGTGGTCGCATGTTGTGAAAATTCAAGGTCCATTCCACTCCCACACATATTGGGAACCTTGGCCAAAACCCCACCTATAGATAGAGGGGTACTGGAGACTTTCCAGAGCACAACAAAGACAATTGAGAATTAGTTTCTATAACAGTAATCGTCCTCTTTTATTGTGGTAACTAAGAGAGCTCAAGAAAGTCCTACCCGACTAGGGAGGGATTGTAAGGGAGAAAATAGTTGAGATCATTGTTGTGGAAGAGCAAGTCAGTAACTAGTATGTCAATAGAAGGGATGACTCCTACCTATCTATTCTACCAGGATGACATGAGTTTTATGTGGTCTATGTGGACTTCTCTAGAGGCGGGAGGTCGTTGTTAGCCTCTAGGAGAACAACACCAACCAACAATCTATTGAGAGAGGAGTTGTTGTATACAATGATGTTCAAGGGTGCAGTATGTGGTGCAAACTAGGAGGCACAACACTCAGACGAGTCCTAGTGCAATTAGGAGATAGTTGTGCATCTACGATGATGAGGAGATGTCATTGGACTTTCTCTAGGACCAGGTATATCCTCAAAACCATCCTTCCAATCTTATAGTAATTAACGTGATCTACTGGCTTTTGGGAATATGGTAGATAAAAATTTTGTTTCATCTTCCTGCTCTGTAGCCATGTTTTTGTACAGTATCATCATACTACTTAAGGTGTCACAACTCAACCTCTTTATTCTCAACCATGGGCTTCAAGATGTAATGGTTTTTTAAGGTAGTTGTGAATACCTCCCAGTTTAGTGGCTCAGCATCATGTCATCAAGCATTTTTGAATTTCTCTCACCAAGTGGGGGTTGCACTCTTCAACATGTTGATCCCAAAAGTAGAATTTGGAATGCTCAGGGCATCCCAAATAATGAAAATAGTGCTCGATGTTAAGCATCAATTCTTCACCACAACTAACTATATATGTCTAATCTTTTCTAGATAAGGTCTCTGGATTAACCTTCAAAAAACCTTTTAGGGTGAACTCATGGTTTCTCGACTGTAGGGGTGTCCCATTTGATTGGTCGGGATATTGGAAAAAAACCTTGAGAAGAACATATGGAGGTGCATTGTGGTTACCATTAGGGTTGGGTCCTCTAGAGACATCATGATCGCTCCTCAAACTATATGATTTTTCCTCTCCATATATGTGGTCTTTGCCCTTATCAATCTATTCTTAGGATCCATATACAAGAGGGAATATAAACCATATATGATTTGAGAAAATCATAGTGGTTAACCACACTTTTCACTCAAATACAATTGATGTAAAACCCAAATTTGTATAATAAATGACCAGAAGCTTTTTTCATCACTTGGGAGTGTCATAAAAATGATATACACTACAATAATGATAGATAAGAACCATTATAGATTGTGTATGAAAGAAGTTCTCATCTTATTCTTAGAAGAAAAAAACTTAGTTATTCAATCACTATATGAAATGTTAAATACATGACGCAAAATCCTATACTTCTATCTTAATCGCTTAGGTCGTGTAAATGGCGCCCCACCAAGCTAAAGTCTTATGGAATCCCTGAGTTGATAGTTAGATGGCTCTAGTCTTTCCTATATTCCTTACCTATACACATCATGCCCCATACATGCTTAATACAGTGATTAAGTGGAATTGATCATTTTATATCATAGAATAGCATATACTTTAAAAATATATTATGCATCGTAATCATTGAAAGTGGTTTTTTGTCATTATTTTGTATCTTACCTATGTAAGGATCCTCAGGTTATCATCAATCTCTTCTCTTTGTATAGAAGTGCCTCTTAAATTTTCCCGAAATATCCCCTGGGGTTGCATCGAAGTGCCTCTTAAGTTGCAGGCATTGAACTACCTCTTCAATTGCACTAAAGTGCCTCTTATTTTGCTCCAAAGAGGCTCTTGGAGAGGATATTATATAAGGTTCATTATCTTAATCTTAAATTTGAAAATCCCTAAAATCTTGTTTCAAGTCTTATTCTATATTTGCATGACAAGTGATATAATAACTCTTCAAATAAAAACAACATATCATGACTTTTCTGATCTTATAGTTGTATTTATATAAAAGAAATTGAAACATGATAATACATTTATATCATTGCATATACATTGTACATATAACATATACACACCAATTGATAGTGTTCAAAATGCATGGACCATTAACCTCTTTTGAAGAAAATCCTAGTTGCTTTTCTTAGGTTGAAGAAATCATAATCGTGTTCTTGGTTTAAATGAACCCTAATCACCATGTTCATAACATTTTTCATATTAATGTGTTATTTATTCATTACCTAAACCTTAACTTTACTTCTTATCAAAATAGGGTTTGATTGAAGGGAAAATAGAGTCTAAAACATAGACAATTGAATTCCTCATTCAAAAAATTACCAAAACATATATTAACTTATTTTCCTAATGAATGAATAATTACTATGAATTTCCAAAGAACTAACAGTTCACAGAGCATGAAGATCCATGTTGGCATTATCCAAAAACATGCAGCAAAGCCAAACTGGACCATCCTGTGCAACCACATGGTCTAGAGAAGAGATCACAGTCCTGGCTATGCGTGACAGTTAACCAAAATAGGGGAAAGTCTGACATTACCCATGACACAGCATGACAATTTAAATATTGGTGTAGAATAATAAAAGAAAAACACTTATTTTAATCATCGGTTGATGAAGAGAACTTGGTTTTCTCATAGAATCAGTGATGGAATGAATCATCAATCGAGGACTCTAATTCTTGACAAACCAACCATGGGAAACATGTCCAATGGATTTTTCAGCTCTATATGACTTCAACAAGACAAGATAGAAGGCAAAAGGGTGCCCTGAGACCAAAACAGCTACCTACACCATGGATGACAAGAGCCAAAATTTTGGAAACCAAATTAGAGCACACGAAACATGTTTCCAACAAACTAGAGAAGTTATCATTGTTCTTGCTAAACTACCAGCTTGTTGGCAAGTATGCCTAGAGAGTCAATCATATGACGATTGTAATGACATATCTTGTAAATAATTTGATTAATAATATATCCAATCTTTGTCTATATTTTTGTCCAATTATGAGATAATGGCATAACATGATAGATGTCTAAATAATGATGTTACTTGATGATGTATGTATTTAGGTTGAGGACCTGAACAGTGAGATCATATGAATGATGAGGTACATACATTCTTGTTATGTCCCTAATCAGATGTTATTGTGGAAGATAATAGACAACATTAGCACATAAGACTAGAGTGTGTGTTGGTTGATGACAAAATCACATTAGTCATGATATGTGATATGAAACCAAACACATAGGTCCTTGTTAGAGAGTAGAGTATCAGACAAACCCACCTTTAGATTGATGCATGGAAACCATTGAATGGTAGTCAGAATCAGCTCTCATAGTGATGGTGGTGATTGTGGTTCTTAGATCTAAAATCACTACACTTGTCACATGTCATTCAATGTGCTTTGACATCATCCAACATGACCTTGAATAAGGGTTACCATAAAGGTGATGCTTGGATATGTTGTGATACATGGGGAATGACTATGAATGATGTAAATGGGATTCGTCCCTTCTACTGGAGTTGATATCATGGCAACTTGATAAATGAGACTAAGAAACATATGGCCATACTCATGTGAATCAATATATGATATGTGAGCTCACATGCATCTCAGACAGTCTTCTCTAGTTCAACGAACGTGTATTGAATGTTGAGAGGATGATGTTTCCATGCCTCAAGTTCAATCTAGATATTAGAGACAAAGGAACTATATGATCACTATAACACTTATTACATATTGTAGGTTGAAGTTGTTCTCCAACTTTCCAATTACTTGGGTAGCAATGATGTGTTTCTAGATACTGCTCATTTCTTATGGTGTTCTAAATTAGTTATGGAAATTCACTGCCAACGTAACTTGGGACCTATAGGGTCACACACATAGGATATACCCTAAATATGATTTTACTCATGAATAAGGTTTAAATTGATTACTAAAGTTTTTAGGTATTCAATTTAAAAAAGATTTGATGAAAATTGGTTGAATTGGATAATGAATAGACCAGTTCAGAAAGTGAATCGGCTGGTTAAGATTGTGATCACCCAGTTCAATTATCAATAACATTGGATCAAGGATTGAAGTTGACGTCATGGTGTGCATTAATCATCACATTAAATCCAATATGTTTGTGAATAGAAAATAAAGTGAACCAACTGATTTAAGTGTTGAATCGAATGTTTCACATGTGAACCGACCAGTTCAGCATTGAATCGGCCAGTTCAGTAGTGAACCTACTGGTTCATGGTTTGCAACTTTCAAAAAATTCATAAAATTTCATATCTTTAGCACCCAGTTGATTTGGAAACCCTGACCATGGTCCTCCTATAAATATAGGGGTAGCCAAGGCTTTTAGGGGACACAACAATACGCTATGACAATTGTTGTCCTATCACAGTTGTGGTAATGTGAGAGCCCAAGCAAGTCCTATACATAAAAGAGAGATACCATTGGTATGTATGTCCAGAGAGCCAATCATATGATGATTGTAATGGCGTATCTTGTAAAATATTTGATAAGTATTAAAGGCAATCTTCCAATCTATTCTATTATTTAGTTATAAGATAATGATCTAACATAATAAATATATAAAGAATGATTTTATTGAATGATGTATGTCTTTAGGTTGAGTACCTAAACAATGAGATCATATGGATGTTATGAGTATTTACATTCTTATTATATCCCTAGTCGAATGTTAGGAAGGCTAAAAATAGCAATAACACATAAGACTGGAGTGTGTGTTGGTTGATGACAAAACCTCATTAAGTCATTATATATGATATCAAACCAAACTCATAGATACTTGTTAGAGAACAATGTATCTGATAGACCCACCTTGAGAGTGATGCTTGGAAACCATGATTGGTAGTCAGAATCATCTCTCATAGTGGTGGTGGTGGTGATTGTGGTTCTTAGACCTAAAGTCACTACACTCATCATGTCATTCGATGTAATTTGACATCATCCACTGTGACCTTGAATAAGGTTTGCCATAAAGGTGGTACTCGGTGCATTGTGACACATGGGGATGATTTTGAGTGGTGTAGATGGGATTTTCCCCTCCTACAAGAGTATGATATCCTGGCCACTTGATAAGTGAAACTGAAAAATGCATGTCCATGCTCATGTGAGTCAATATGTTATATTGAGCTTACATATATCTCAAACAATCTACTCTAGTTCAAGGAACATGGATTGAACATTGAATAGGATGACGATTCCATGCCATGAGTTCAATCTAGATATTAGAGACAAAGGAATTATACGATCACTATAACACCAATCTCAGATTGTAGGTTGAAGGTGTTCTCCAACTTTTAGATTACTTGGGTAGCAATGATGTCTTTCTAGATATCGCTCATTTCTTGTGATGTCATAAATCGATTATGGGCATTCATTACCAATGTAACTTGAAACATATAGGGTCACACACTTAGGAAACACCTAGAGTAGGAGTTTATTCATGAATGATGTTTAACTTTATTACGAAAGTGTTTAGGTATTCAATTTAAATAACAATGGTTGAATATCGACTGACGGGACTATTAACTGATCGGTTCAAGTATTGAACCAATCAACTCTAGTGTCAAGTCAATTTGAACCAGCATTGGCATTCAGAACTCTTAAATGACCAGATCAGCAAGTGAACTGATCAGTTTAGTGGTTGATCAATACGATTGGATCAAGGATTGATACTGACATCATGTTGTACACTGATTGAATATAAAATTTCAATCCAATTGTGAATAAGAAACATAGTGAAATGACCCGTTCAAGTGTTGAATCGATTAGCTAATGTGTGAATCTACATGTTCACTGGCGAACCAACAGGTTCATAATTCATAGGTTCTAAAAAAATTATCAAAACTTTGTCCTTTTGACTCCCGCTCAGACTAGAACTCCAGACCCTAAGCCTCCTATAATAGAGGGGTAGTTGAGGCTTTCTAGAGATATAACAATAAGCTCTAACAATTGTTCTCTTCACACAGTTGTGGTAGTGTGAGAACATGAGCAAGTTCTACCCATCAAAGGGAGGACCATCAAGGGAGGGACAATTGGGAGAGCAAGTTGACGCTAGCATGTTGACTAGAAATGACAACTCCTTCTTGTCCATTCATTTAGAATAACAGGAGTTACCAGTGGCCCATGTGAACTACTACAGAGGCAAGAAGATTGTTTCCACCCGCTAGGAGGACACAGTCAACCACCATCCATATTGATCAACCAGGAGGTCACCGTCGACATCTGTCCATGTGTAACTTGAAGAAACGAGCACGCTACAACAAAGGATAGTCGTTAGACTTGCTCCAATATCAGGTGTAAACCTTGCAACCCTCTTTCTGATTACATAGTTGTTGATGCAATCTACTGTCTAAGGAGAATATGGTAGTAAAATATTTATTTCCACTACCCTATCTGATGATATATTTTCTTATAGAGATAGAAAGGGAGAGACAACAATGGAGATCAATCAATGCTAACATAAGGATAACTCCTTCTTGTTAGTTTTAAAAGAATGATAGGAATTCTTGGTGGTCTGTGCGGACTATGTAGAGGGATGGAGGTCGTTTCCACCCGATAGGAGGACGTCATCAACTGTCATCGATGGTACTATACTAGGAGGATGCCACCGACAACCGTCCGAGTGTTTCTTATGAAAGAAGCATGTCGCTACAAGGGTAGTCAGTAGACTTACTCCAACACTAGGTATACATCTTGAACCTTCCTTCCTAATTTGTAGTTGTTGACGCAACACGCCGGTCAAGGGAAATATGGTAAGAAAAAAAATTTCCACTTCCATCTCTGTCGCCATATTTTCCTACATAGTGGTGAAGATGGAAAAATAGATGTTGGATTCATCAAAATTGCTTGGGAAGACAAAAGATAAATGCAAAGAGGAAAAATGGCAACTCACCCTAGAAAAGCAAACCAAACCAGTGTGAATCTTCTATGCAGACCATGGAACTTGTTGAGGATTGGAGTCGATCTTACAAGTAGATGCACGTGGAGTAAGGTAGTGATGGATCCTCCACTTGCATGGAGTTGCGTGCACCACTAAAAATCCTAGAGATAGTAAGTCTCTAAGTTTAGTCTTTTATGTGCTATAATAAGATCTCCACCCACATATGAGAAGATATGTGGAAGTCTTATCGTAGTACAATTAAGGGTCGAATCCAAGAGACAATGGTCTTGTTAGGAGTTTAATAAGATGGAAAATGTAATAATTCTGCTTATCTACTCAAAAGTTGATATTTAGATCGAAGAGTTGATTTGATGATTAAACTAAAGTGTGAGGCAAAGTAAATGGTAGGAAAGTAAATTTAAGGTTGAAAACAATATTTTGGAAACCACTAGGATGTGATCGAGTTTCACCACCACTACACATGGATCAAAACATACATCAAAAAAACATGGCTTGCAAAGAAGAGAGTCTAAACAGTTAGTATCTTTGTAGACTTAGCTTTCTTTCAGATAACTAACTACAAGAAATGTGGAAGCATTGCAAAGCCAGCCATCCCCAAACAAATGGTCACTTACTTTGCATCACTCCCCTCACAAAGTGTGTTCCTCGACCTGTCAAAGTTGTACTTTCATACGTCAACTGATTCCATTTCATAGCATGAAAGTACAATGATGGAGGTGAGTTTACTCCACTCCTTGAGAAACGCTCCTAGATACTGAACCAAACGTACGGTGACTACATACATCCGGAACCAACAAGCAGTCGATATTCGAATCTAGAAGTACAAACATAGACAATTCACACTAATAGATAATAGATAACACAAGTTGGTGATCAAGCAACTAGAATTCATTAAACGATTGATGTTGAACTGAAGAGATAGTATTTCTCTATTGCAAACTCATGAATTACAATGTATGAAATGAAAATATAGGTAGTGGGGCTACTCCCCGCACCCTAGTGTATGGTACTACTCGCTCATGGCAAGAACAAAGAAGGAGGAGGGAAGAGAGAAAGAAAGAATCATCTCCACATAGGAGGGAGGAAGGTCGACCCCTTGGAGTAGAGAGCAACTATCTTCACACCATGTGGTTGCCTTGATGAAGAATCCTTCACTTCCCACCTTTTATGTCGATGAGAGAGGAAGTAGCTTGAGGATGGAATGTGGATCTTGAACCGATAGCCTTAGGGTGGAGGATGAAGGATGAACATCTCTGGAGTGATTGGGGAAGCCTCTGGATGTCCAAGAATTTGATGTCAAATGAGGACTCCTTTGGTCCTATTTATAGGCTTCCAAGGAATCCCAAACGGTCTTGGGACCATTTGGGTCTTTAACGGTTTGGAGACAGTTTGGAATCATTCAGTCTTGGGACCGTTTGGGTTCATATGGTCTTGAGACCGTTTGTCTTCATGCGGTCTTGAGACCGCTTGGCTTCATGCGGTCTTAAGACCGTTTGGCCTTCATACGGTCTTGGGACCGTTTGGCTTCATACGGTCTTGGGACCGTTTGGCTTTTATTCGGTCTTGAGACCATTTGGTCTTCATATGGTCTTGAGACCGTTTGGCCTTCATACGGTCTTGAGACTGTTTGGGTTCATACGGTCTTGAGACCGTTTCGCTTCATGCGGTCTTGAGACCGTTTGGCATTCATATGGTCTTGGCACCGTTTGACTTCATACGGTCTTGGGACCGTTTGGCTTCATACGGTCTTGGGACCGTTTGGCCTTCATTCGATCTTGAGATCGTTTGACCTTCATTTGGTCTTGGGGCCGTTTGGCCTTCATTTGGTCTTGGGACCGTTTGGCCTTCATTCGGTCTTGGGACCGTTTGGGGCTTTTTGTAATTTTTTTGGGTTTTTCTGTAAGAAGAAAAGGAGAAATGTCAGTCTATTAGTATATTTACAATAAAGTGGAAAGTTAAGGATTCTATCTAATTTATCTAAGAAAGAGTATGGAAAATTAAGAAAAACTAGTAAGATAACATCACAAAATGGGAGGTTATCACCCCCCCCCTAAATTAGAGTCTAGCTTGTCCTCAAGCTGGATAGAGATAAGGCATGTAGTGGTGAGGTGATTTTATTCAGTGAAGAATTCCATACTCTTGCTTCAGTTCTAAACCAGAGATCTCCCAGAGTTTTATCGAGTTTTCTACTTGCACCAACTCATTCGGGTATCAGGAGTTGCGTGGAGCTCAGGTTTCTTTCGTATCGCGTAACTCGCGTTGGGACCACCATTTCCTTAATCGCATTCTATGCATGTCTTTGACTCTAAGAAGTTTTATACTTCTTTGAAAATCCTTCCGGGAGCTAAGATAGGTATGAGGGTTGGTTGAAGGCTGATGTGTAACTCCCCCTTCTTAGGGGGGAGGGTTTATCTAAACTTTTAGGGTATCACTACCGGGCGCGATACATCTACCTTTGTGAGGGAAGTTGAATGTACCGGCCGGGCAAGACCTTTGTTAGCTTTTTCATATATGTGGAGACCTTAGGATCTCACTACTGGACGCGACACATCTGCCTTTGTGAGGGCAACTGAATGTACCGGCTGGGCAAGATCTTTATTGGCTCTTCATATAGGTCCTTATGCATGGCACAACTCTCATGTTTTTATTCAACACTCTGGCTTTTATTCATATGCTCACTGGCTTAGGAATTGGGTATTTAGGGATTTTATTTGGGCTGCCAAGCCTCTTTTTGAAAAGAAGAAAAATGTTCCCTAGAGTTTTCATACATGCACTTGTTTTGGTTTTGTACTTGGTGGTCCACTTGTGAGGTTCCTTGATTTAGATTTTTCCTGGTTCCCTCTCGTCCTTGAGATCATTTGGTGGTCCACTTACGAGGTTCCTTGATTTAGATTTTGCCTGGTTCCCTCCCTTCCTTGAGAGTGTTTGGCTTATTTCAGCCATGATGTTAACCTGTAGAGAGTCTGATGTAGAATTGAAGCAAAAGCATGAAAAATCAAGTATGGAGGTGATTTATTAATTCGCCATTACATGCCTAAATGCTAATTATGTAAGTGAGGAATACTTTGTCTCTAACCTAGCTAGGGGTGTCCCTTTTCCAAAAAGAATGTTGTCTTATGTACAAAAGCTATTCTATCCAAGAAATTATCAAAAGAATCTAAGTGTTAAAAGAAAGAAAAAATTGTGTGAAAGAAACAAAGAAAATGGAAGAGTAGAGAGAAGATGGTTTGAAAGTAATACATCACCCTTGCCCAGTGTACCCCCCTAACTTATCGTCCACTCTGTCCTCAGAGTGTCAAGGTGATAGGTTGAGAAGTACATGGTAAGGGTATCACGGCTCTATTAATCCCTTATTTGCTCCATACGATCGTAGGAGATTAGCTGCAAACTTTCCACGTAAAGTGTGATAATCCACGTTCTTCATGTCCTCCACATGCTTACCGAGGACAGTAAGGGTATACATCCAGTAAAAGATGTGGAAACCATAGTCGTTAGATTCTCTAATCTGCTGGGGACATCTATGGCTGAAGGCTGGGCGTGAAAATGATCGTTGTTGTACGCCTTTGTGTGCTTGCCGAGAAGATCATGTAGTCATTCGGCACAGTCCTTCGCCACTTCCTCCGTGGATGTCTTTGTTGTAACAACATACTCTTTTTGGTTTGGATTGAACTGGCTGTCAGAACTATTGTAAATGATTGTAGTTCCCTCGTGTAAGTTTCTTGCCAGCAACATCCAATGCTCAGAGTGAAGAAAAGGAAACATAATGAACTTTAGAGTCATATTTTGAAGATATGATATCAGGGCCTCCATGGTTCCGAATCTCTTGGATCCAAGTAAATCATCCTTCATGTATGTTGACGCCATATAGACCGTAGACAGGTCTCGTGCTAGAAGAAACTGGTAGGCAGTCATCATGCTCACAGATAAAGAACCTTTAACTTGTACGGTTTCACAGAGTGAATCTGCCATTATTAGAATATTTCCATTCAGGAAAATAAGCTCATCATTCTCTGTGTATAGTCTAGACATGATGAGTCTGAGTTCATTATCAGAAAGGTTCTTGCATGCGGCAAGGTCAAAGTTTGGAAATGTTGGTTGTATGGTAGATAGAGGCACCATTGGTTGGGATAATCTGTTGATGGTGGCCCCAGTTAACAAATCGATGTCCCCCTTATCATCCACCATATCGAAAGTATAAGGGTCCCATTGGCATTGTTCGGGGACCTTGGTGGTCTATTGTTGCTTTTTCTCCAACTCCTTTAGAATTGTTTTGTATGGACACTTTGGCAGACGTTGGATAGAAGAAAAAAGGTATTGAGGGCCGTCATCTTGTGCCATTTTCGGGTCCTTGAAGAACTGTATGTCGCAGATAAGCTCCATGGTTTAACATCCTTGTAGAGAGTGCATATCCTCTGTGGCTAACTCGGTAAAGGAGATTTGTCTATTGAGTGCTTCTGTGAATCTTATTGTACAGAAAGCACAATCCCCTGAACCTTCTAGTGTTTGGACTGTTGGATTAATGATTTGGAACCAGGGTTGGTTCCAACCATGTCGAAGAGATGGGCATGCAGCCCATATTACTTTGAGAAGTTGGAAAGGAATGCATCATGCTTCCCCGACTTCTAAAGCAGCAAAATTTATCTGTTTGACCTTTAGCTCACTAGCGCAGAAGTTGTACACCTTGGCATCGCGGGCCTCAATGTCGACGATCATTAGCAGCCAGTATTCGAAAAATCTAAAGGGCATTATGATGTAGTGTGCCTTCCGTGCAAGACCAGTTCGCAGTCGCTCTATGGACTTTGCTTGTAAGTCCTTGTACAATAAGGATAAGGATAGAGCAGGTGAAGTGTTGAAAATAGGCTGCAACTTCTTTGGGCTCTGAAATTCCTCTATAGTGTTAGCAAGGAGAACATGAAAGATAGCCATCTTCACCTCCGATTGTGGTCGAAGGAGAATACAAAAGTCTCTGTGTGTCAACTTGCGCTTTGTTTTCACCGGGGACAACGTAACATTTTAATTCCATTTGTCAACTTGCTAGTTGATTAGGATTTTACACTTTACCTTGATAATTACTTTATATATCTTTTTGATCTCATCATTTTTTCCACATCGTCTAAAGTATGATTTTTCTTCTACTCAGGTAGAAAATGTGTATGCAACCTTCGCATAACATCAGATTCTACCCTGAACCAGAGTACGACTCTGAGGTTGAATGAAGCTTCCACCAACGCATCAGACTCAACCGCCAACGAGCCAGACAGATGGCTGAAGAACACCGTCAGGCTGCCTTGGTGCTGGAAAGAGTCAACACATCCATATCATCTCAGAGAGCACAACTCATCGCTGATACACATGCTCAAATTCAAGCTGAAGTTCGTGCTGAAGAGCAAGCCCGTATTCGAGCTGAAAATGAAGCAGCCACAGCAGCTGCTCAACTTTTGATAAGGAATAAGCAGCTTCGGGATTATGTTGTCCCCAAGAACTATGAAGATAATCACCCCATCCAGCCACCTCTCATCGACGCTCCCAACTTTAAGATCTGAACACAATGGATTCAAATTATGCAAGGCATCTCATTCTCTAGAAATACTGGAGAGGATTGCATGGATCATCTCTCTATCGATTGGTAAGTCAGAGCTACTAATGATGCAATCATGCTTCGACTTTTCAACTTCACTCTATCTGGGAGGGCATTGAGTGGTATAACTCATTAGATGGAGAGCCAATCACCACCTGGGCTCCCTTGGAAGAAAAGGTTTTAGAAACGTTCTTTCCTCCCTCATTGACCTACCAGATTAGGGGACAGATCAACCAGTTCTCGCAACTTCCTGGAGAATCTCTAGCAGAATCTTGGGAAAGATTTAAGGAATTATTGAGGAAATGTCCACATCACAGAATCTCACAACATCAGCTCATAGAAACATTCTATAGAGGAGTAAGTGATGACATTAAGAAGTTTTTGGATTCCTCATCTGGGGGAAATTTCATACAAAAGAATTATGAAGATGCCTGGAAGATTGTCACACTCGGAGCTGAGAACCAATCTAATTGGGGAAGGCCATCTACCGGAGGAGTTCTAAAGGTTTGTAAAGCTGAGGAATCTGTAGAGTTGAAAGTCATCTCCGAAGCTCTAAAAACCATAGCTCATAAGCAACAAGTTCTTGAAACATCGTTTGGGGAATATGATAGAAAGAAGAACTCCCATGTTCAACAAGTTAAAGCAGCTATCGAAACTTGCGAAGCTTGTCATGCATCTAATCACCCCACATTATCATGTGGTCTCTTATACAATGTAATGATGGATCTACAACCACCCCAACTACAATATGAACCAATTATTGAACATCTCGAGGATCAGTTACCAGAGCAAGTGAATTCTATCCACTCCATACCATGCCAAGTATATTATAATCTGGATCAACCGAGAAACCATCCTGGTTTTCAGTATGGGAATCCTACGGGAACCGCCAACCCACATCATCAAACGCAAGGTGGGTCTTCCAATAGATTACCACCTGGATTTCAAAGAAATTATAATCGAAATCAAGGAAATTGTAGGGGTGGGCCTTAAAGGCTTGTCTACCCAAGAAATTCTTCTACATACTACCCTTCGTTGCATCCACAATTGCAACAAACTCAACTACAACAACCACAACAACCTCAATTACCAGCACCTCAGTAGCAACAACCACAAGGGAAGTAGCAAGTTACACAATATCAACAAAAGAATGATCCACCTCTACCAACAGATGAGTTATCCATGATTAGGCAAATGCTACAATCTCAGCAGACCATGCTTGCCAATCAGCAAGCCCAATAAAAGGCTGTGGAAACTCAATTGGCACAGATCGCAACCCAGCTGAAACCCCTGGTAGGTACTTTTGTTGGTCAGCTAGAAATAAACCCGAGACACGATCAACACAGACTGGAACAACTGAACGCAGTCACCACAAGGTTTGGCCATGTCCTTGCTGAAGTCACCAATGTTATTCAAGAAGACGAAGATATAATTGAAGTCAACCCAATTGCAAGCACAAATCAAGAAACTAAAAAATCTATAGACGATGGGAAGGAAAAGGAAAAAGAGCAAGTTACCAAGGAACCAGAAGCCCCACTATATAAGCCTAGGATACCCTACCCAGGTAGATTGAGATAAACTAAACTAGACACTAGATTCTAGAAAATCAAGGAAGCTATGAAGAAGCTATATGTCAATATTCCATTCCTCGATGCTCTTTCTAAAATCCCAGCTTGGTCCAAATACCTGAAGACTTTATTATCAAAGAAATATATGACTGAAGAACATGACACTATCAAATTAGCTCAAACTACTTCTGACATCATTCTTAATAAGATGTTGAAGAAGCAGAAGGACCCTGGCTCCTTTGGCATCCAATGTTCTATCGGAAATACCTCTTGCAAGAAAGGATTAGCCGATTTGGGGGCCAGCATATCCATTATGCCATTTTCCATGTGTAAAAGATTGGGTTTTACTGATTTACTACCCACAACAATGACAATTCAATTAGCTGATTCTACCATCACTACACCTTTGGGAATTATTGAAGATATCCCAGTAAGGGTAGGGAAAGACTCGTATGTTCCATGTGACTTTGTTATTATGGATATAAAAGAAGATCTGAGTATCCAATAATATTTGGCAGACCCTTCCTTGCTACAGCCAGAGCACTAATCGATGTTGAAGCTGGCACCATTACCTTAAGACTGGGAAAGGAAGCTATTCAATTCAAAGTCTTTGACAGCTTAAAAGGTCCTAACATCCACGAAGAAGTTTTTCTTCTCAAAGCAATTGATAAAATGTCTCAGTTAAAGCAAGCACCTTCCGAACCGTCTGGTGATTTGGAAAATGTCTGAACAAATCCAGAAGCTGAATTCTCAACCGATGAACTAGTTCAGCAATGTCTGCAATACCTTGAATAAGACAAAGAAACCCCCGAAGCTACCTTTGAGGAGTTGAAATATGTCACCTCTTTGGAAACTGCAGAAGTACCCAAGACACCTGAGATGAAAGCCCTACCAGTTGGGCTCAAGCATGTCTTCCTTGACGAAGAAAAATTATGTCTGGTCATTATCAGTTCCACTTTAATAGATAAGCAAGAAGAAAGACTACTTATTAAATTAAGAAAGCACAAGAAAATCATTGGATACAAGACGATTGACCTAATGGGAATAAATCCAGCTCTGTGCATGCACAGATTACCCATGGTGAAGAGTTTAAACCTTCATGGGAACACCATAGAAAACTAAACCCAAATCTCAAAGAGGTGGTTTGCCTTGAGGTTCTTAAACTCCTAAAAGCCGGTATCATTTATCCAATTTCCGATTTTCAGTGGGTTAGTCTGGTCCAAGTAGTCTCTAAAAAGGGGGGAACCACTGTCATTTTGAATGATAAAAATGAACTGGTGCCCACAAGGACTGTCACTGGATGGAGGATGTGTATCGATTACAGGAAATTAAACAAGGCAATAAGAAAAGATCAATTCCCTCTACCTTTCCTTGATGAGGACCTTGAACGTCTAGCCCACCAAAAATTCTTTTGCTATCTTGACAGTTATTTAGGGTTCTATCAAATTCCAATACACCCTGAAGATCAAGAAAAGATGACTTTTACTTGCCCCTGCAGAACTTACGCCTTTAGAAGGATGCCTTTTGGACTATGTAATGCACCCACAACATTTCAAAGGTCTATGTCTGCCATATTCGCAAGATTAACTGAGTCCATCATGGAAGTTTTCATGGATGACTTTTTAGTTTATGGGGACTCTTTTGACAACTGTCTGCTTAACCTCGGTAGAGTGCTACAAAGATGCAAGGAAACAAACTTGATCCTTAATTGGGAAAAGTGTCATTTTATGGTGACAGAAGTAGTTGTCCTCGGGCATCGAGTGAGCAAAAGAGGGATTGAAGTGGACAAAGCAAAGATAGATGTCATTTCAAAACTGGCACCACCAAAAGACATCAAGGGAGTACGAGCCTTTTTGGGCCATGTGGGTTTTTATCAAATATTTCTCAAAAATAGCAAAGCCCATGTCTCACTTGTTGACTAAAGATGCATATTTCAATTTTCATCAAGAATGCCTACGTAGCTTCATGACCCTAAAGAATACCCTAATTTCGGCACCTATACTAAGAGCCCTTGACTGGTCACAACCCTTCAACATAATGTGTGACGCCAGTGACTACGCAATAGGGGCAGTATTAGGGCAGAGATAGATAAGAAACCTTATGTGATATACTTTGCATTGAAAATGCTTGATGAAGCCCAAAAGAACTATACAACTACCGAAAAATAGTTCTTGGTAGTCATCTACGCTTTTGAAAATTTTCATTCTTATTTGATCGGATCAAAGGTCATAGTATACACAAACCACTCCACAATAAAATATTTGATTCAGAAACAAGATGCAAAACCCAGACTTATTCGTTGGGTGTTGATGCTTCAAGAATTCAATTTGGAAATAAAAGATAAAAGTGGGGTAGAAAATGTCATCGCCGACCACTTAAGTCGTATTGAGCCTCAAGATGAAGACAATATACCTATCTGAGACTCTCTACCTGACGATCAACTCATGAAAGTCGCCACCAGATTTCCTTGGTACACTGATATAGTAAACTATCTGGCTACAGGAATTGTCCACCCTGCTACTTCCTACCACGACAGAAAGAAATTTCTTCATGAAGTCAAGTAATACTTTTGGGATGAACCATATCTTTTCTACTTATGCGCAAACGGATTATTCTGTCATTGTCTTCCTAAAGAAGAAATTATTCCAGCCTTAGAACACTGTCATTCTGGCCCCACTGGAGGGCACATGAGTTCACAGAAGACTGCCCTTAAAGTCCTACAGTCAGTATTCTTCTGGCCAACAGTAGTGAAGGATGCCCATGAATTTATGCAATCTTACAATAAATGTCAACTGTCTGGAGGGATATCGAAACAAAACAAAATGCCACTAACTCTGTGGCAGAAGATCAAACTTTTTGATGTATGGGGAGTGGACTATATGGGTCCATTTCCCCCATCTTATGGATTCTCTTATATTTTGGTTGTTGTGGACTATGTATCCAAATGGGTAGAAGTTATACCCACTGTATCTTGTGACTCTAAGTTGGTTATTAAGTTGTTTAAGGATATCATCTTTCCTAGATTCAGAGTCCCTAGAATGGTTATATCCGATGGAGGGTCACATTTCTTGGAAAGAAGCTTCAAAGCTCTTATGCGAAGATACGGAGTAAAACATAAGGTCGCTACGCCTTATCATTCGCAGACTAGCGTCCAAGTTGAAGTCACAAATAGATAATTGAAGGTTATCTTAGAGAAAACTATCAACAGAAACTACACGGATTGGTCCACCAAACTTTCGGATGCTCTCTGGGCATATCGTACTGCTTACAAAACACCAATAGGAACAATGATGTTTCATTTGATGTATGGGAAGCCATACCTTCTCCCAGTTGAATAAGAACACAAAGCATGGTGGGCTATCAAACAATTGAATTTCAATTTCAAAAAGTGTCGGTGAATACAGACAACTCCAATTACAAGAGTTGGAGGAACTAAGAATGACTGCCTACCAGAATGCCAGGATCTACAAAGAGCAAACTAAAATGTGGCATGACGACCACCTTAAAAGGAAAGATATCATTGTCGGAGACCAGGTCCTTCTTTTCAACTCCAAACTCAAAATGTTTCCCAAAAAACTCCACACAAAATGATCTGGGCCCTTCACTATCAAACATATCTATCCAACTGGAGTTGTCATCATCTTTGATGACAATGGAGGAGAAAGGATTGTTAATGGCCATAGACTGAAAAAATACTATGCTCAAGCCGATAAAACTCCAAGACAAACTATCAACATTCAGGACTCCACAACATTAAACTAATCAAGTCAGAATTTCGTCGAGCCAGCGATGTAAAATCAAAGTGCTACTTGGG
Source organism: Alisma plantago-aquatica (assembly GCA_963693085.1). NCBI lineage: Eukaryota > Viridiplantae > Streptophyta > Magnoliopsida > Alismatales > Alismataceae > Alisma > Alisma plantago-aquatica. Next base: position 998,499,051 of record OY856410.1, on the reverse strand, counting down.
AGGCAACCCAAGAACTGAGTATCACCTATCTTTTTCATTTTGTTTAGCTTTTGATATTTTTTCTAGCTCTCCTTGTTCAAAAAATATAAAAATTTATATAAGCAACCAAAACAAATATAAAAATATAAAAATCATTAACCAAATTAGTTTTATCCCAAGACCGTTTGGCCTTCATACGGTCTTGGGACCATTTGACCTAAGGAGAATTTGTACCGTCGCCTCTCCTTTTTCTTTAAATACTCCTCGACCCCTCCCTTTTTCTTTCCTTCGATTCCTGAATCTTCTCTCACGTGAAACCTGTTCCATTCCTTCCAGTTTCTCTACTCCCGCACGACCCGTTCACGCTCTCCGTTCACACTCTCTGTTCACACCGCTTCCTCTCTCCCTCGATTTTGAGCTCACTTCCACCATCTCTGCACATGCTCGTCCAAGCTGCTCTATCCTCTTCTTCGTCGCTTTGTCTGTTGTGACCATCTTCTCATCACAGTAAGGTAGAGGACACTCGCAACCATCACCACCGCTACAATGTGTCTTCTCTTCTTTTTACAATCACTGCTATCACCATTACTGCCGCCGCTATCGCCACCACAGACACCACCACCATCGGCACCATCATCGCTGGCACCGTTTTCGTCTCCCCTACCGCTTCACCTTCCTAACAGGTTTGGACCCAAACGATCTTGAAACTATTTAGAACCAAACGGTCGTGAAATCATTTGGAGTGCAACCGTTTGGAGCCAAACGGTCTTGAAACCGTTTGGATCCAAACGATCTTGAAAATCATGATTTCACCCTTAACGGTTTCTCTCCTAAAAAATTTCGATATTATAATTCTTTCAACATTTTCTAACATATATGATTTCTTGTTCAAAATTACAGAATGACCTCACCTGCAAGGGATGTCACAGGAACAACTGAAACCCCATTCTAGACCAGGGAGCACCTGTTGGAGCACCACTCGACTGTTGGAGCGCCGCTCGAAGCTTCAGCGAATCCTCGACATATGCGAAAAAGCTGGAAAGACTCCACCAAAAGTTGACTTGCCCAAGGTCATCCACGCCCTTGAGCGAGTCAATAAATGTTTAGCAGAAGATCCTGATGAAGAAATTGAAGAGATCTCCTCCACTGATGAAGGCTCAGAGTACGCACCTAATTCTGAGGAGGAATCCCCAGTCACCAAGTATAAGGGCAAAAGGAAGACCCACAAACCTGCCAAGGGACAACCAACCAAGAAATGGGCACGGAAGCAAGTCTAGCCCACAACAGTAAGAGAACAAATCCTAACAGGATACATTTCACCCCCTGCTACCACCACCACAGAACCAGCACCAGTTGATCTATATATACAAAACCTACAAGTTGGTGATAAGATATTGCGACCAAAAAAGTATGTCTACTCGAACATACTAAAAAGAATGGGAATTTATGACAGAGTTCTCGTCTTGCTCGACAATGTGAATCTCTCAAAACTCTACTTTGTCAAAGAAACTTCCTATGTTGAGCTCACGATAGAGTTCTTCACCTACCTTAATAAAGAAACTGTGGATGCAAAAGATAAATTAAAGGATGGAGGTGATCGCAGGCTGGTAACCTCACTTTTTGGAAAAAAAAGGTGGTCTTGACTGAGAATATGCTAAATGAAATCTTTATCGACAACCAAGAATAGCTAAAGAAAGCTAAAGAGGCAGGCCTGGACCACTCCTAGTTTAACAGGCACACCTTCTGGAAGTCCTTGACAGGGATTCCAAGCTACAAGGCAAAGACTTGCAAGGCCTCCAACATACATTCCGGCATGGTGCGCACTCTGTACAAAATCATAACATGCACTCTTTTCCCCAGGACAGAGAGTGGGAACGTTATTATTTCTGACCTCTTTATCCTATGGTCCATTCTCAAAGGGAAGCCGATCAACATAGGATGACAATTGATTCAGAAACACACATCTTTTGCCCTTGGAAAGGAAATCTGTGTGGGGTGTCACATAACATCAATTCTGAAATATCTTAAGATGGACAGACCACTTCCCAAGTGCACGGTGATAAAGGGTGACATCCTAACAAATGAGCAGAGTCTAAAGAACTCATATATCATAAAGGAGAAGGATTCCAAACTTCATTATATCTTCTGCCCAACTGTCAAAGCATCCTGGACACTGCTACCGCTTCTAGAACTGGCTGACTATGACAAAGAAAAGCTTCTCTTCACTAAATAGGAGCTTTCCAACCTCCTAGCCTCGATCAAAGAAAAAGAGAAAAAAGCAAAGATAGGGCAGACAGAGCATACTCCACTCGCGTGGAATTGCATGCACCACTAAAAATCCTAGAGATAGTAAGTCTCTAAGTTTAGCCTTTCATGTGCTATAATAAGATCTCCACCCACGTATGCTAAGATACATGGAAGTCTTATCGTAGTACAGTTAAGGGTCAAATCCACGAGACAACGGTCTTGTTAGGAGTTTAACAAGATGGAAAATGTAATAATTCTACTTATCTACTTAAAAGTTGATATTTAGATCGAAGAGTTGATTTGATGATTTAAATAAAGTGAGAGGTAAAGTAAATGGCAGGAAAATAAATTTAAGGTTGAAAACAATATTTTGGAAACCACTAGGACGTGATTGAGTTTCACCACCACTACACATAGATCAAAACATACATCATAAAAACATAGCTTTCAAAGAAGAGAGTCTAAACAGCTAGTATCTTTGTAGACTTAGCTTCCTTTCAGATAACTAACTATGAGAAATGTGGAAGCGTTGCAATGCCAGCCATCCCCAAATGAATGGTCATTTACTTTGCATCACTCCCCTTACAAAGTGTGTTCCTAGACCTGTCAAGGTTGTACTTTCATACATCAACGGATTCCATTTCATAGCATGAAAGTACAACAATGGAGGTGAGTTTACTCCACTCCTTGAGAAATGCTCCTAGATACCGAACCAAACTTCTGGTGACTACATACATCAATAACCAACAAGCAGTCGATATTCGAATCTAGAAGTACAAACATAGACAATGTGTACTAATAGATAATAGATAACACAAGTTGGTGATCAAGCAACTAGCATTCATTAAACGATTGATGTTGAACCGAAGAGATAGTATTTCTCTATTGCAAACTCATGAATTACAATGTATAAAATGAAAACATGGGTAGCGGGGCTACTCCCCACACCCTAGTGTATGAGACTACTCGATCATGGAAAGAACAAAGAAGGAGGAGGGAAGAGAGAAAGAAAGCATCATCTCCATGTAGGAGGGAGGAAGGTCGACTCCTTGGAGTAGAGAGAAACTATCTTCACACCACGTGGTTGCCTTGATGAAGAATCCTTCACTTCCCACCTTCTATGTCGATGAGAGAGGAAGTAGCTTGAGGATGAAATGTGGATCTTGAATCGGCAGCCTTAGGGTGGAGGATGAAGGATGAACAACTCTAGAGTGATTGGGGTAGCCTCTGGACGTCCAATAATTTGATGCCAAATGAGGAATCCTTTGGTCCTATTTATAGGCTTCCAAGGAATCCCAAATGTTCTTGGGACCGTTTGGGTCTTTAACAGTTTGGAGACCGTTTGGACTCATTTGGTCTTAGAACCGTTTAGGTTCATATGGTCTTGAGACCGTTTGGCTTCATGTGGTCTTGAGACCGCTTGGCTTCATGCAGTCTTGGGACCATTTGGTTTTTAATCAGTCTTGAGACCGTTTGGCCTTCATACGGTCTTGGGACCATTTGGCTTCATACAGTCTTGGGACCGTTTGTCTTTTATTTGGTCTTGAGACCGTTTGGCCTTCATACGGTCTTGGGACCGTTTGGATTCATACAGTCTTCAGACTGTTTGAAACCGTTTGGCCTTCATACGGTCTTAGGACCGTTTGACTTCATACGGTCTTGGGACCGTTTGGCTTTCATTCTGTCTTGAGACTGTTTGACCGTCATTCGGTCTTGGGACCGTTTGGGGCTTTTTGCAATTTTTTTGGATTTTTCTATAAGAAGAAAAGGAGAAATGGTAGTCTATTGGTATATTTACAATAAAGTGGAAAGTTAAGGATTCTATCTAATTTATCTAAGAAAGAGTATGGAAAATTAAGAAAAACTAGTAAGATAACATCACAAAATGGGAGGTTATCAGGTAGTTAGGATTAGTGGATGCTACATTGCTAAGGGGTACTAGAGTTTGGTTCATGGATGACTGGGAAATGCTTTTGAGGGGGGTCCCTTCTAGGATTTAGGGGGCTTTGGATTTCAATGGAGGCTGAATAGGGGAAGGTCATAGTAGTGTTGGAAGTCTGGGAGATCTAGGGATTCAAAACCCCACAAGTTTGGTATGGATAACCTTAGAAGAGAGAGGCGAAGGTGACAGGAAGATTTTCTCATGTTGGGATTCTATGGAGAGAGGACAAAGAGGATGAATATTGGGGGGTGGGGGTGTAGAGTCCTAGTCGAGATAGGATGGGTGGTGAATAAAATGTAGTGTTGATTTAGATAGAAAAGAAAGAATATGGGCCAGTCAATTAGGTCGGGAAGGGAAAGGTGGAGAAAACGAAGTGTGTGACAATGTGGATAAATCAAAATATAGGTTAATTCATATAATTGATGATATTATTGCTTCAAACCATTTACAACTATATATGATCTTTCCTAATTGGTTTAGAGGGTCCAACAAGGTCAAAACAACTTGAAACTCAAGGCACAAGTTATTTCGCGAGTCTAGAACCTTCCTATCTGATTATATATTAGTTTTTAATATCTTTACATCAATTTCATATTGATAATTATCTTGATTCAATTGTATTAAAATATTGGATTAAGTGAAGTAATCTTTTCTTAGTTGATTGCTTGAGTACAATCTCAATTTATCCACTCAAGGTTTATTTTATGTGTCTTTTTTGGAAATATTATCTTCATGGAGAGAGGAAAAGAGAGAGTATAATGCTATCTATCTTTTATGTTAAAAGCAATCTAAAAAGAAAATAAAAGTTCTTGTTCAAGTAATTTATTTCATATTATCAAATTAATTCTTTTGTCTTTCTCTTTTATCTCTTTAAAAACATCTTAAAGAGTAGGAGAGAGAAAAGTGAAGTGAACTTGTTATTATTATCTTTTGAGATAGTTGTTACACATTAATGCATATATGAAAAAGAAAAGGTATTTCATATTCTTTTATTTTTCCTTATTTCATTTTCAAAAAGAGGTACCATTCCTTGGGATTTTTACATTAGGTCCCTTTGTTAACTCTAATTAGGAAAAAAATGCATGCAAGGTTCAAATTAGATGTGCAAAAATTTGGGATGTACAGTAATTATCCATACTCACATATTAATTGTATGGATCATTGGAAATTATCTTCACAATATTTATATCATATATATTTATTTTTGGGAGTAGAGGTCGGTAGTGACATTTTGTACTTCTCCATTTTTGAGCTATTTATTTGATTTTTTTATTGTTTCCACTGTTTCTAATTACTTGTATTCCACGTTGCAGATACTCAAATAAATTCTAAGCATTAGGGTCATGCAAATTTAGATATGATAATATCATGGATGTTTCTATGTTATGGACCAATTTCCATAATCATAGGATTTCATACATCAGTTGTAGTTCTGAATGAATTATTAGTTTTAGATTAACGAGTGAATTCTAGGAAACTGTAGTTCTGAATGAATTATTAGTTTTAGACTAACTAGGGAACTCTAGTATCCTACCCGGTAGGGTTGTAACCCCAGCAACCCAACATGGTAAACTCTTGAGACCTGACATGTGACGGCAAGTCGCTCACATACTGATGTGAAACACATCTTGAAGAAGAAGAATGAAGAAGATAAACAACAATTCTCAAAATTCAATTCATATTCAACTGTTCGGACATAGCCCCAAGGTGGCTTTTTTAACACTACATGACTTGGCCCTCAAGCAATGGAAATAAAATCCTATTTAATAAAATTTCAAATTAAATAAAACCTAAAATAAAGAAAAATATAAAACATTTACAACTAAGCACACAAACTAGATAATTTTTGATAGGTTTTCAAATGGTAGAATATGACGAGTACGTACAGACAAGACGAGAAGAAAAGAGAACGATCACGCAACCAAAATACAGGATTTATGTGGTTCAGTCGGATGACATACTTCACGGGGGGTGAGATTTCCACTATATCAGAGAAAGATTACAAAGAGGAACACTCTTGAAAGAGACAGAGTACACCCTGAGTACGGCGGTTGCCGTCTATAAAAAAGAATACAGGATGATTACAAACCCTAACAAGGGCGTATATAATTATAGATGTAGAATCATAATCAGATTTCTATCTGGATCCGGAAAATAGATCATACCATATCGTTAAAAGGGTCGGCAAAGATCCATTTAATTTTGGGACCGGATCTACAATCGGATCAGCATATTTCTTTGAGGAACATAACAATTTACACTTAGGTCCCTAAATATTAAAATAAAACAAAAACAAGTACAATAAAGTCTAATGTGACCTACATTACATAGCCTAACCCACTCCCGGCCTTCTTGGATCAATTATTCTGATCACATGTAACTAGATTAAATGGAAATAAATCTAGCTTACACCAAAACCTTCTCAGATCCCATATCGTTTTGATACTACCTCAATGAAAACCAATCAGTATTCAGCTCTACCTATCATTGCTTTGTACTGTTTTATCTTACATGCATCCATCTCACCTTGGAACTTGAATCATCCGTGAACACCATGTGAGTTGTGCACTAAACTATATATGGAGCTTTAGGTTTCGGATCACTTTGTAAATCGGAGGAAGTGCCTTAGACCGTGTGAGACACCGTTCTTCTGTAGATATCAACTAGGACAGCTATAGCTCATCTGTCATCATTTCTATTGAACGTCTTTTGCAAGAGGCCTGTACTAAATGCTAGATCTGGCTCTGAAGACAAGAAAGCGCAACTTACCGACATCAGGTGATCTGTAACCAATAGATAGATGGTTGGACCGGTATGTACTCATTTGGGACGGTGTTAAATGTGCTAGCTACTTGTTGATCTATGACCTTTGCAGAGGCGATTCTGTGACTCAAGTCTTGGAATCTCCATAGTGGACACTAATGATAGCTTCAGTCATCTAAAATGGTTTGTAAATGTTACCTCTTAGTGTGCCTGAGACCAATAGGTGGATTTTACCTCTTCCCAATATGTGTGCGCGCGCAAATATATATATCTAAGCAATTTTGGGTAGTGGAGTCTTTAGTCGAAGTATAGTAATGGGTTACGTCTCTCGATTTGTAAACTACGTACGTAATCGATAGCTTGTAGAGATTGCTGCGGTTGGATGCAGTGAGACTACGACGGACAGTCTCTGGATGTGGCGTTAATTCTTTTTATAACTTTGCTCTAAGTGTAGGAATCCGGGAAACAACAGTACGTTGACGTATTTATTCGCTCTAATTACGAAACTGGAACGGTTTTTGCAGTTCAAGTAGCTCTGAACATTGTTGTTTCTGTATCCAATTAATCCCTGACGGTCTCTAATAATAATCAATATACAACTTTAGATTAACTGCGGAGTGGCCTCACTGTCATTTAGACGTCTTGCCTGGTAGAGCATGCTACACCACAACGTGACCCAAAACTGCCCAACCCCACGCCCATACTGAGAAAAGAAAAGCAGGTTTTAGCAATATGTAGAGAATTAAGGCTGTATAGAATCCGTGGGGGTGGGGGTGGAGCATGTGATTAAGGTCGACATTGCTTAAAGCTTTTGGCATTCGAGTCACTTTGTTATACTATTCTTCTACCCTATTGGGGCTCCGAGCCATGCACCTGACAGGAAACAAAGGTGCGATTATCAGAAAGGAAAGAGATGGATCGATGTCAAACGGGAAAATGGGGAACAACTGGAGAGCTGGAGCAAGCAAGTGACCCAAACCAAAAGTGGGGGGAGTATCTCATGCATAGAGATGGGAAAAGGGGTCCGTCCGTCGGGCGGTGGTGCATGCACATCTTAACCCACAATATCCAAAACTAGAATATTGATGCGTAGCACAGCCTCCATGTCTTGGTTTCGTGACACCAAAACCCATGACAGGAATCCAATGAGTGCAGATGCTGCTCGTCGCGCCCTCAAAACCTTGCACTTTCGCAGAGGCTTGAGTTGCCGCGTTGCTGCCTGTTTCCTCGTGAAACCAGCGAAGTTCCAGGGTTAGGAGAGGGCACTATACCAGCTGGAGGGACTGGGAGAGGGATCTCCACCTCATTGCTTTGCATGGCCCTAGGTGTGCGAGTTGGTCCTCCTTGGTTACAGCGATGCCCAGTGCACGTTATATCAGTTTTTCCTTTCTTTTGCTGTCCTTTAAAGGCACTGATTCTTGACCCACAACCGTCAAAAATGAGCTTTCTGATGCGAATATTCTCACTTTAACAATATATCTGATAATGCAGCTAAGCATTTGGGCTAGTAATATCGGTAAGTAGGCAAAACTTCAGATGGACAGCTACTATGGTCCCACGACAGAAACCATAGCTGAGCTTGTTGCTTATTAGCTTAAACAAAAACTAATTTTTCAAAGAGTAAAAATGAGTTTGGTTCAAGTCAACTAAATTGTCAGCAACCGTCAAACATATATATACAGTACCCCTGAACCCACTTATTTTTGGCAAAAAAACCAAAATGGCATGTTTGGCCATTTTAATTCCCAGAATAGCACGTTTTTGAACTAAATTTTCAAATTTGCACATTTTGGAGCAATGCGTCCCCTGTGGAGACATATTGTTTTCTCGCGAAGCAATGCGTCCCGCTTCAGGACACATTGGCCCTATCAAAGGCCAATACGTCCAGGATTAGGACGCATTGCTCTGTGACAGAGCAATGTGTCTACCTCTGGGACGCATTGGCAATGTGTCACACATGGGGACGTATTGAGCAATGTGTCCTCATGCATGACGTATTACTGTTTTACAAAAAAAAATCATTCATTATTATTCTTTAATGCATATTATTTTTATATTAACAACATTGATTATATTTGCACATTTACTATTCTTTCACTTGTATTTGAATGTCTATAATATAGCCAATTATTATAAATTTGTTAATTTTAATAGCTCTGAACATGCATATGGATTGTAGAAGTGGTATTGCAACCAACGCTAGTTGCTTTCTAATTGATTATATAAGAAGAAATTAATCTAAAAAATGAGATATCATTAAAAACAAGGTTAAAACGTGAACCAAATTAACGAGAAAATAATACACAACAAAACAATCTGATAGATTCAAAATGAACAAATATGATATCATAATATGATAGATCCACATACAAGCCAAATAAATGAATGAACAAAGGCATATATACAACACTACACAACATGTACAATACTATGAAAATCTAAGCACGTCCTCCATGCCCACGACGTCCTCGCCCACCTCCCTGTGCATCTGGCTCCTGAGTACCAAAATCTAGAGATGCCTCAATGGGGGACAACTGTGTAGTAGTAGGCTGATGAGGACCAGGGAAGTAATGAAAAGCTGGAGGTGGGGGTGAGGGATCTCTGAATACTAGGATGTGGGGCATCAGGTCGGGTGCATCCTGAGAAATCGAATGGAGTCGGTGAGTATGTGACATAGGATGGTGGTCGACTGTCATAAATAACTGGTGGTGGGAGTGGAGTGTATGAAACAGAAGGACCTATTCCATAGTAGGACGATGGTGGAGATGGGGTGATGTATGAAGAAAATGAACCAGCTCTTGAAAAGTATGGCCCTGTCGGTCCCCATGCCATGAACTGAGAAGTGGGAGTGGGAGTGGGAGTGGATTCAGCAGCAGTAAGCACAGGAGTAGGAGTAGGAGTAGGAGTAGGAGTGGGCTCAGGGGTTGTGGTATGAGTGGGTATGAGATCATAAGGGAGAGCGTAGTCGGGAAGACTATCAAAGTAAGTCCCCTGGATGTCATAGATGTCATCTCTGATCTGTAGAGGGGCATGTTGTAAAGCTGCTCGGATCTGCACATGTGATTCTACCTGTTCAAACAAAGTATGTACAAATAATAAAGACCAATTGTATATATTACAAATAATAAAGATAAATAATAATAATTTGTAAAAGAAATATAAATGATACTCACAAATTGTTGTTGACGATAACTTTGTGGGTAGTATGTGATCAGAGGCTAAGCTGGAGGGGACGTTACGTACTGGGGATGATACCATGTGTAATGTGCCTGTGGACTGAAGACTGTCTTCGATGGTGGAGGGGGGACTAAGCTCTCACGTCTGTTGTTCAACAGTTGTACCTTCCGCCTATAATGATGCAACCAGTCCTTAGCCGCATGACCCCTCCCATCTATCCTACTAAGGCGTGGCAACTCCATAGTAGGTTGTACTTGAATAAATCCAAATTGTCCAAGTACTTTGTCAGGGAAGTGCCACTCTACTACTGTGTAGCATAGTAAAGGCACTCGTGCCAATCAAATACCCCGACCCTCTCGACATATGGATGGAAGTCTCTCTAGAATATCAGTAGTGTAAGGAGTTAATTCTATTTGTTATTCAAATAGATACAACATGTATCATATAAAACAGAGTAAATTGTATAAAAGTACAACATATATCAAACAACATGTTGGTAGAAGTAAGTAAGTTATACCTGAGAGGGCAAAATCTGGTCAAATGCTGAATCATAAAATTGGACTGATCCTCTCATAGTATCACTCCTTTCAAGAAATGTAGGCCACCTATTAAATTGACAAACTAAATTTAGATAAACATTACAAAATGTTTGAAGAAATGTATAAATAAATTGTGTAAATCTTTACCTGTAACCCAAGGGAACATCTTCTGGCCACTCCCCCCAGTTCATAACCAGTGAACCAGGGCGTCCAATTCCTAACCTCTCCCAACGCCACATCTATAGTAGACATATATAACCAGACAGGTGGGAAGTTTTCCTAGAATGGGTGGTACCCTTGTACAACTCCCTATACAAGTATGCTAAAGTTGCAGCACCCCAAGATAGAGTGCTACAACTAGCAGAGTCAGACAGAAGTAAGAGGTATTGTATATGAACCTTATCCCTGGTACTATCAGGAATAAGGTAACTACCCAAAAAGTATAGGAGATATGCTCTAGTGTACCTTATCCTATTTTGTATTTGTTGTTCTTCATCTCCCAAAGTGAAATCCATATCCCTAAAGGTCTCGTGCAACAATATCAAGGAGATATTCCCCTTAGACATCCCATCTGGTGCATCTCCTAAGAAACTCTCACAAAGGTGAGACCACAAAAAAAATTTCCCCTCATCTACACCTAAAGGATATGAAGCTATAATCGGTGGCCCCTCAATCCTAAGGCCTAAAAGAACCGCAACATACTGAAGGGTTACACTCATCTCAAAAGGGGGAAATATAAAAGTATTGGTAGAGTTGTCCCACCAATTAACTAAGGCAGTGATTAAATTGGGATCAAGGTGGATAGGTCATAGCCTATGAACAAGTCTAAAACTAATCATAGAAATGTTTTCCAAAACACCCGGGTCAGTAATAGGTCAATGTGACAACATAAAGTGGTGTTGGGAGAGTCGGAACGATGCTTGTCTAGGAGCCATATCTATGAAAAGTGCAAATATTACATTAAATGAAAAGTACAAATATTACATTAAATGAAAAGTGCAAATATTGTATAACATATAAGTTTTTCAAGATTCTTCATTAGATAAGATGAAATTAATTCAAATATATGAACTACCAAACAATATTAAAATACAACATGAACTACTAAAAGAGAAATATTATAATAATTAGTTATTGTATTTGATTCAATATCTCATCTAGAGATTCATAAAATGGCCACATTTGATGTACAATTTGATGTATCTCTGGATGTGATACAGCTAACTGGTTTTTAACTTGTTCATTGATTGGCATTGGTTTCTGTTTCGTGTGATCCCAATACCAACCAGGTAGCTCAAGAAGTTCTTCATACATGTGAAACATTTGCTTTAAAAATTGTCAATGAAATTTTGCTTGTTCTTTTGTCACTATAAATCTTAACTTGTTGTACAATAAATCTAGTATGTCATTCCAGTCATCATCCAATAGAGTTTGATGAGCCATTTTTCCCTGTAGGCACTTTGTAGCTATTATTTAGATTAACTCTATGGACATGTGAAATATCCATGTCCTTCGATGAGCCATCTATAAAAAAACCCATTATAAATTCATTCTTTTAGTGAAATTACAAACATTACATGACTTGAGTAAATTGAAATTGCAAACATTACATGACTTGATTAAATTGAAATTGCAAACATTACATGACTTGAGTAAATTGAAATTACAAACATTACATGACTTGAACAAACTGAAATTGCAAACATTACATGCCTTGAGTAAATTGAAATAGCAAAAATTACATGACCAGACATCATATTACATTAGGACAAGTGTGTCTATTATGGCCCTTTCTGCCACACTTATTACAATGATATGTATATTGATTTGGATCAACATCCATAGTTGAAGGCCTTCTTTTTTTCTTTGGTCTTCCAGCGTGCCTTCATTTCCCAGGGGGTAATAAGGGATAAATACCTCTACTTTCATCAAAATGAGGTCAATACCTCTTATCCGGAATACCATGAAATTCAATTTTGTATGTGTTTAAATAAGCTTCATTTGTGTAATATGGGCTCACAAGTGCATCAGTATCATAATTGAAAGATCTTGCAGCTACCCAAACATGAGCACATGGAAAATGCCATTGTTGTGAAAAACCACAACTGCATTCACTTACACCATTTGGACACACAAAGACTTGAAATTGATGTCTGTCCATGTCATCGACAAGCTATTCATCATTGTTCACGTGGATTTTTACTGATAGTTTTTGTGCATCCTGTGATACATCAAAAAGTTTATCATGAAACCTAAAGGGCCATTTAAAACCCTTTTGTGCACAACCATATGCTTGATTACGCATCTCCAACCACATTGTAATAGAGCGATAGTATGTGACAACAATAAGTACCTGTATTGGTAAACCTCTAACACCTTTTAAGACTCCATTTAACCCTTCAACATGATTGCTAGTCAATGACCCATACATGTAGCCTCTATCATATGTGAGAGACCATTGTACTGGATTTTGGGCTACCAAATATTCCTTAGTCGTTGGTTCTATGGTTTCTATATCAGTCATTAGACGATCAAATTCATGTGTATCAGTTGTGGATCCCACATTCCATAAAAGTTCCTTCAACTCGTGTGACTTGAACTTTTGATGGAAGTTCTCACGAAGATGTCGAAGACAATAACGATGTTGAGCCCAGTTAAATTGTGACCTAAGTGCTGGAAAAAATATACTCATTCAATCAGAAATAATACACAGATCTGTACAGTGTGGAATGATTGGAATATAAGTTTGTAGAGAACCAAAGAACCACTCCCATGAGTCCTTATTTTCTGCCTCGACAACAGTAAAAGCAACTAGAAATAGACCATTATCAGCATCTATGCCACATGCAATGAGAAGTGTGCCAAAATATTTTCCTGTTAGAAATGTACCATCAGCAGTAAGAACAGGCATGCAATAGGCCCAACCCCTCACAGGTGGACCAAAATCTCAAAACACCCGCTTGAATCTACGAGTGCTTTTAGTTTGAAGGGTATAATCATCCACAAGGTGGGAATATATATTTCTTGGAATAAATTGTGATAGAGAAATCAAGAACGGCAACAAAATATGATATGATGATTCTCAGTCTCCAAATATTTTACAGACAGCCTTCCTCCTCGCTAAAAATGCCTTCTTGTAAGATATATGGAGCCTTAGTTCAGCATTCACCTTATCATGAATTTCTCATGTGGACATATCCAATCTTGATACTAGGATTGGCATTATCATACGAGCAATATAAGATGATGTGACTTGGCGATGGTCATGATTCATAACAGTTAGTTGACAATTGTGGCTTGTACTATAATGTTTTACCTTCCACATGCCACCTGCTCTTTTGGACTGGCAAGCGATCAAACTCCAAGGAGATCGTTGGTCATGGATATAAATAAATTTAAGATGATGATTATTTGAGCATTGTGTCTGATATTGGACATTCTTTTCTATCGACCATTTTTGGATCATATCAACCATTACAGCTTTGGATGCAAATAAAGCACCCTCATATATTTCAGTGTTGGAAGGGTTGTAATTGAGATGGAATTCTTGGCGAAAATCTTCCACCCATTGTTCATCTTGAAAAGATTCATAATTGGTATCAATGTGTTCATGTCGGGGCCATTCTTTACCAAATATAGATGGAACGAAACTCAATGTTGTAATAGATTCAGGGAATGGATGTCCATGCTCATCATCAATTTCAGTCAATGACATCATCAAAATCACTATTATTATCGCCTTCCTGATCACTATCATTATCACCTTCATGATCACTATTATCATCACCTTCTTGTTCAATATTTTATTCACCATCCACAACCTCAACACCAATACTCTCAATAGTAGGATTTTAAGAGAATTCAGGTGGTTGATTCTATTCAGCAATTACATTACTGCTACATGGTTGGGATTCAAATTGATTCAACAAATTAATGAAACTACATCATCATCATCAACTTGTATGAGCATATGATCTTCTTCGAAAAAATGATAGGATATATTGATAGAGAAGTGGTTGGGATTGGTGTCAAGTATTGTATGGATATATGATTTTAGTTCGGATAGGGTATTGATAAGTGAAATATTTATGGGTCTAACAGATTGACTAGAATAAGACCCATCTGAGAGAAATTGACCATTATATCGAAGCTTGATAATTCGTGAATGTGAACTAGATGCCATGTCCCTATCATTGTAAAATAGTAATTTAGATTTTAGAACAGTAATTTAACTTTGGAACAATAATTAACATGAATTAATATTTTATAGCATGAATTATTTTTTTTCAAACATTGACATCATTTTTAGAAGAGTAGTTAAGATTTTAGAATAATAATTTTGAATTTAGAAATAAATTTGGAACATTTTTTTTCTATAACATTAACATTGTAGAACAATAATTTTGGAATTTGGAACAATAATTTTTTAAACATTAACTAACCTTCAAGTGGCATTTTCTATAACTTTATTTTAGTAATGTGCAATTAAATAGTAGCAATACAATTATTTTATTTTAATATTGCATAGTAATTTTAGGTACAAATTTTTTAATCTAAAAATATAGTAGAAAAATTACCTCAAATGGCGAGATCTCAATACCCAAGAATAGAAAGAAGAGAAAGAAGAGAAGCAGAATCCTGGCCAGACAATGAAAGAAGAAGACTAGAGCTCCAAGATTGCCCGGAATCAGCTCCAAGATTGCCCGAAATAAGCTCCAAGCAATAGAAATTCGAGCAGGGAACTCCAGAGCAATGAAAGTAGAGAAGAAGCTGAAGAAATGGATGAATGGTGTGGGTTTGGGGGTGATCTCGTCTCCGGTATATAGGACGCATTGCTCTCACGTGGCAACAGACGCGGCCCGCAACGGCTATGTTGCAACGGTCGGGGGAGCAATGCCTCCACAGACGGGACGCATTGCCCCAACTAGCCGTTGGGACGTTTCGGGACGGGACGCATTGGTCTTATCGAAGGACAATGCATCCTTCTTCAGAAGTATTGCTCTGTCGCAGAGCAATGCGTCCCAATCCGGTTGGTCTCACCGGAGAGCAATGTGTCCCAAATCGGGACGCATTGCCCATGTAGAGAGCAATGTGTCTCCACAGAGGACGCATTGCCCCCGTAGAGAGCAATGTGTCTCCACAGGAGACGCAGTGCCCCCAAAATGTACCATTTTGGAAATTAAATTGAAGAACATGATATTATGGGAATTAAAATTGGCATACGTATCTGGTTTTTTTTCCTTATTTTGAGATTACTGACGGGTAGCACAGGCATGGAGTCAGCTAGAACAATCATCGTTTAAGTTGCGTACGTATGATCGTTAACAAGTAAGAACATATATATATATTACTATCGTAAAATGTGCGAGGATCAGGCAACTAAGCAATGGTTAGTTTACACACGTATCATATTGTTTCTTGCATTGAAGATGGTGATGATGTGAAGACGAAGTACTCTCGTCGACTTAAGCTGTGCCAACAGGTAAGACAGGAAAGCCAAATTGAGCTGCAAGCCTAATCTGTGTCAAGGTGGCACAACCAAAAAAGCCGTGCCATGCAATGTATTTTTCCATCAATTTTTCTGCAATAAAGATGGGCAAAAAATAGGCCAGACTACTGGACCAAATCAAACCGACTACAGCTTGGTCCGATCTAGAGAGGTTATGTTGTCTGGTATGCTAGGGAAACTCTCCATGTCAATCTTTAATCCATATTTGGTTCAGATCGGGATTATGAAATCGGAACTAGCTTAGTCAGAAAATCTGAATTAGTCTTATATGGATTCGGTCATATTTCGTTTGACAAATTAATTCCATTGTCGCCACTCATTAGATTGGACTGACTTCGGTTTTAGTATTTTTTAATGTTGTATATATAACAAAATAACACATAAAACAGAATTAAATTCAGACTAGGATTTTGTAATCCTACTGAAAGGTGGATAGACTTGACCTGGATAAAAGGATTTCAGAAACCAAAACGAATCCGTTAGTCCAATTTTTACCAAAAAAGAAAAACAAGATTAGTGTGAGACTGGATTGATCTGGATTTACACCTACGTAGAGCAAAAGATAAAGCCAAGTTCTAGTTTGATGCCGAACCAAAGAGGTCCATAGAATATGGGTGCAACTTTGAATTTTTATTTTACTATCATCTTACTTTGACTTGACTGTGACTTGACATGTTAAAACATTTGAAAAATATTGGTATAAATAAGACTGCTACTCGATTATTCCAGTTTTCCTGTTGTCTAGATTAAGATCAGATTTAGATTAGCTTTTCTGTTTTCACATTGATTGAACTCCGATAAAATTGGTGTTATGTGGGTCGAAGAATTATGTAAGTGTGAATGTAGATTTGGTACAAAATTAAATGATCTTTTGCAAACTCGTATGGTACGATTTATTTCCCTGGTCTGAATAAGGATCTGATCATAATTCTATATCTATATGTATTCACCGTTGTTGGGGTTTTTTTCAACATGTATTATTTGTTCAACACAGGCGTCGGTCGTACTTTAAAGTATATTCAGCCTCACTGATATAATAAATATCTTTACTCCTTCGCTGAAGTAGACCATCCGGGCCGACCCATATAAATCATGTGTCTTCTGGTAGTGTGATTATTCGTCTCTTTTTATTCGTGTTTTTCTACACGCACATACTGGGCGTATTCTTCCATTAATTTTCTTAACAACGGACTGAGTTCTCAAATAATAATTTGTCTCCATATACATTATACCTATCCAATCGCCCGAACTAGCTTGAACTAAATTTTACCAAAATAGTATTTCAAAATCGTGTCAAACAAGAGCTTCGTGTTCTCTACTAAAGATCTTGTATTGCATATTTATATTTGATCAATTTATTCGTGAATATTAACTATCCTCGGATGTACCTCCATTGTATATCGCACTTGATTATTTTCCTTGCATTTGTTTCTTAGCCTTTTTCCTAGTACGTATTTCTTGTTTGTTCGAATATACAAGATTTACAAGTAATGTACAATAAAAGCAATATCATATAACGTGATATTAATCTAGAAAATATGAAATTAAACATCTCCTGTAATTTGGTATAGTAATCAATACGATCCTTCCGTAGGCTCATTTAAGAAATTGACAATCCTTTCATAGTGTTAGTGACTAATATTAGATAGTTTTGATTTTAGTTCAAACCAGGATGCAAAGGTTGTTGTACAGTATAGTGCGACGTACTAGTAATCTGGGTCTGTGTGGACAAATTTCAAATTATCGAGACTAGTTTGGTCTACAATTTTAGTGATCATTCATACCAGGTAACGCCACTACGATTGCCTTCACAAAAGAAACATTGCCTTCACAAAAGAAACATATAAGCGGGGTCAGATTCATTGTTTCAGCTCCCTATGACGGTGTTGTGCCGCATAAATTGTGAATCCATAGATGGTTAGCATTTACCTCAGCCCTCTTTGTGATCCCATGGTTGAGTTACTCTTATCACACGAAAAGCATACTCAATATGGATATTGCTTAGATATTATTCGCATAGATGTAGCAAATATATTTATAAGCAAGCACGCTTGATGTTGACTAGTAATATACACTTACCAAATTCGACAGCGACCACGGTGATCCTACTTTTCGGCAATTTAATCTTTGTATTAGCAGCATTACTAGCCTTTACTTGACTTCAATATGCAGGATGTTAGACAATCCAATTCCACACACAACATTTTTATTATGTTGTTTGAAATAGGGTTGGTTTGTCACCTTGTTCAACTGGGACCCACCTACAAAGTCATCTTCCAAAGACCAACCAATAAGGACCCAAAATGCATTCATCTTTTCCAAACAATACCAATGCCATAGACTTAGAGAACATGCATGGAGTACAAGACCACAATATTAACTTAGATTTTAGTTCTTTTTATCAACGTTGGAGGTTGAAATAACAACTTAGTCCAATGCAAGATTTCACTTCTTTCTTAGTTCGATGCATAAAATAGTATATCCCAGAGATAAAATGGTCATTTAATCTCTATATATAAAAGAAAAAATATCCATATATAAAATATATATTTTACTGACGATAACTGACATGTAAATATGGCACATGTAAACAGCAAAGTTGATTGCTTGACAAGTTGGTTCAAAATGTATATATAAATTTCAAAGGATAAAAAGTCCACCAATTAGGGCCCAAAATGTTGTCAATCCATTCCACCTCGGTAGGAAAAGGGAAAATGTATGGTATATAGGACCTTGATATTCTCTTAGATTTTAGTGCTTTTCATCCATGATGAATCTAAATATAACAATACAACCCAAGGAAAGAATTCACTTCTTACTTAGTCTAAGGCACACAATAGGAGGTCATGGATATGATCACCTATGCTTTATTTGGGGAGACAATAATAAATATGTGTAACGTATGTAGACAAGTTAAATAGTAAATGTAATTGAACTAAATGATTAACTAGTGTCAAAATGCAAAAAGTAATTTCAAACTGTTATAGTCAACTTTACATAAAGATGAAAAGATGTAACAAATATATGTATCAGATATTCCAGTCACTCATAGACTTCACTATAAGCATTATATATTTGATTATAAATATTATTATAGAGAACATATTCTTGGAAATTCTCTAATATAAGTAAAACACCACATAGGTATGGAATTTGTTTATTTGAAGGTTCCAATCATACACTTATTTCTAAATAGGGTCAAATGGTGTGAACAGTGCTAGACTAACTAGCAAGCCAACTGTTGAAGTGAAAATATTTATTTACGTCTCTTTTATCAAGTCAAGAAGAGGATACAAATTTAGGTACACATGAAGAATCTTATGGGGAAAACACTACTAAAAGAGGGGATAAATTATAAAGTGGGAGATGATGCGTACATCCAACTATGGGAGCATGAATAGGTATGGAGAACTTGAGACTGACTCAACATAATCAACTAGGAATTGAAGAAAATTGATACATGGGACAATGATTTCATCATAGACAAATACAAAGTACATTATTTAATACTATAAAAAGTGGGATCAATATTTTCTATATGAATCTCGTGAAACCAATGTAGCACAGATTGTTCGGTCTGGTTTGTCCTCCCCGGGGGACCCGGGTTCGAAACCTCCTGTTGTGTATTGTATTTACAATCCCTTGGGTCATCTGGGCTCTAGAACCTATTTGAGGGAGGGGGGAGACTAAGTCTTCTTCTAACTCAAAAAAAAAAGAACAAGAGTTATATACTTTATATTGAACAATAATGAAGAAAATTATGTCATAATGACATATTGATATGGGATTATGGGGAATATTTTTTTGGTAAATAATATTTTGAAGTACTTATAGTACTAGAAAATAACAATATGAGAATATCAACAATGTGGTGACTAAGACGCATTTTTGCATGTATTGATACCATTATCAAGTTTGATTTGGTGCTAAATGGCCTTCTAATCAAACTTTTAGTTCTCAAACATGAATATTAAATAATCACCATGTGTGGTATATGAATATAATGTTAAATGTGTTTTTTTCTTTGCATTTATATGGAGGAATTTATCATAATTGACAATAATTAAAAATACTTAAATCATAATACTATATAGATGTGGAATATTGGAAATAATCCTTTGGTCTCTTCATCATGAAAATGAAAACTATAGAATATGGAAGAAAATATTGAATAAGAATTAGCGTCTAAATATAAAATACTTAATGTAAACACACTTTCTTTACAAGACCAAACTTTAACATAATTTCATTTCAAGAGATATAAAAATAAGCTTAACTTCATACAAAACATCATATTACACGTAAGTGTAAACTAATTATACATGGAAACTACAACCTAATACTTTAAATAGAGCAAATCTCCTATGAGTTTTCTATTTTAAGTCTTCTGGAATTGCCAATCATGTTCATCAATTTCCCCCATTAAGATATATACACATTTTAACTATAATAGAAGACTAGGTTAGACATAAGTTATGATGCTCTAACGCGCCACAAAAGTGAGATTACTCAAAACAAAGCGCAGATTTATCACTAGCAACTAGTTTACCATAAAATAGGATAAATTAAAGCCAATTTTTCACATCCACCTCAAGTGATAACATATCACATCTGAGTTCACAAAATCCTCCTATCATATATATATATATATATATATATATATATATATATATATATATATATATATATATATATATATATATATATATATATATATAGAGAGAGAGAGAGAGAGAGAGAGAGAGATTAAGGCTAGAATACACTCAAGTGTATTCAGAGAAGAATACACTCAAGTAGTTTTGCATGATGTAGAATTTTTTTTAAAATCTAATCCATTGATATTCTTGAACATCTTGTGAATAGCTCATACGCAAAATTTGAGCACATTTGGACATTTATAGGTCATTTTATAAAGACCACAAAAATTATGCATTTCAAATTAGTTTCAAACATTGATTTTGTTGCCCTCAAATGAGTGACTTACACTCATCGAAATGGGCTCAAAATTTGTATGTAGCTAGTTATAGTATGATGGTGAAGATTGATGGTTTACATTTTGCAAAAAATAGTCTTGATATGCAAAAATACTTGATTGTATTTGTACCATTTGTACACTCGAGTGTATTCTAGCCTGATTATATATATATATATATATATATATATATATACATATATATTTATGTGTGTGTGTGTATATATATATATATCATGCCAAAGGTCATTACAAATATTGTTCATCGGGCCACAAGCCACAACCTGTTACATATGATAAACTGTGCATATACATACATGTAATATATGTACAACAAGGTATACAGCCAAAAACATTGTCTCAATATATGACATCTACAAAACTCTCCCAAGGACATGAGAGTAAATGGATGACACATATGACTCTACTACAGAATACAAGCAGCTTATCCAATCTTAACTCAGCTACTACTCCTCTTGCTGCTCAGCCTCAATAGCACGGTCTCTACCTCTTCATGCTCGACCACCTAAAAGATGTAGAAACCCACGAGGTGAGACCAAACGTCTCAGCGAGAGATATAACTCTCCACCAACATCTATTAAAACCACATGCAGATCAAAGAAAATAAACAACATTACTATCAGGTTGAGCATATTCAGCCAAATGATATGTATTAAACTAATAAAGTAGGTTAAGAAAACTAGGCAGTTACCACTTAGCAGTAGAACAATTAATATTCCAAGAAGGAATATGAAGAACATGTATAACAGTTGATTTCTCTTACTGTATAATAATTCTAGAAATCAATACAAAGATAAGGCAAAGGGGTCATCCATTGTGAGACGTATTTAACCCTAAGAAAATATACTACACGGATGTATTACATATTTTATTATGCCTTGAGGAGATGAGCTATACAACGCATGCTCTGACTAACCACTACTAAGTTTGAAATCAGTGCCATACAAGATCAATGGAAGAGTTGGAATCCATGATCTCTCCACACCTTCGATCAGTCTGAGTCCTCCAATGACATATCAAGTCTAACGACAAAATAGCCTAGCCTACCTTGGTATATATGTCGTGGCACTAGTGAAATGAGACACAACCGCAACCATTCTCCTACCAGGGTATGACTGCAGCCATCCCGGTAAACATATCACATGTAGTGAATCACATCATTTGAGATACGACCTTGTCTATTCTCCTGCCACGGTATGACCTCAGTCATCCCAATGTATTAAGGATACAAGGAGATGCCTCGACTTGCACCCCACATATTCAACAATATGCACTCTGAGTTTCCCACAAGAATTGCTCGTTTCACCATCCAGCTAATACTAACATTGAAGATGGGTCTATGGCACAGGGCAACTACATGATTAGGGTTTCACTTGGTTAATTTAAAAAATTGGGTATCTTTTAGCATCAATCAAGTTACAACATATAAACCCTAAAAAAATCTATAAATATAAGGGTGTAATACAACTCCAGAAGATATAAAATGTTTTATGTATCAACCTTTCACCTCATCACATGATACTACTTGCCACACAAGGCTATTACAATTATCACATTGTCATGGGATATCAATTCCTCATCTCATAACTTGGAGGATAACATCTCACATTAGGCATTCAGCCTCTACCATGTCATAAGACCCATTACACAATTTATGCACATCATCATCATCTCATCCTACTTTATCAAGGCTTAGATTTATCACCATGGGTCAAATAAGCATCACCATAGCATTCAATATCCATGATATTCATACAACCTGCAAGGTTAGGTTGACACAAGTAGGATAAAGATAACATAATGACAAGGCTAGTTACTTTATACAAGTTCAATAAACTCATCATATAATTGGATTAGGGTTAGGGTTTCAACAACATGCCCGTTTAGGGTTTTACATTACAATATTATCAACAAACTCTAGGTATCTCATCCTTCCCACATTCTTGGAACATCCTTGGTGGTCTTTCGTAACCAACATCAAGACAACCATACTTATCAAACACATGTCATAACCCTTCATCGGTTAAACTAGGCATAGGTCACAAACCATGCAATTGAAGGGAGGTATACATCATGGTCAAAGACCACCCTCAAGACCAGCAATCAAAGAACAACCATGACACACCAGTGGTCGATGAAGATTGACCATGGTTGAAGGTACATCAGTGACAAAAGAGTAACACCAAGGGTCAGCGAATAAAACCAGTGACCAAAGCTAGAACCAAGCAGTCATAGGCTATATCAGCAACCAATATCACCAATCCATGTCAAACAGTCAAAAGGATCCATCACCTTCAGTGACCAAAACATCACCAAGTCAAACAGTCAGAGGAACACAAACCACCAGTGGTCACAGGAGTCATCAATCAAATGATCAAAGGGTGACCATTTGTAACAACCCACACTTTTGAGTGTCTAAAAGACCTTAAAGTCACGAATCGCCACTTATAAATTCCAGGATCATATTCATGAAATAATATATAATAATAAACATTTTCCATTAAATGAAAAAATATTTACATGTTTGCATAAAAAGCTACTCTAAGGAGCTACATAACTTTTAAACAGAATCAATTATACATGTGTGAAGATAAACCATTAAGACTAAACCTTCATCATTAAAATGTAGTGTCTTCGAAATCTCTATCTATACCCTCATGTCCACTATATCTGCTACCTAAAATGCCGACAAACAAATATGTGGTCAGTATATTTCTATACTGGTATGTGGGTTGAAACAATAATCACAAGTACATATATAAGAAGACAACTTTATCTTGCATATTGGAACATAAACTTGTTTTCATATTCTAACCTGTATCTGGTCTACTACCTTATGTGTAATCATTGTCCCTCCGGGGCTCGTATGCATTACCCTTAAGATCGGTCTAACCTAGAGTTCAAAATATTAGTATTTACTATACATGATACTCATAGGAACTATATAATTTACAAGAACTAAATAAACAAGCAAGTAGTTTAATTGTTATTCAACCTCATCGATAAACATCGACAATCTCATAATATGATACATGTATTCATAAGTGTAACCACGTAACTGATGCCATTGTAGAAACCATGCAGAATATCATATGCACTTTAAGAGTATATCCAAACATCCAAGCAACCAACAATCAATCTAAAATATACATACTACATATGTGTCACCATGTATTCACATTACTTTACTCAGATCTAGATGCTCTCCTAAACTAGGGTTTAGGACTATCTCATGTTTAGACCAGGGATTAGGGTTACAAACCCAGTTATGCATATTAGGTGAAACCCTAAAACAACATATATATGATTACTAATCTGAAACCATCCATTATTCAACATTATTATGGATTACCTAATTAGACATGACAAGATCAGGTATTAGCTCTACATAACCAAATATAATCAATTTAAGTATTAGATTAAGGAAAATCTACATCTTCCTTTCTATAAATCACATGAGGACATGTATCGTACATACTTTTAGAATAGGGAGCATAATCAAGTTCTGATAGTATTTTATTTGGATTCCCCTTATTTTTTTGAGCAAGTTTCATATATAACTTATTTCGAATAGAGTTGCCAATAATTAACTACATATCTTGCAAGTTAATTGGATTTCAGACTAATAACATGCTGACATGTTAGCGTTCACTACACCTAATGTGCCATGAGGGCCCAGGCATCGGCCAATGGCCTCGCACCCTGTCAGCTGCCTATCCATGTGGGTGGCTACTTAAAAACATAAGTAAAGGATTGATTTACC
The DNA here is from genome assembly GCA_963693085.1 of Alisma plantago-aquatica. Classification (NCBI taxonomy): domain Eukaryota; kingdom Viridiplantae; phylum Streptophyta; class Magnoliopsida; order Alismatales; family Alismataceae; genus Alisma; species Alisma plantago-aquatica. Next base: position 998,474,139 of record OY856410.1, on the reverse strand, counting down.
CTTACCTGGTATGCAGCAACTCAGGGATATGCGAGTAATTTTACTCAACTCCATCCCCAACCTCATGTCACCTCCCTCTCCATGATGTAGCCCACATGAGACTGGACTTCTACCGAGTCATGCTGCTCACGGACTCCTCTTCACACTCGAGACCTAGCTTTTTGTAGAACAGCGCCAGCGGCCCAACGTCATCTCCCGATGTCGTTCCTCCAGATCCGTCCTCTCCTTCCTCGCGACGGGGCCTTGCTGTGGCTGCCTCCTGCCATCTCATCCACACATGGCAGCGCACCTCCTCTAGGCCAGCTATAGGGAACCGCCATCCCAACACTGTCGGTCATCCTAGCACAACCCTCTCTAACTATCGTCACGATAGTCACAAAGGAAGGCTTCTCCTTCCTTCGATCTTCACCAATGACTGACCTAGTTCTGGTCTGTACTCCCTTTCGTCTGAGACTACCAATGCAAGATCGGTAGTCTGCCTTACACGATTGCAATTCCTCTAACACCGATGTTGGATGAGGAACCGTCACCTGAGGGTGACAGTAACTCGATCATCATTGTGACTCCAGATTCTTACTGGCCATCATGTCAATCCTGGTCTCACAGTAGCAAGATGCCTTAATGTCCTTCCCAATGAATTCTCCTCACTGAGACTTGGCACCCAGTCAATGCCTCCACTCTGAAAATGAAGGTACACTCCTGGTCGTGCCAAGATACTTCTGCAACCACATGTTTCTAGAAGGAGGGAGGGGGAAGAAGGGTAAGATGTTGTTTTTGATATCATCGGTGGCTCTCAGTAACACCACCATATGTTCCCTCCAATGGAAAGACTCATTCATGGAAGAGTCCTCATCCCACCATCATGGAACCAAAGGAGGCCAAAGAACTAAACAAGGAGGCCAGTGGAGTTGTCCATCCTAGCTGTTAGGGTTTGTTCGTAAAGAAAGTCTGAGACCCGAGAAAGAGCCACCGCCCCAGATAGGATAGAACTCTTCCCTATATATAGGCACCATGCCCTAGATTCAAAGGGATTCGTAAGGTGTGTGACTTGGTTGTCCCGTTCCCATATGGAAACATATGTAAAGGAAATACCATAATAGTATACTTCTTCCTCTTCTTTTACTCAAGGAAAGTATATGATTACATCCATAATCCCAAAGAAAAGGTCACGTAGGGTATCCTCACTCCCTTATTACAACCTGGACTTTGTAACTCATTAATGAAAAAGGAAACTAAATTGATACATCAATTTAGAGATATGGACTGGTTTCCAAGAAAAAAGGTGGATAATCTTTTGATTAATTATCTAATTCACATACTATGTTGGATTATCCTAGAAATCCTCTCATTATGTTATATTCTGATTATCCATCATATGTGACTATTTTGGATGCCTATTATGATCATGAATATCCACATTATCCAAAATCATGTCTCATGGGCCCCTATGTACACTTCGATCATCCAATCGGGCCGAAAAGTGACCCTAAGGCCCATGAACTACATCTTGGGCCTTCCAAAGGCTCCATGAGCTCAATCGCAATCCTAATTACCAAACTTAAGGATTTGGTAATTATTACATATCATATTCGCCTCATATGAACACATATGTTCAAAAGCACGTTATTAACTTCAATTGAACATTTGTCATGAGTCTAGGGTTTGGATTCAACAACTAAGACCCCTTAAAACTATTCATTGTTATATGTTCCCTAATTTCAATTAGGCTTGAAATCTATGAATTTCAAGGATGTAACATTCACCCCTCCTTAAAAGGAATTTTCTCCTCAAAATTCAGGCCCACCAAACCTAGGTGAATGATACTCATCTTATGTTCAAAACTTAGGGTTAGCACCCCAGTTAGACATCTCTAACAACTTTTCTATAGTATATCACATTTCATTTTATTACTAAGATTGGAACTTGAATTGAAATTCACGTATATCCACATCCCTAATATATGCATATTATCATCACTTGATGATTTCATTCTCATTATCTCAATTTTAAACATAACGTGTGTCTATCCAATCTCCCTCCCTCATAATGAGATGAAACAAGCATTTGACTACAACCCAAACACAAGATTCATTCCATTTCAAGAGTGGAGATGGTACATCCACACATTACCTTTCAATTTCACATTTTGAGTTGAATCATACTCGATATGACTCTAAACTTGTTCTTAATTTCATAGCATTTTTATATTCCATGAAGTCAAGTGTCCCTTTTCTTACTCTTAAGTTAGGGCACAACTTCTCTCAAGTTTCCATGACTTCCTTATGTCTTTTATATTTACATCTCATGTATCAATTATGAGCCTTAGCCAAATCCTTGATGTCTCTAGGGGTATAGGTACCTTTTGGAGTGATCTCTTCCTTATGCATCAAGGGAGTGTCTTTACATTCACCCTACTGGGCCACATGAACATCAGGTAGGTGGCCAACCTCCTGAGACATGGGCCTAGAGCAAACCAAATGTTACCTCTCGACCACTTGGTCATGTGCATTCAGGGCTTATCAACTCCCAACCCATCGGTCCTATGTACATCAAATACACCCTACTTGACCCTAGGATTGCATTAGGTCTCTACCCTCCCTAAGGGTCTCTTTTGAGATGTCACCTCTTTTAAGAACATTATTCTCTTATTTAATTCTTTAACTCGGATTGGTTTCACCTCTCACTTTCGAGTAGACATTATGCAGTGTTGTCCCAAAATTGGGATTGAGCCACCTTCCCTCCAGATCTTGGTTCCATGTCAGTCTTCCCTCTTGGGCTTGACCTTCTTTGATCTTCCCCTCTAGGGGCTTGATCCTAAACAATTGCACTGTGGACTTAGGCCACCTTCCCTCTTGGGCTTGGTGCCTTCTATTGGGTTTTGTAGAGAAAACATGTGCGGCGGAAGCAACAAAATTCCACTCAACCCGTAATAGGATCTCGTCGACAACAACATATTTGGAAGGAGTGTTTGTGGGATATACCTTATTGCGGAGAAAGTCCGGCGATGTCCTACTGCACGACGGTGCAACGCTGCTGACCGAACGGAACTTCTCTCCCGTTTTTTGTCATAGGAAGATTCGACAGCGCTATTGTGTGATGATGTGCGCCGCTCGTAATGTGCATGGATGGTCGTCAATGTCCTTCGAATGCAGGCGTCTTAGCGTCTGTGTCTCTACTTTGTCCACGTGGATGGACTGGAACTCCACGTCATGCTTCCTAAGCCGACGGGAAGGAGTCGTGTCTGTGCGGCGGCGTGCTAGTGGCGCGTTGCTCTCATTTCGCTCCTAAAGACGGTGACGGCTAGGTTTACGTACGTGAGCGTAAACTAAAAGTGTCTCTCGATCTCTTATATAGATATCGGACGTCAATACTCCTTTAAATAGGATACGAAGGGAAGTAGGGTTTCCTAAACCCATCGGTAAACAGAAACATTGCGTTAATTAAATGCTCGTGGATTAATTAGAATATTCTGGAATTCATTAATTAACCAAATAATTGCATTAATTGATTAATAAATATCCGACTCCATGCAATCGCTTGGGATGGCTCTATGGGCATATATATACCAACAGAGTCCTACTTGCACTTAGAGACAGTCACTCCAATATTATTCTAATCCATTACATAAACACTTTAGTAATCAATGTGATTCGGAGCAATTCCAATCAAATCCACAATTATACTCCTATTCCAACACATCCTATGTGTGTGACCCGGTAGGCTCCAAATTACGTTGGTAGTGATATCCATAATCATATTATGATTTCACAAGCAATGATTGGTATCTAGCAAGACTTCATTGCCACCCAAGTAATTGGAGAAGTTGGAGAACAACTTAACCTATCATTCATGACTGGTGTTACAGTGATTGTATAGTTCCTTTGTCGCTGATATCCGGATTGAACTTGAGTCATGGAATTGTTATCCTCTTCAATGCTCAATCCATGTTCCTTGAACTAGAGAAGACTGTCTGAGATATATGTAAGCTCAATATCACATATTGACTCACATCAGCATGGCCATGCATTTCTCAGTCTCACTTATCAAGTGGTTGGAATATCAAACTCCCGTAGGAAGGACAAATTCCATCTACATCACTCACAATCATCCCCATGTGTTACAGTGCACCCAAGCACCATCTTTATGGAAATCCTTATTTAGGACCACGGTGGATGATGTCAAAGTACACCGAATGACATGTGATAAGTGTAGTGACCTCAGGTCTAAGAAACACAATCACCACCATCATTATGAGATGTGACTCTAACTACCAATCATGGTATACATGTGTCACTCTCAAGGTGGGTCTATCTGATACACTGTTCTCTAACAAGTATCTATATATTTGGTTTGATATCTCCATATCATGGATAATGAGATTCTTCCATCAACCAACATACATTCTAATCTTATGTGTTATTGATGTCTATGGATATTTCCACAATAACAGTCGATTAGGGACAAAACAAGAATACATACTCTTAGCATACATATGATCTCACTGTTCAGGTCATCAACCCGAAGACATATGTCATTGAGTATATTATTCTATAGACATCTATAAGTTTTATGATCATCTCACAATATAAAACACAAACATATATTGGAAACTTGCCTTTATTGATATGATCAATGTAGTATTACAAATCGTTTAAATAGTATCCCATTACAATCATCGAATGATAGTATCTATGGGCATACATACCAAAAGATTCCCATTTGCACTTATACCCAATCACTCATGAATATCAATCCAAGTGATCGAACATGTCGTCATGTTTCTGCTGTGAAAGTGCTTTTGTGAACGGGTCAGCCACATTGCTTTCTGTAGGTACTCTGCAAATCTTCACATCTCCTCGTTGTACGATCTCTCATATGAGATGGAACAGTCGTAGAATATGTTTGGAATGTTGGTGCGATCTTAGTTCTTTATCCTATGCAATTGCTCCGTTGTTATCGCAAAACAACTCAATTGCATCACCAGTGCTTGGAACCACTCCAAGTTCAGAAATGAACTTCTTGATCCACACAGCTTCCTTTGCAGCATTAGATGCAGCAATATATTCGGCCTCTATTGTAGAATCTGCAACCGTCTCTTGCTTGGAACTCTTCCAGCTTAAAGCTCTGTTTTTTAGGAAAAACACAAATCCATATTGCGATATGTAGTCATCTTTGTCAGTTTGGAAGCTAGCATCGGTATAACCCTTTACCACGAGCTCTTCCTCACCACTGTATACCAAGAATTGATCCTTAGTCCTTCTCAAGTACTTTAGGATGTTCTTTACGGCTGTCCAGTGACATTTACCTGGATCTGACTGATACCGGCTCGTCATGCTCAAAGCATACGACACATTAGGACGAGTACATAACATTGCGTACATGATAGATCCAATTGTTGATGCATATGGAATCTTACTCATGCATGCCCGTTCATCACATGAACTAGGACACTGGGCTTTAGAGATTGTAACCCCATGGGACATGGGCAAGTTACCTCTCTTAGAACCCTCCATGATAAACCTCCTTAGCACCTTGTCAATGTATGTGCTCTGTCTTAGGCCTAGAAGCCTTCTAGATCTATCTCTATAGATCTTGATCCCTAGTATATAGGATGCTTCGTCTAAATCCTTCATAGATAAAGTCTTCCCTAGCCAACCTTTTACTATCTGAAGAGTAGGGATGTCATTTCCCATCAATAGTATGTCATCCACATACAATATGAGAAATACGATTGTGCTCCCACTAACCCTTTTGTAAACACAAGGTTCATCTTCATTTTGACTAAAGCTAAACTTTTTGACTACTTCATCAAAACGTAGATTCCAGCTCCGAGATGCTTGCTTCAATCCATAGATTGACCTTTGTAGCTTATAGACTTTATTGGCTTCCTTTGGATTGATAAAACCCTCAGGTTGTGTCATGTACACATCCTCGAGTAAATTCCCATTAAGGAATGATGTTTTAACATCCATCTGCCAAATCTCATAGTCATGATAAGCTGCAATGGCAAGCATGATCCTGATGGATTTAACCATGGCAACTGGTGAGAAGGTCTCATCATAATCAACACCTTGAATTTGACGGAATCCTTTTACAACCAATCTACCTTTATAGGTTTGAACATTTCCATCCATGTCAGTCTTCTTCTTGAAGACCCACTTGCACCCTATGGGTTTTACCCCTTCGGGAGGATCCACCAAGGTCCATACCTTGTTGGTGTACATGGATTCCATCTCAGATCTCATGGCTTCGAGCCATTTCTCAGATTCTAGTCCCTTAGTAGCTTCTAGATAGGAAGTTAGCTCATCTGCTATGCCCAATTCGTCACTGTCTTGAGTCATGAGAAATCCAAATCTCTCAGGCTCAAGTCGTGTCCGACTAGACCTACGAGGTTCTTGTGTTACATTTGGAACTTGAAATTCCACAACAACTTGTGAGTCTTCATGTTCCTTATGTACCTCCTCAGGTTCTCTGCTTTCTTGTTGGTCTCAAACTTCTTCGAGCTCTACATTCCTCCCACTAATTCCTTTGGAAATATATTCCTTTTCAAGAAATACAGCAGTCCTAGCAACAAACACTTTGTTGTCAGTTGGTGTGTAGAAGTAGTATCCCCGAGTTTCCTTGGGGTATCCAACAAAATAGCATTTTTCTGATTTGGGTCCAAGCTTTTCAGGAAATTGTTTCCTAACATAAGCTTCACATCCCCAAATCTTTAACATAGACAAATTGGGATGATTCCCATTCCATATCTCATATAGTGTCTTTTGAACTGTTTTGGAGGGTACATGGTTAAGTATAAACGCTGTAGTTTCAAGAGCATATCCCCAAAACGATATTGGAAGTTCGGCTGAACTCATCATTGATCGTACCATGTCTAATAATGTATGATTCCTTCTTTCTGACACACCATTATGTTGTGGTGTACCAGGTGGAGTCCATTGTGATATAATACCACGGTCTCTCAGAAGGTCCTCAAACTCTTGGCTTAAGTATTTGCCACCTCAATCTAAACGGATTTCTTTAATACTATTACCAAGTAGCTTCTCTACTTTATTCATGAAAGTCTTGAAAATTTCTAGAGTTTCTGACTTGTGTCTCATAAGATATACATAGCCATACCTACTGAGGTCATTAGTGAAGGTAATGAAGTATTGATAGCCTCCTCTAGCATTTGATCTAAAAGGTCCACATACATCAATATGTATGAGCCCTAGCAGATCACTGGCTCTCTCACTATGTCCAGTGAAAGGAGTCTTGGTCATCTTCCCTAATAAACATGCCTCACATGTCTCCAATGATTCAAAATCAAAAGAGTCTAGATAACCATCCTTATGGAGTCTAGATATGCGCTTCTCGTTTATGTGCCCAAGACGACAATGCCATAAGAATGTTTTGTTTGAGTTTTCAAGTTTTAGCCTTTTTGTATTTACGTTGTATATGCTAGTCTCAAGTTCTAACAAGTAGATACCATAAGACATAGGGGCATTGCCATAAAAGATCTCATCTTTAGATATAGAAATAATTCCATTCTTAATGTGAAATTCAAATCCACTCTTGTCCATACAAGATACAGAAATAATATTTCTATTAATAGCAGGTACATAATAGTAATTATCTAATTCTATTACAAGGCACGTAGGCAAAGATAAACTAATAACTCCAACAGCAGTGGCAGCAACTCTTGCTCCATTAGCGACCCGCAGCTCGACTTGGTCCTTTCGTAAAGGCTTACTTCTTTTCAGATCTTGCATATTAGAACATATGTGAGATCCACATCCGGTATCCAGTACCCATGATGAAGAAGTATTTAAGTTTATCTCAATAACGTATATATCTGAAGTGGAGATCTCTATCCCCTGCTTCTTCTTCTTCAGTTCCTCCAGGTAGAGAGGATAGTTTCTTTTCCAATGTCCAGGCTGGTGACAATGGTGACAACTGCCTTCTTTGGAGATCCCACCTTTAGCTGTGAGGGTGGATGACTTTGGCTTCTGCCTCGCTTTAGAACTTTTCTTAGCCTTGCCTTTGCCTTTGGATTTTCCCTTTGTCTTGCTGATCATCATCACAGACTTGGGCTTGTCTTTCTTCATTTATGCTTCAGCTGTCCTCAACCTGCCCAACAATTCTGACAACGGCTTGTCAAAATTGTTCATGTTGTAGTTCATGACAAAATGACTATATGATTCAGTCAACGATTGTAGAATCACATCAGTGGCCAACTCTTGACCTAGGGGAAATCCCAGCTTGGATAGGCTTTCCACGTACCCAATCCAGGTGAGTATATGGGTACCAACTGAGTCTCCCTCTTTCATCTTACTTTTGAACAAAGCCTTTGAGACGTCATATCTCTCCTGTCTTGCTTGATGTTGATACATGTTCTTGAGATGTGCTACCATCTCCATGACATTCATGTTCTCATGCTACTCTTGCAACTCATAGTTCATTGAGCACAACATCAGGCACTTGACATCCACGACATCATCAAGGTGCTTCTTGTAAGCATCCTTTTCAGCCTTGGGCGCATTTACGGCGGGTTCCGCTGGCTCTGGTGTTTTAAGGACATAGAGCTTACACTCATGTGTGAGAACAATTCTCAGCGTCCTAAACCAGTTTTGAAAGTTGGTTCCGGTGAGTTTGTCCTTCTCAAGGACCGATCGCAACAAGAAAGTGTGAGTGTTGTTTGCCATTTGATTGCTACAAAAAAAATTGCATTTAGTCCAAAACATTTTGACTTGTAAAGATTTGATAAATGAGATTAATTAGGCCTTTAATTAATTACGCTCCCACTATTTTATTCAAATTGATAGCCCTCACTATCAAATCAGAAGATTGCAATGCACAACCTTCTAGTGAGCCAAGACCCAAAATAATTGGATCAATGCCCAACCAACGCCGGCGTCAAAGACCAAATACTAAGGTAGGCAACTTTTGTCAATTGCATCATATGCAACTCTTGGATAGATGATCATGCACAACTCCTTACCATGATGCATCTGTGTGCCTCTAGGTACTTGATCCTATCAAGGTTCCCTAGTTAAGTCCAACCCATAAGCCAACACGATGAGTGTGCACCCTGCAGAGGCAGACCCACACACCCACCATCACACTTCCACAAGATAGACAGTGTACCACGCGGAGGTGTGCCCACACATAGTCGATCAAGCTTTTCATGTGTGTTGCTTTATGGAAGGCAACTAAAACTTAATATTATTAATTGAGGGGTTTTATTAATACATATGCATATACAAACACCACATACTTATAGTACGTATCATATACTACTATATCCACAACCACAAACGATAGACATGCAATCATAAACACAAATACATCAGTTATGGCCATACTATTGTAATCCTTTGGAGCAACAAAGGATTACGGTCCACCTATGGTCTTATGCATCTCATGCAACACCTGTGAATCAACCTGTAAGCATGTAATGATCAACACTATAATGAACAACTTCATGGATGCTTCGTAAGGTTGGAACTTCAAGTTGCTTCTTGGAATTGGATCTTCTTGTTACTTCTCCATGGACGCTCCTTGGAGTTGGATCTTCAGGTTGCTTCTTGGAATTAGATCTTCATGGTGCTTCTCCATGGACACTCCTTGAAGTTGGATCTTCAAGTGGCCTCCTTACATCAAGTTTACAAAACTAAAACTAATCATATCTCTATTACATCATATGAATACAAATATAAAAGGAAAGAATTAATTACACTTTGAAATAAGAGATGAGGCTCGGCATGCAAGCCGGATACTTTATACAAAGGATCCATATGTAAGCATTATACATCCATAGAATTCACAAACAAACATATCCACAAGATCGACATCCACATTCATTCACAACATTCACAAAAGGGGATACTAGGCCATAACCGTGCATGCATTCACCACATAAAACAGATTTTAAAGGTGATATGTATACTATCATAGGTATATCTACATATACGTATATACATATTAAAATTGTAGTACTTTTAATGCGGGACATTCCCCATTAAATAATTTTTTAACTCCCACACAGACTATGCGGGGTACACAGTGGCAGCGCCCCTGTACGGGGATCCCCTGAAAGGTCTACGGGATTTTACTTCCATGCACTTAGGAAAATCAATATTTTTCATAGTCGACCCCGTCCAAAACATCAAAAACAATAGCCTGCGGCGTATGTGGAATTAGGTTTAGATTTTCACATTAGCAGGTTTAATTCACATCGTATGCAACATAGAAAACAGTATACAATGATTCGATCATATCAAAATGAATCCAAATACGCCTTAGATCGACGCTGCTCTGATACCAATGTTGGGTTTTGTAGAGAAAACATGTGCGGCGGAAGCAACAAAATTCCACTCAACCCGTAATAGTATCTCGTCGACAACAACGTATTTAGACGGAGTGTTTGCGGGATATACCTTATCATAGAGCAAGTCTGGCGATGTCCCGTTGCACAACGGTGCAACGCTGCTGACCTATATGTTGGCTAAATGGACATCTATAAATCCCTTTGTTTTGATTATGACAAACATTTCATTCTTATTGATCTAACGAGCTACTTGAGTGTGCAGGAACAAGGCGGATGACAAAGTACTAGGTAAATCCATATGCTTCCATATTTATATTTTCATGCAATGTAATCGCCTTGTAAAAAGCTTGTACAAATATATAATGTACAAGTACTTAGAATGCATGTAAATCAAGCGTTAGATCTTCCCTAGCTAAACACCACATTTAGATAAGTCATCCCCTTCAAATAGGATCACATTTGCACACTCATACATATAATTAGTGCCTAAATTGAAACATTGAAACAGGATCAATCTCGGTCGACCAACTCCTCAACCGAGACACTCTCGGTCGACAATCTTCTCGACCGAGAAAGATCCAAAGTAGCCGTTAGACACAACTGACAAGGTAGTTGGCAGTTGGAGATAGACGTTGCAAATCACTTGATCCAGAGAGCCTGTCGGTTGACAAAACTTCGACCGAGTAGGTATCTCGGTCGACCATTCCTCGACCGAGATGAACTCTGACAGCAACTGCAGAGTAAATTAATTAGTCGTTGCTAAAGCAACAAACTTGTACCTAACGGCTAGTTAAGCACTTAGAAACCCCTAGAAGTTGTCTAGAACGTCCTTAAGCATCCATAGGCCATTCCTATAAATAGGAAAAGCCATAGGACACTCAGACACACCTTTTACACACTTGAGTACTCTTTGAGCAAGCAATTACATTTGCAATCTGTTGTGAGCAATTTGAGCATTGTAACAATTGGCTACTTTCATCCTTAGCTCAAAATTTGTGTCCTATAGGCTAGCATCTCCTACCCACTGCAATCACAAGTCCACACACTTGGTTAGGAGATCTATACGCTTGATCTAGGTAAATCAAGCCTTGGGCTACAAAGGATAAGTTGTAATTTCCTTTTTCCTTTCTTGTTCTCTATTACTGTTTGTACTCTCCTTGCTACTCCTAGGTTGGAGGCTGCAGATTGGAGAGGGTGGAGATCTTCTTGGTGAAGAAGGCGACCTTGAGCTACTTCAGAAGGCTGGTGCAACGGGAGGTTACTTCTAGAGAGGAAGGCTACTTCAAGGGAGAGCTTGGAGTTACTTCAAGAAGGCTACCTCAAGTTGGTGCACCTACTTCAAGTGAAGGCTGTTCAAGGGGTGTAAAGGAAAGTATTGTATTTTGTATAAATCCTTGAGAAGGTAATAAAATAAATACTTTCAAAATCCCGGTTGGGTAAGCAACCGGGTAGTGGACTGACAACTTTAGTATTTGCTAAAGTTGGAACCACTCTAAACACCTGTCTCCTATTTCTAATCTCAATTTTGGTTGTTTGAGTTAAATAATTGTTAAAATTGTTTTAAAAACTATATTCACCCCCCTCTAGTGTTTTTCAATTGGTATCAGAGCAGGCTTCAAGGAACCCTAACCAGGTCTTGAAGAATGGAGGGTAATGGTGATTACAATCACAACAAAAGGTGCTGCTTGGACAAAACTACAACATGTTGCAATTGGTGCTTAGGAACAAGCCACACAACAACTAGATGCCCATGGAGATCAAAGAAGGAAGATGAGCACAAAGATTGTCTTATTGCTACAACTAGTGAAGAAGAAGAAGAGGTAAGTCTTTTTGATTTATCTAAAGAAGAACTAGTTGCTAGTCTTGAAGAAACACATATTAAATATGTTGAGTGCAAGAAGAAATTAAAGAAATCTATTAAAGCAAATGATGAATTACATGCTAAGCTTCTTGCTATGACTTCCGAAAATGAAGATCTTAAAAAGATCATTGAAGATCATGATAGTAAGATAAAATCTATAGAGGCAAATTGCAATCTACTTTCTTTAGAGAAGATCAATTTGCAAACTCAAGTGAACGATCTTCAAAAACAACCCATATTGTGCACCCATATAGATTATGACACTATTGTCAAAGAACGAAACTCATTGTCATCTAATCTAGACCAAGCAAAACTAGATATCAAGAAGAGAATGGATGAGATTGCCAAGTTACAACAAAAAGTTAGTAGTTTAAATAATAATGGCATTCTTGATCAAATCTTAGATAATTCCTATCATCAAATTGGGAGAAGAGGACTAGGTTACAAGCCTAAAGGGAAATCCTATCAACAACCTAGTTGGAGAAAGTCACAAACCCATCAATCTATATATGTACCTAAAGGAACATCTTCACCCAAGGACAACACTGAACACAACCATAGAAAAAGATATGAGGTTGACTCGATATGTTGTCATTATTGTTTGCGCCTTGGTCACTATTCTTTTTCATGCCCTTACAAGAGAAAAGATGTCGAGTTAGTTTGGGTTCCAAAACCTCCAAACTAAATGAACAGAATCAAGTTGAGATATGACCAAGGACCTTAGTTGCATATTTCTATGTCTATCTCAACTCAACACAATGGGATAACAAATAAATTTAATTATCTAAATATTTAACTTGCATAATTATGTTTCACTTGGAAGAAATTAACAGTTCCAGAAATCTTATCGGTCGAAAGACTGTCGACCGAGAGACCATCGGTCGAGAAATTGTCGACCGAGCATGTCACTGATCTCCAGTCTGCTACAAAATTGCTGAATTCTTTTAAAATTGATGAAATTGCTATCTATTTGTGATTGATGACTGGATATATTTTGAAAATCATCCCTGCAAAATTAAATGAGATTAATATTAGTTTATTCCCTAAATGATTTAAGTTTAAACTAAAATTATGCTTAGTTCAATGAAAAGAAAATTTCTATTTTCACATGATTTTTTCTAAAGAATTTTCTGGTCTATCCATATACAAATCATGTGATGGAATTATCATTATATGATGTTATCATTACATCATGGATATGCTTTCACTATTTGGTACGCATAGATAATGATAATTGTATGCATGGATCCGTGATGATATATTCGGCAAGCAAAATGATTTATTAGTTATATGCTATTGCTTGCAACACTTAAGACAAAATCTCTAAATTAGTATCTTTGAAGACTTGAGATGTTAATTGTGCCTTCATTTAAGAATCATATTAAGTAGTATGCTTCAACTTGTTACTTAATCAAATTTTATGCAGATATTATGCTCGATATATTCAATTTGAAAATCTGCAAATTTGCCTCTTGGTTAAAATGAAATTTGACCAAGGGGTGCTATGGTCGTAGTCAAAATTCGACCTAAAATAAGTTTGACACAATAACTAATTGAATATCATTTTATTGTGATTAAAAGCACAATTAATTTATGATCACAAAATTTTCCCAATATTGTCTATAATAAATAAAAATAAATCAAAAAGAATGCAATCTTTAAAATTGTGACTAAATTGACTATCTATTGCAAAGAATTCAAACTTCTATTTGGGATATCTATTTAAGGGGGAGTATAGTATAAAATTACGGGGGAGAAATACTATAAATTATTCAACTTGGATCTCTTTTTGAAATGACAAAGGGGGAGAAAAGAATATAAAATCAAAAATATAAATGAGTTTCATAACATCTTGGCCAGCACTTACTTGCAAAAATAAAAATGGCTACAAAAGGAAATCTTCAGGTATGAAACTCATATGTTTTATATTTCCTTTATTTATATTTTGAAAATGTTTGTCATCTTCAAAAAGGGGGAGATTGTTGGCTAAATGGACATCTATAAATCCCTTTATTTTGATTATGACAAACATTTCATTCTTATTGATCTAACGAGCTACTTGAGTATGCAGGAACAAGGCAGATGACAAAGTACTAGGGAAATCCATATGCTTCCATATTTATATTTTCATGCAATGTAATCGCCTTGTAAAAAGCTTGTACAAATATATAATGTACAAGTACTTAGAATGCATGTAAATCAAGCGTTAGATCTTCCCTAGCTAAACACCACATTTAGATAAGTCATCCCCTTCAAATAGGATCACATTTGCACACTCATACATATAATTAGTGCCTAAATTGAAACATTGAAACAGGATCAATCTCGGTCAACCAACTCCTCGACCGAGACACTCTCGGTCGACAATCTTCTCGACCGAGAAAGATCCAAAGTAGCCGTTAGACACAACTGACAAGGTAGTTGGCAGTTGGAGATAGACGTTGCAAATCACTTGATCCAGAGAGCCTGTCGGTCGACAAAACTTCGACCGAGTAGGTATCTCGGTCGACCATTCCTCGACCGAGATGAACTCTGACAGCAACTGCAGAGTAAATTAATTAGCTGTTGCTAAAGCAACAAACTTGTACCTAATGGCTAGTTAAGCACTTAGAAACCCCTAGAAGTTGTCTAGAACGTCCTTAAGCATCCATAGACCATTCCTATAAATAGGACAAGCCATAGGACTCTCAGACACACCTTTTACACACTTGAGTACTCTTTGAGCAAGCAATTACATTTGCAATCTGTTGTGAGCAATTTGAGCATTGTAACAATTGGCTACTTTCATCCTTAGCTCAAAATTCGTGTCCTATAGGCTAGCATCTCCTACCCACTGCAATCACAAGTCCACACACTTGGTTAGGAGATCTATACGCTTGATCTAGGCAAATCAAGCCTTGGGCTACAAAGGATAAGTTGTAATTTCCTTTTTCCTTTCTTGTTCTCTATTACTGTTTGTACTCTCCTTGCTACTCCTAGGTTGGAGGCTGCGGATTGGAGAGGGTGTAGATCTTCTTGGTGAAGAAGGCGACCTTGAGCTACTTCAGAAAGCTGGTGCAACGGGAGGTTACTTCTAGAGAGGAAGGCTACTTCAAGGGGGAGCTTGGAGTTACTTCAAGAAGGCTACCTCAAGTTGGTGCACCTACTTCAAGTGAAGGCTGTTCAAGGGGTGTAAAGGAAAGTATTGTATTTTGTATAAATCCTTGAGAAGGTAATAAAATAAATACTTTCAAAATCCCAGTTGGGTAAGCAACCGGGTAGTGGACTGACAACTTTAGTATTTGCTAAAGTTGGAACCACTCTAAACACCTGTCTTCTTCTTCTAATCTCAATTGTGGTTGTTTGAGTTAAATAATTGTTAAAATTGTTTTAAAAACTCTATTCACCCCCCTCTAGTGTTTTTCACTATACGGACGGAACTTCTCTCCCATTCGCTGTCACAGGAAGATCTGGCAGTGCTCCTGTGCGATGACGTGCGCCGCTCATAATGCGCACGGATGGTCGTCAATGTCCTCCGAACACAGGCGTCTTAGCATCTGCGTCTCTACTCCGTCCACGCAGATGGACTGGAACTCCACGTCGTGCTTCCTAAGCCGAAGGGAAGGAGTCGTGTCTGTGCGGCGGCGTGCTAGCAGCACGTTGCTCTCCTTTCACTCCTAAGGACGGTGATGGCTAGGTTTATGTACGTGAGCGTAAACTAAAAGTGTCTCTCGATATCTTTTATAGATATCGGCTGTCCATCCTCCTTTAAATAGGATACGAAGGGAAGTATGGTTTCCTAAACCCATCGGTAAACAGAAACATTGTGTTAATTAAACACTGTTGGATTAATTAGAATATTCTGGAATTCATTAATTAACCAAATAATTGCATTAATTGATTAATAAATATCCGACTCCATGCAATCGCTTGGGATGTCTCTATGGGCATATATATACCAACACCTTCCTGGTCTTCCCTCCTGGGTTTGACCATGTCATGACCTTCTCTCTTGGGCTTGGTCATCCATTTAGGCTACCATCCCTCCTGGTCTTGATGCCTCCATGGTCTTCCCTCCTAGGCTTGACCATTTCATGACCTTCCGTCCTGGGCTTGATCATCTACTCAGGCCACCTTCTCTCCTAGGATTGATTCCTTACTAGTCTTCCCAATCCTAGGCTTGACCAATTGTTACGCAGAGATGGCATCCTTGGGTTCAAAGAATGTAAGTGCTTTTATTTATTTTTTAACTCTTCACCCCTCTAGGTGAGGATTAAGGTTATCTCAATACTTAAATATGTGTACTCAATTACCTTTTAAGGTAAGTCCTAGCCTAGGGTGACTTCTTGGCTTATAGGAGGGGGTTAGGCTCTCTAGCCACAACTTGATCCCAAGATCTAGGTTTTGCCTCCCTCATAAATCATCTTCCCACTCTTTGGGTTGACCGACCCCAGGATGGCACACTAACACTAAAGGTTTGTTAGACACCTCTTTCTTTTATCATTAGCTGTAACTTTTATCATTATAACATATCAACCCATGTTTTCTCAATTCCTATAATACCCCCCTCGTGGTTTATGTCCATTTAGTGCACTTGGATCACCTTCCCCTCCAGGGGCTTGGTGCTACATCGACCTTCCCCTTCAGGGCTTGGCCACCATCACCACACTTCTAGAGACAACACTAGGGGTTTGAGCAAGTTATATTCCAACTTTCATTTTCACACACACACACACACACACACACACACACATATATATATATATATATATATATATATATATATATATATATATATATATATATATATATATATATATATATATCACCATTGGGTTCATATATTTCTTAAAACCTCTGACACAAGTTTTATGCTCCTCATGCACATGTGCATGGAAGACTGGGTTACCTAAACCCATCCCTTTATCTTTCTTATTCCTGATTTTAAGTTTCACATGGGTAGTGTCCCATACCACCACACCATGTTCATTATTTAGGATTAAGGTTTTTTTTAGGGTTAGGGTTAGGGACTATACTCTACCTCTCAGAGTTTCCCTTTCCCTAGACTCTCTAGAGTTTTCATACCCTAATCCAAGTCCTTCCTCTAAGAAAGGGCTTACCCATACATGTATCTTTCTAGTGTCTTCCTCTCTAGAGGGACTTACCTAAAAGGTTACATCTTTTCAAATTTTCCTTCTCTAATTAACAATTTCTTTTCAAGGCTTATTAAGTAAGAAATGAGAAGTATATGAAAATGTGAGATGAGGAACCTAATAGATACATTATGTTTTACTAATTTTTCTCTTAAATTTCTAAGTATGATTTGAAATTATAAACTATTAAGTATTAGTTGATGAATCTGGTCTCTGATATCAAATGTAACGACCCGCACTTTTGAGTGTCTAAAAGACATAAAGTTGCAAATCACCACTCATAAATTCCAGGATCAGATTCATGAAATAATACAGAATAGTAAACAATTTCCATTAATGAACAAATATTTACATGTTTGCATAAAAAGTTCCTCTAAGGAGTTACATAACTTTTAAACATAATCAATTATACATGTGTAAAGATAAACCATTAAGACTAAACCTTCATGATTAAACTATAGTGTCTTCAACATCTCTATCTATACCCACTACTACAGAAATGGCCTTTGGCGTCGGTCGTTTAACCCCATTTGGCGTCGGTTTCCGACCGACGCCTATGTGGGCGCCGCTAAAGGTCGAACACTTCGGCGTCGGTTTTTTAACCGACGCCTATTTGTCCTATAGGCGTCGGTTGTTTAGTAAATAACCACCGCCAAAAGTGTTCGTGCCACAGAAAATGGCGTCATCTAGGGCACTTTGTGCGTCAGTTATTTACTACACAACCGACGCCTATATAGAATATAGCGTCGGTGTTTAAGTAGATAACCGACACATAAAGTGCCCTAGATGACGCCATTTTCTGTGGCGCGAACACTTTTGGCGTCGGTTATATACTAAACCACTGACGCCTGTACTTCAAGACGACACGGCCGTGCTTCGTGTTAGTACTATAGGCGTCGGTTTTATATGAATAACCGACGCCATTTACACCACGGCCGTGCTATCCTGCACGGTCGGGTTGTTTGTACTATTAGGCGGCGGTTTTATCAAATAACCGACGTTGTATGTCTGTGCTGACGGTTTTCTATAAATAACCGACGCCTATTTATATTTTTTTTTTCATCAGTTTGCAGGCCTGCTGTGGCTGGTCAGCACGATGAGAACCTGCAGTTCAGTTTTCTGAACTGCAAGTTTACGACATCCATTGATATCAGCCTACAAACAGGCCGCAAACCTGCAAAAGTCACAAGCAAAATTCTACACAAGTACATACATTCAGACATCAATTCAATTCTCACATTCACACATATAGAAACATTCAAAAACATGTATTAACATTCAGAAATATTTATTTACAAAGTATCATTCATTATCGCTATCAACATCCCAATTATATCTTACAGTTGCCACTGCTTGTATGGCTTTTGCCCATTCTTCTCTTACTTCATTTAATGCTTCCATCGTATATGGAGCATGTATATTTTTTAAGCGTTTACCTGTAGTGTTGTCAGTTTTAAACACCTGCAAAGAGAATGATGTATATATATAAGTAATAATATAAAAAATAAGATAAGATTGATATATTTCATACTAACTAATGAGACTATATATAATACCTCATGTATGGTATCGATGTCCAATGCGGCATATTTGATAATCATCTGCATAAATCGCATCACATAGTATGCCCATGCCCAGCCATTGTCTTGTGTAGCATACTATAAATTGAAACATACAAAATAATACAACTAAGCACAATTCACATCAATAATATATATATTCGAATTGGGAACTTACTTGTACGTTCTGCCAATTTATTGGCTGGTTCTTTTTCCTTGGGACCGTTCCTCCAGCCTTTTTGAATGCATCTAAACCCCTACATGTTAATATAACACAATAAATTGCATAAGTAAATAGTAATGTAATAAAAGATGTTAACGGATATAAAAATGAAATATTTCTCACCAGAATAATGGAATTCTCATTACGTGTCCAATTTTAGTGTTCAATGTACTCCCCGTAGGATCTAGATAATAAACAGTGAATGTCCCGGGGACAATAACTAGTAACTCCCAATGTCTACCGCTAGAAGTAAGAAGTTAACAATTAATAACTCAAAATGCAAAATAAAAATGGAATTTTCTTAAGTCCAAATTATAAATAAAGTAAACTTACTTGACATTGAATGGAGCTATTATTATCGTCTTCTTTTGCTGACCAAAAATTGTAAAAGCATCTATACAGTATTGTTGAACATTATCAGGGTCTTTAGCTACCAAACTAATCAATGATGGAATCAAAAATCCCACATGATCAAATGCAAATTGTTTGCAATGATCTTCGACTAGGTAGCTGCAAAACATATAGGCGTATGCATTAATATATAAGAAACCAGATCACCGGATCTTACACAAGGTATATGGATGTATACACAAGATCTCACCTTATCCATGTCTCTATCATTGATGTATTCAGCCAATCATACATAAACAGCTCAATAATATCTTGTATAAATAAAGAGCTATCGTATGATTGACCTGCATAATCTGCATCTAAAGAAATAATTATAGGGCAATGTACATTATGTGCCCGTAGCCAACATGCCATTCCCCTACAAGCAGGACCTAACGGGTATGTTAGGTCAGTTGGAACCCAATCGGGTAATGCGGGAAGTGGAAGTGGAGGCCTAGGTGCTCCTGGTGTCTTCTTTTTAACCTATACATATAATTTCAGATCAGTTGACATCATATATACACATTAACAGTCTAAATCAATGTAAATTTATCTTACAATTTCAGTCGTGTAGACGACATCTGCTTTGGGCCACAATATCACCCCGCCTTCTGCCTCACCAAGTGTATCAATATATGGGTGGGCATATGGCAACGCAACTTCCCTCCAATCGGGTAACACACGTAATGGGCCCACACGAACATAGCCCTGTGGCATTGGAGTCCCGTGAAACCTTTCCCCAGGAAGGGACGGGTAAGCTTGCGCCTCTGCAACAACGTAGTCTTGCATTCTTAAGCGGCATGGCTTCAATGCCTACAAATTTACGTAAAGAATATTATACATATATACATATCATCTTGAAAACATAACAACTTGAAAAGACTAACTACAATGCCATAAACAATACTTACAGCAGACGTGCTAGGCGATGGGTCTCCAGGATTACTCGCAGTCTGTGCATCAGGAGAAGAGTGGGTCGCCATAGGTGTATTCGAAGCCTGAGATGCCTGCCACCGCAGCAATTCTTCCTTGACCTTCTCAGCAACTACATCGTTGATCTTCTTAGCAACTAAATCCTCAACTCTCTTATTCTCTTATACATGGATAAAAGAAACATTAGCTTCTTATTAATGAATTTCCTTTTGCAGTAACATTCTAAAAAAAGAATAGGTTACCTCTTCTTGAGAAAGTCCCGCTCTGGGTTTGCGCTGGGATGGCCCAAAGAATGCTTTGATGCCAACACCAGCGCCGGCACCTCTAACACGTCCAGGATGCTCTGGGTTACCCAGAGCAACTGTCAATTCATCCCTTGTGCCCTGAGGGATGAACGTGCCTTGTTTCCTCTGCTCGTGCAGCTCCCGCTAATCACCATAAACAGAAATTGGTAAGTTAACACCACAAATAATCAATATTCAAACGATTTCTTTAAGAGTGTTATTTTACCATTTTTGCAGCCGCCTCAGCAGTTACAGGCTTCTTTATTTCACCCTTCTTGTTTTGCCTTCCAGCTATCCAGATATCATGGCGAGGCATGGGTGTGGCAGACTCCTGAGTAGGAGCAGACTCCTGAGTAGCCGCAGACTCCGCCTGTAGTCTTTAGCGAACGCTTGCATAGCCTTTTGGACCCATAGTGTGGTCATGCACATTCAGTGCACGCCTTGCTTTTTGTGCGTCACTGAGGGCCTAGTTAGTATGCACATTAATGATTTGGTTAGTAGCACTAAATGCTAATCTTGAATAGGTGAATACAATGTATATTAATTAAATTGGGAGTGACGCCTAATACCTTGAATTCTTCAGATTTTCTTGAAGCAACAAAATTGTCCCAATCTTCTTTGTCCAAGAAGTTCCATTGTTCAAGGGCTGACTTCTTCTTCTTATCACCCTCTTTTATGTATTCTCTGTTCAGATTTGTCCTATATTTCCTAAGCATCTTTCCAGCGCGTTGCATCACATTTTTACGATGCAACTTCTCATCCAATGCAAACAGATTCTGTAAAATAGAAATGTTATTAACTAGTATCCAAAATAGAATTGCAAATAATAGAATTTGTAATCTACAAAATAGAATTGCAAATAATAATAACTCACGCATAAATCCTTCCATATCAAGTCTTTTTTCCCTTGAGGAACTTTATGCCAATTGTCATACTTAACACCACAATGGCTCCGAGTGGTACACCCAAGATAGTTCACAAAATTATTGCGGTTCACTCCAATTGGATTTCCTCCATTATCAAACTCCACCACCAATTTGGATCCACTACCACTTAGCGCTAATAACTTCTTCAACAGAGTGATGCCCCTTTTCTTGTTAAGTGTTTGGTGTTGCGCATCAAGTTGCTCCAGTGCTTCAGTGGGTACAGGTGCATCAACCTAAAATTTGACAAAAATAAAACACACTAAATTAGCCCAATATAGAAATATAGGATATATGACATAACTAGAAGATAATGAATTTTATAGAAATACAGGATATGTTTTTAGAACTTACATTAGTATCCTCGCCATGCTCGTCATGGACAGCATGCTCATCATGGACTTCATGCTCATCATGGTCAGCCATCTGAAAATGTCATTAAAAAGGCAAACATTTAGCATTTGTATTAACTAGAAAAAGGCAAACATTTAGCATTTGTATTAACTAGAAAAAGGCAAACATTTAGCATTTGTATAAACATACATGTCTCTAAAATTGTGATCTTTTATCAATTAACAATCCTTCATTGTGATCTCCGCGCACATATAAGTCATCATTAGCTTCAATATTTTGTGGAGTTGGCAACCCAACTGAGAATGGACTGGAGTCATCATACTTATCATAGTACTCTTCTTCATCTATAGGATCTTCAATGAACTGTCTTTTACCATGAAGAACAACCGACCATTTATCATTTGCAGGATCATCGATATAGAATATTTGTTTCGCCTGTGATGCCAATATGAATGGTTCACCCTTCTCGCCAATCTTTTCAAAGTTCACCAAAGTGAAACCCAATTCATCCACTATAACTCCTTTGGTGTTATCAACCCAATTACATTTAAAGAGCGGAATTTTGAAATCTATGTAGTCAAACTCCCAAATGTCCTCAATGACACCGTAATATGACATTTTAGCTTCACGTGGACTCTTATCCTTTGCACTTGCAAAGTACATAGTCGACGCTTGAAGAGTGACCCCACTATTTTGGACGACACTCTTATCATCTTGGCACTTTGTGTAATATGTGAATCCATTAATGTCAAACCCTTCATAAGACATAACATTCAGTTTTGGTTTAAAGGCGAGGCATTTGATAGTTTCTGTAATATCATTTGGTGTTTGAGATAGTTGATGTAAGACTTTATCTTCAAACCACTTAGTAAAAGTCTTATTATGCTCTCTAGCAAGCCACATTGAACTTGCTCGAGGATGTTCTCTCTTTATGAAATTGGTATGTTCCTCGATATAAACACTCACTTCGTCCATATTGTGTAAAATATACAAGTGAGCTTGTTCCAACTGCTCACGGCTGATTACTTTCACCCGTGATCCCAAAATTCCTTTGCCCTCCTCAATATTCTTGTCATTATCAGGAGTGTCATTACCACTGAGAAAGTCATTGCAAAAATCCATAACCTCTCTCGCCACATAACCTTCAATAATACTCCCTTCAGGGCGATAACGGTTTCGAACATCACCTTTAAAAACGCTCATGTATCGTTCAAAGGGATACATCCAATGCAAGAAAACTGGTCCCAACATTTTCACTTCCCTAGTCAAGTGGACAACAAGATGTACCATGATATCAAAGAACGAAGGAGGGAAATACATCTCAAGCTGACATAGGGTAACAACCACTTCTCTTTGCAAATTATCGAGAGTATCAGGGTCAATAACTTTGCTGCATAGAGTGTTGAAAAAGAAACAAAGTCTGGTAATTGCAAACCTTACATGCTTCGGCAATATAGATCGAATTGCCACGGGCAATATTTGTTGCATTAGAGTGTGACAATCATGAGATTTAAGACCTATCAACTTCAGATCTTTCATTGATACCAATCTACGGATGTTGGATGAGTAACCATGTGGCACCTTAACATTTACCAAGCATTCACAAAAAGTTTTCTTCTCCTTTCTAGACAACGTGTAACAAGCGGGAGGTAAGTATGTTCTTTTATTACCCATTTCACGTAATTCTGTTAATTCTGACCTTATTCCCATTTCACGTAGGTCCACTCTGGATTTTATCCCATCTTTAGTCTTACCTGGTATATTTAATAGAGTACCAATGATGCTATCACAGACATTTTTCTCAACGTGCATTACATCGATACAATGCCTGACTGTCAAAGAACTCCAATAAGGAAGATCCCAAAATATTGACTTCTTCTTGAATGAAGAATTATCACTCCGTGTGGCCATACTACATTGTGATTTCTTACCAAATTCATTGACAATGTCTTTTACTCTTTCATAAACAACATCCCCTGGTATAGGTTTAGGTGCACTCCGTTCATCATTCCATCCATTGAATGCTTTGCGCTTCCTACGATACGGATGGAATTTTGAAAGAAACCTTCGATGACCAAGATATACAGTCTTGCCGCCATGTTTTAGTCTTATTGAATCAGTGTTTTCTTCACATATAGGACACGCTTTAGCTCCTTTGACACTATATCCAGACAAATTCCCATATGCTGGAAAGTCATTAATAGTGCAAAACAATATAGCGTGCAAACGAAATGTCTCTCTTGCTGAAGCATCATAGGTCATCACACCTTCAGCCCAAAGTTTCTTTAAGTCATCAATCAAAGGTTCAAGATAAACATCGATATCATTTCTGGGTTGTTTAGGGCCCGATATCAACAATGACAACATAACGTACTTATTTTTCATACACATCCAGGGAGGAAGATTGTATATAACAAGCATGACTGGCCAAGTGCTATGTTGGCTGTTCAATGTCTCGTACGGATTCATCCCATCTCTACAAAGCCCAAGTCTTAGATTCCTATCTTCTTCACCAAATTTAGGGTACATTAGATCAATCTTCTTCCACTGTGGGGAATCAGACGCATGTCGTAGGATCCCATCATTATTTTTCTTAACATCTGCATGCCACCTCAAATTCTTCGCATCTTTCAGATTTGCAAACAAGCATTGAAACCGTGATATTATAGGTAGATACCACAACACCTTGGCAGGAGAACCAGTTTTGGACTCCCCCGAAGTCGTCAATTTATACCGTGACGCACCACATTTTGGACAATCTTTCAAATCTACAAAGTCCTTTTGAAATAATACACAATCATTCGGGCATGCGTGTATCTTCTTGGCCTCCATTCCCATTGGGAACAACATTTTCTTTACCTGGTATGTTGAGATTGGAAGCTCGTTTCCTTCAGGAAGCATTTCTTTCAACAAAGTCAACAATGAAGTGAAGCTTTTGTCACTCCATCTATTGTTAGCTTTCAACTTATACAATCTCAACACAGCACTAAGCTTCGTAAACTTAGCAGAGCCTGTGTATAACGGTATCTCAGCATCATGCACAATGTTTGTAAAGATAGGAGGTGGATCGGTGTGCTCTACCCTACAACTATCCAGCATCGCATCAACGATGTCTGCTGGAACTGGTTCGTTCACATTTACGTCATCGGAGGCAATTTCTTCTTCCACCCAAGCACTGCTATCGACATCTACTGGTTTCGATTTTGAAATCTCTCCATGCCAGTGCCATTCTGTATAGCCTTGTACAATCCCGTTGCACATGACATGACTTTTGATTTCCTCACCAGTGTTGACTTTCAAGTTGTTACCGCAATGCCTACATGGACAGTAGAACCTATCTGTAGGTTTTTTCCTATGTTCTTCGGCAAATCTAATAAACTGATCAAGACCAGATATAAACTCTGGGGTGCAACGATTACGAATGGACATCCATGATCTATCCATTCTATGCTCAGAGAAAACAAGTATATATTAGGAAAACAAGTGATTGTTCATTCTAATGATTGTTCACATTCTAGGCCTACAAACACATTTGATGTCATTCTTATATATAATAAATGTGTACCACCTATCCCATCCTTGAACACCTAATCTCCCTAGTAAGTGTATAATGTGTATTGGGTTTTCAAGAAAATTTCGGCAGTATTTCCCCGCTGTTCTCTAAGTACATATGTACTTAGAGAACAAACGGGGAAATGCTACCAAAATTTTCTCGAAAACTCAATACACATTATACACTTACATCCTAAGTGAGATTAGGTGTTCAAGAACAGTCCCAAACCGGGGACTATCCAAGATTTACTCCTAATGAGTCAATCTTGGACGGGTTTCTAGGCCAACAAACACAATAATAGATATCTACAATGAAGCCGGACTCCATACAAACATTATATAATTTAGTGATTGTTCATTCTAATTTATACCAATGTACAAGTAATATAAAAAACAATGATTGTTCACATTCTAGGCCAACAAACACATGTGATGTCATTCTTATATATAATAAATGTGTACCACCTATCCCATCCTTGAACACCTAATCTCACTAGTAAGTGTATAATGTGTATTGGGTTTTCAAGAAAATTTCGGCAGCATTTCCCCGCTGTTCTCTAAGTACATATGTACTTAGAGAACAAACGGGGAAATGCTACCAAAATTTTCTCGAAAACTCAATACACATTATACACTTACATCCTAAGTGAGATTAGGTGTTCAAGAACAGTCCCAAACCGGGGACTATCCAAGATTTACTCCTAATGAGTCAATCTTGGACGGGTTTCTAGGCCAACAAACACTCTAGGATTTAGGGTCATAGGTATCATCATAGAACAAAAGGGGTACACTCTAGGATTTAAGATCACACTACATCATGTATTTTATACAAAATTACATGTATGTGTATATAAAAAATATATTTATAAGGAACTTCTATACATATCTAATCAACAAATCAGTAATTAAGTAAGTATTCATCAATACTTACTATTAATCAGTATCTCTAATCATTAAAATCGGCAAGCAGATCAGTTATTGTAAAGATACAATTTACAGCACATCAAAATTTCTAGCACAAATGAGCACATAGTCAGAGATAAAGATGACATAGTTCTTTTTTTATAATTGTCTAAGAACAGTTATCAATTTGTCTGTGGACTGACTCCATAAATTATTATCTATAGCAAAATAAACCTCATCAGTAAGTGACCAGCTCCATGAAGGATCGGAAGCTTACATTGTATAAAATGCTTCACCTCACAAAATAATCTGTGCAGTAAATGAGAAATAGGTAGAGGAAAGGAAAAGATACTGGCGCATACTAGATCTGTTGGCGCCGATAAGGAGGCAGCGGGAGCCAGGTGGAAGCTGCAGGTTGAACTTGACAGTGTGGCGGCGGCGCTGCGGATGGAGCAGCAGGGCGGGCAACAGGTGGCTGGAGCAGCAGGGCGCGGCGGCAAGCTCCAGGCGTCAGGCAGGCAGACCAAGGACCAGCGGCGTCGGCGGCAACGATCTCCAGGCGTCCGGAGAAGGGGGCACGGTCCAGAAGGGGGTGCAGCAGCAGTGGCGGCGGAGAAGGGGGCGCCGGAGTAGCAGTGGCGGCACGACGGCGCTGTCGTGGAGAACAAGGAGCAGAGAAATCGACGGCGACAGCGTGGGAAATCGACGGAGAAGCAGAAAAAAGGGCTCGCAATGAAACAGAAGAAAGGGGAAGAGTCGGGCATCGCGGGTTATAAAGTCCCAAATAGCGTCGGTTTTTTACAACAACCGACGCCTAAACATCTTTAGCGTCAGTTGTTTGAAAAAACCGACGTCCAATTGGACGATATTTTCATGAAATTGTTTGGCGGGAACCACCTTCAGTGTCGGTTATCCGTTAATAACCGACGCTGAAGGTGACACTTTTTGCGCAAATTTTCATCGCACATAGGCGTCGGTTTCTACCTAAATAACCGACGCTGAAAAGGACACAATTTTTTTTGATCAAAAAATGGATTTCGTGGGCGACTTTAAGCGTCGGTTTGTTATAAACAACCGACGCTGAAGACAAAGCGGTACCCGTGTATGGCTGGTCTTCGAATATAGACGTCGGTTTTCGTAAACAACCGACGCCTAACATAGAAGGCGTCGGTTTTCCTTAATAACCGACGCCCAGAAAAGTGTCACTGAATGCTATTTCTGTAGTAGTGACCCTCATGTCCAAGAAGCAAGTATATATGCTACCTAAAAAGCCTACAAACAAATACATGGTTAGTATATTTCTATACTGGTACGTGGGTTCAAACAATAATCACAAGTACACATATAAGCAAACAACTTTATCTTGCATTTAGGAACATAAACTTGTTTTCATAGTCTAACATGTATCTAGTCCTAACCCGTATCTGGTCTACTACCTCATGTGTAATCATTGTCCCTCCGGGACTCGTGTGCATTACCCTTAAGATCAGTCTAACCCAGGGTTCAGAATATTATTATTTACTTTACATGGTACTCGTAGGAACTTTCTAATTTGCAAGAACTAAATAAACAAGCAAGCAGTTTAATTGTCGTTCAACCTCATCGAGAAACATCGGCAATCTCGAAATTCGATACATGTATTCATAAGCATAACCATGTACCTTATGCCAATGTAGAAACCATGCAGAATATCATATGCACTTTAAGAGTATATCCAAACATCCAAGCAACAAGCAATCAATAAAACAAACCATAGAAATCACTCTCAACATGTCACCACTTCTCTTTTCATCAAAACAAAGCATAACAAGGCATCCCCAAGCACTATTCTCTCTCTCATGATGCCAAGGCACAAAGGGCGCGACCTACATGTGAAAAATTGCAAGATTACCCCTCAACATGGGTAAATTGCAACTAGGTCCAAAATAAGCACATATATAGCAAAACTAGCTCAAACATTATTCAAATAGGACCAAACTAAAAACATAAGCTTTCCACATGATATTAAGGCATATTAAGAGATTAGATTAAGGTTTTAACATCTTATTAAACAAGGCAATCATACTCAAGCACTAAGTTAGGTTAGTGGCCTTACATAAGTATAGGTCCAAACTCAAATTATTAAACTACTAAAAAGCATAAAAAGTAATATACAAGATTATATGCATTTCAAGTATAGTAAAGAAATATGTGGTGGAATTAATGAAATGACTTAATTTTAAGGACATAACTTCTACTCATATTTCCAAATGTTCAATCATCTCAAAATTTAAGATAGAAACTAGCAAGATTGTACATAACCTAGCAAGATGTTAACTATTCAAGATTATCAAGATCATCAAGTGTCAATATTATATACCATACAAAGATGTTAACTACTTAAGATTTTTAGGTTTCCAAATATTATTACATCAAATTTTGAACTTTACACCTCTGTATCGTATCTTTTAAAGGGCTAAGTGTCATTTGTTCTCACACTTT
Source organism: Alisma plantago-aquatica (assembly GCA_963693085.1). Taxonomy (NCBI): domain Eukaryota; kingdom Viridiplantae; phylum Streptophyta; class Magnoliopsida; order Alismatales; family Alismataceae; genus Alisma; species Alisma plantago-aquatica. The sequence continues at coordinate 998,445,235 of OY856410.1, read as the reverse complement.
AAGAGAAAACAACACTAGTGCCACATCAGATATTACTATATAATAGGGGGACAATGAATCTCTCATCCATCGAGCAAGATCATCGGCAGTGACCCACTAAGGAAGCTAAAGCTCTAAATAAAGAGCCAATGCTCACTACGAGGAGCCAAAACTAAAAATAGATAATTTACAATCCCAAGTCAAACATTCACCAATATTTAAGATCTAAAATGATAATGGTGACATTTGAAGAGGTGGGTATGGTGTCTAAGACGATTGATGGCTCACCACTTTCAAATATTCATGTGTTCTTTTTCATGAGGGAAATAAAAATTACAATAATCAAATAGATAATCTAATAATTCGATCAAAAAATTATTTTAAAGTTGCCTTAAATCTCAATTATGATTCAGATTGCTCTAATAATTGATGGAGAAAGAGACCTACAATGATACCAACATTGTTGCTATTGTCTTATAATTAACTAGTTTTCACTTTGAGAAATTTATGATATAGATCTTCTATCTAGGATTGATATTCACATATTTCTCATCATCATTATTTAAAGTTCCTAACTTGTATCAGTGTTTCAATGTAGTGTATCTAATCATAGTACTTTTTAGTCATACATATACTATTAGACATTTTGAAGATGCCTAAATGATATGCCATGTCATTAAAATAATACCATATTACCACCCTAGGGTTTCTATTCTTGTCAATTGAACATATGAACTGTTATGATTACTAATGTCTATTAGGGTTAATTATAGGTATACAGATATAATAAGTAAGGTATCATGTAATTTTCATGTATTTTCATCCATTGTTACAAAACATGAATATTAGTTAAGTACCAATATATATATGTGTGGATTAAATGTTATTATAGACATTTTCCCAAACTAAGATACCATATAAGGTTATAAGCTTCTGCACAAGTGCCTCAGCTTCTACATCATCCACATGGATGAAGGGAACTTTTGGGGTGCTACCTTATCCTCCAAGAAGAAGCAGAAGTAGATTGTCAACATTCTAAAGTTTCTCTCTCCCTTTGTCCTCTTATCAGTGGCTATCATCATTGGGATTGATTTCTATCTCTATTTCTCATAGATAAGATTCTTGATCCACTTAGTGTTACATCCCATGGACTTCCAACCCTTTATATAGAGAGTCATGGGTTAGATTTGCTAAAAACCAAATCATTTTCCTAGTTTCAATCCTCAATTAGACTCAAACTTAGTTGAGAGTCTAGTCAACCATCTTGATTGTTGAGGGACATTCCAATTTTGGATCAAACGATCAAGTAGAATCTCAATTGGGCAACTTTCCACTTTTGTTTTTCCTCATCTAAAAACCCAATCGATCAGCGAACATGTTAAGTCAACCAACTGGTTACTTTCTAGTTGGTTAATTAGTTGAACGATTTTCATTTAATCAATCTTTAATTAACCAATCATTGAATCATTTGAATGAAATTTTCTACCAATTCATTGAACCAGTATTAAAAAATATACGTAATTTAGAATCATTCTAATTATGAGTTTGATTACAAAGTTGTTTTTTCTTGAGAATCCTTATCCATGTGACCTTGAAGGTTCCAGAATACATGTAGTGATGTCAAAGACCTCACAAGCCATATGAACTATCTAGAAACACATCATAGCTACCCAAGTAATTGGAATAAGATGAAAAAAAACTTCAATTTGTAAGTGACAAAATGATGTCATGACCGTATAATCCCTTTATTATAAATATCTAGTTTGAGCTCACGTCATAGATTAGTCATCCTTTTAGCATGAAATCTATGTTTCTTGACCTATTGTAGATTATTGAGATTCAGTGATATCAATTTAACATAGTTACTCACATGAGCATGGACATGGATTTCATAGTCTCACTCATCAAGTGGTTTGGATTATCACTCAACAAGAGGGACAAAATTCAGCTACATCATTCCCAATAATCCATAAGTGTCATAATGCACCCAATCACTACATTTATGGCACCCTTACTCAAAGTCAGGTTGGGTAGTGCTAAAGTACACATAACAACATGTCATCGTTGAATTGACTTCAGGTTTACGGCTCATACTCACCACTATCACATTGAAACATGACTCTGACTTCCATGACATGGATTTCATCTGTCATTATCAATTGGGATCTTATCTAGTACGTACGTGTCTAAATAGATATTTAATATTATGATTAAAGAGACATAGTCTTCTGTCATCCCACACACAGTTCATATGTGTTATTGTTGTCATGTATATCCACAATATTATCTAACTAGGGACATAAGAGAGTGAATACTAAAAGTATACATGTGATCTCATGTTTAGGTCCTCAAAAAAATACATATCATTATTAAAACATTATTATGACATTATAATGTCTAAAAATTATATCAATATTGAAACAAACAACAAGTGGAAATTCCATATATGGATAACCAAATCATGTAGTAAGTATTCCATCAAGATCATCACATGATACCTCTCAGGGCATACAACCAACTGTCTCCCACTTGCATTAGAGCCAATCACTCATGAATCTAATTCTAAGTGATGTAACATGAAAATCATGCTTTTGTTGAGTAGGTTCTTTTGTAAAGGGTTATAAATAATTCTTTCATTTGGTATACTACAAATCTTTACATCTTCTTGTTAAATTATCTCTCGCAAGAGATGATAGCATTGTAGTATATGATTGGATAGTTGATCTGATATATGTTCCTTAGCCTGAGAAATGGGTCCATTGATTTCATGTTAATCTATACATCATATCAATGGTTGAATCAACCCCAAGTTCAATAATGAACTTTTTGATCCATATTACTTCTATTTTTGCATTAAATGTAACAATATACTTGCCCTCAGTGGTTGAATAGGATATTGTCTCTTACTTGAAACTCTTCCAGCTTACATCTCTGTCATTTAGGTAAAATACTAACTTGATTATGAAAAGGTAATCATCCTTGTCAGTTTGGAAGCTTATATTAGTGTAACCTTTTACAACTAACACTTCCTCACCTTTGCATAAAAAATAGAACTTTAGTTCTTCTCAAGTTCTTAGGAATATTCTTTATGGAAAATTAGTGACCTTCTCTAGGATATGAGTGGTCTATGCTCATCGAGATCAAAGCATACAAAACATCAAGGTGTGTATATAACCTCAGATACATGATAGATTCAACTATTGAGGCATATCGAATCTCACTCATGTAGAGTTGGGACACTGGGATCTAGAGAGACTTATTCTATGAGACATGGGTAATTTTTCTCTCTTTGAGTCTTTCATGTCAAAACTCTTACACATTTACATAGGCCAATAAACCTTCCAAGTTTATTTCTATATATACTAATTTCCTAGAATATGGATGCTTCACCTAAATCCTTTGAGGTGAAGGAATTTCCCAACCATTTCTTAACCAATTTTATAGTATAAGTGTTACATCCCATCAATAGTATGGCATATACTTAAAATATGACAAATTCAATTATGCTCCCATTAACCTTCTTGTAAATATGAGGTTCACCTTCATATTTAATACATAAAAAAATTTAGTTATACCGTCAAAATGAAGAATACAGTCTATAGATTCCTACTTCTACTTAGAGATTAACCTCTGCAGTTTATAGACTTTATTGGCTTCATTTTGAATGATTAAACCTTAATGTTGTGTAAACTACACACCCTACAGAAGATTCTCATTAATGAATATATTTTTAATTACCATTTTCCAAATACCATAGTCATGCTAAGTTGTAATAAAAACCATGATCTAGATGGATTTAACCATGGAAGCAGATGGACAAATTTCATCATATATAATACCTTGAACTTGTAGAAAGCCTTTTGCAACACATCTCCCTTTATAAGTTTGTACATTACCATCTATGTCAGTCTTCTTCATGGACAAATTTTCACCCTTCAGTTTTTACCACTTGAGGTGCATTCATCAAGGTCCATACTTTGTTGACATACATGGACTCCATCTCAGAACTCATGGGCTATTGTCCCTTAATAGCCTCGTTGTAGGTTGTTATCAAATCATCATTCATGGAAAAGTCAAGAGATATTTAGATATATTTGGATCTGGAGTGTCCTACTTGATCTTCAAGGATCTTGTTCTTAAAGAGGAATTTGAGATTCCACAATAGCTTGTTAGTATGTTTGTTTGTCATGTTCTACCATAGATTACTTTGGAAATAAATTCATATCCAAGGAATACAATAGTTATAGAAATGAATATTGTTAGAGGAATATATAATTATTATATCTTAGTTTTATTGTGGTATACAATAAAGTACCATTTATCTTATTTTGGTCTAATCTTTTTATAAAACTATTTCTTGACATAAGTTCACATGCTTAATTATTCATAAAAGACATGTTATGGTACTTCCCACTTCATATCTCGTATGGTTTCTTTTGAATTGATTCCAAAGGTAAGTTTTTATGTGTAAGCATTGAGGTTTCAAGAGAATATCACAATAATGTGGGCGTAATATTTGCTAAACTCATCATTTATGACACCATGCCAACAAGATGTGTTTCCTTCTTCCTAGTTACACCATTATGTTGTGATTAATAATACCATGCAACAAGGTGTGATTCTTTGTTTATGAAACACCACTATGTTGTGGTATTCCTTGTAGACAAAACAATAAAATGGTCTTTTTGAAGGGTATCAAACTCATGGCTTATATATCCTTCATAATGATCAGATCATACTACTTAATATTCTTCCAAGTTAATTATGTACTTCATTCATGAATTTCTTGAAATTTCCAATGGGTTTATTTATGTTTCATAAGATACACATGTCGATATCTAGTGAAAAAGAAAATAATAACGGGAAACAAGAAAGAAAAAGATTAGAATTGTTCTAATGAACCTATACAATATCCAGAGAAGGAAGTTCTAGAGAAATGCAGCCAATTGAGGCCAATGGGTCCGTGTAACATTACTTATCAAATCAAATGGTGAAAAGGGTGATTGCTACCTTGGTCTTTTATAAGGGTCTCAAACTCATGGATTTTATATTCTTCACAATGATCAGATCATAGTCCTTAATATTCTTTCCAAGTCAGTTATGTACTTCATTCATGAATTCCTTGAACTTTCCAATATGTGTTTTTGTGTTTCATAATATACACATGACCATATCTTTAAGTTATCCAAAAAAATGGTGTAAATGGGTTAGCACCTCTAAAACTTGTGCTAAAAGTTACATATAGATTAGTAAGTATGAGTCATAATAAGTCATTCACTTTCTCACTATTACTAGTAAAAGGTGTTTTTATTATATATCATGTCGACTAAACAAGATTTGCATGTCTCTATTGATTCAAAATCAAATAAGTGTAGATAGCCATACTTATGGAGTCTATAAATTTACTTATCATTTATATGCCATGTACAACAATGCCAAAGATAAATATTGTTTTGTCCATTGAGTTTTAACTTTTTTATATTTATGTTGCATACACTTGTATCATGATCTAAAGGTCATAAGACATTGAGGAACTAAATAAAATATTTCACCTCTTGAAATATAAGTTAGACCATTATTTATTACAAATTCAAAACTGTTCTTGTCCTAGAAAGATACAAAAGTAATGTATATATTTATGGTAGGGAAGTAAGAATATTTCTTTGACTCTATTTCAAGACCATTAAGAAAAAACAAACTATAGGTACCTACTATTGTGGAAGAAACTCTTGTTCCATTATCAATGCGTAGATCCATCTCTCCCTTTAGTGAGGGTATACTCCTTTCCAAATCATGTATATTTGAAAAACATTATGAGATATGCCTCCAACATCCAATACCTATGATGAATTAGTATATGTATTTATCTATGTAACATATATACCTAAGTGGAGATCCCCATCGATGCCTCTTCTTATTTAGGTCTTCAATGTAAAGAGGGAAATTGTTTTCCAATGCCCATCTTGGTATTGACGATGAATATTTCCTTCCCTTTTTACCTTTACATTATGTTTGAGTGTATGAGACTTTAGATTTTTTTCCAAAACTAGAAGCTTTGTTAGATTTTCCTTTTTTCCCTTGGACTTGTCTTGACTTTGGATTGTCTTTGTTCATCTAAGTTTATTTTGTTCCTAACATTCAAAGAAACTCTAAGAATAGTCAAACAAAGTTGTTTATGATGTAGTTCATGACAAACAATCTATCCAGTTATGGAAATGATCAAAATATTACATCACTGCCCTATTCTTGTCCTAAAAGAAATCCTAGGCACATACCAATAAACATGATTAGATGGGGTTCAAGTGGATCACCTTTAGTCATGTTGTATTTAAAAAAGGCCTTTGCAAAATAATAATGGTATTGCCTTGATTTCTCTTAGAACATATATCTCACATGGGTGGCCAACCCTAGAGCACCCATGTGTTCATGCTACTTTAAAAGCTCATGAATCATGGAAAAGAACATGAGGCACTTGTTGTTTATGTAGTCATCAACATGCTTATGAAAGGAATCCCATTCTACCCTAGGTTCATCCAAAGTTGGTTCTTCTAGTATTGGTGTCTCAAGAATATATAGATTCTTCTAATGAGTGATAACAATTCTCAATGTCATATACTATGTGAGGAATTTATTTTCAATCAACTTCTTTTTGTCAAGGAATAATAACAAAGATAAGTGATTTTTTGTGCTATCCATTGGACATACAAGAAAATATTTGTACAAATCAAATGTTAATTTGAAAATTGATTTTGGCACTTTTTTGTTTGGTCTTTGATTAAGAAAGATCCCAATATTTTATTAAAATTAATGGTCCACACTATCATCTGGAAGAATACAATGAGAAGTCTTTATAGAGAACAAAGATCCATGTTTCATAAAGTGATGGGCTAGCTTTGGTTGATCACTCACAACCTAACTAATTAGGTAGGTAACACTTTTCAAATTCATTTAATGCAATTTTTTGATCGATGGTTTCACAATTCCTTGTAAATAATTCATCTTATGAAACATATGCCATCTTTTTATTTCTAGGTGGTTAATACTATTAACTTCCAACTCAAATGCCAACAATAAGACATGCACCCTGCTTTGGAAAACCTAAATACTATTACCACACATCCCCAAGATAGTTACCACACCACACTTTGGTGTTCCCACACATAATTGGTTGATATTTTCTTGAGTGATATATGATAGAAGACATCTTAAACATATTTTTATATTGAGAGATTTGACATAGTATTTATGTGTATAGAATCACAATTGCATATACATTATTATATGTTTCATATACAATAAAAATTACCATGTGAGATTAGTATATGGAAACTAGCACAACTACTTGAGTGAACTAGTGTTGTGATATAGCATTATATATATCATTTGTCTTGAACCCTAAATTTCCTTGTCAGGGTTTTCAGTTGATTGGCAAACAATTTCATTTGAGAAAATAGGGTTGTTAATGGCTAATTTTCTTCATCATGATCATGAAAGATTCAAGGACCTTCCTTGTTGATGTATGCTACTAAGAAAGTCCTCATTTTCAATATCATTCAATTATGATGCCATTGAATATTCTTATTATAATTGCATAAGTTGAATATATAGGGAATGTAGAGAGGGAAGTGTTTAATGCATTCCATATACATCATAAAAGTTTTGTATCATCATCTAAAATGAAAAGTATATGTTCTAGACATCATGTACACTTTACAAACAATTTGGTTTCCATATCCACATACAACAAATAGAACAAATTTTGAAGATGCCAAATTGGTTGAGTCAATATACATATATCAAAGTGTATTTCATAGAGGTGATTATCATGGATGCATATTGCATAATGTTCAAAGATAATGATAGTGGTTGAAAAGCCAAAAAAAATGAGAAAGGTATAGGTGGAGATCTAGCTCCACTGTAGGGTTCTATGGAAGGGGTGAGGAAGGATAACAAAAAATTGTGACAAAACCATGAGGCATAGATCCATCGTAGCCCCAAAATGTAACTACTTTAAATATAAAGAAGGGATATTGAACATGCCTTAGAATGATCTTAATGTCCTACAACAAGACACATCTAACTCAATATCGATCTCATATTTCCCTATATGGATCTAAGGTCTATGTGATGTAGTGACACGTGTATCCTTGTAGAAGTTCTGGAGAAAAAAACGTGCCCTTCTTAATTATTAAACTTGTACTACAAGCCTCCACACAAGTTCCTTGTCCTCTATGTCATTCACACATATGAAGGGGGATTTTGGGGCATCATCTTAACCCCTAAAAAGAAGGGGAACTAGATTTTTAGTGTGTTCTCATCACTTTCGCGTGTCCTCTTCCTATCACATGGTTTTATCCTTGGGGTGTCTTTCTCTCTTTCTATAATGGTGAAATTTGTGATCCACTTGTGTGTTACTTACCAAGACGTCCACTCTTTATATAGGGCATCTAGGGGTTAGGTTGTTATAGCTAGAATCCTTTTCTAGTTGTATAATCCTCAATAAGACTCAAATATATAATACATGGATGGTACTCCTATCGGTTGGATAGGAGTACAGTCAATGATATTGAATGTTCTAGAGTTTCCAATTATAAGTCAGTAGATCAATTGAAACCCAAATTGATGTACTTTCCTTCTTTTTTCCTAATTGCAGTAGCTAGTAGATGGATTGAGTGGTTAAGTTAATCAATGGTTACATTCCCAATTATTTAATCAATGATCGATAGTAAATCAACTGATCTACTTATTCACCGATGATTGAGTTAGTCATTTGACTTGCTCAATCATTTGTTTGGAACAACATTCAGTCTACATACAATTCAAAAACACTCTAATTATGAATTAGATTGCAAACTAATTTTCCATTAAGCATCCTTATCTGTGTGGCCCTATAGGTTCTACATTTAGTTGGTAGTCATGTCAATGAACTCACAAGCAAAGAGTGATATCTAGAAAACATCATTGCTACCCAAGTAATTGGAATACGTTGGTAAAAAACTTCAACTTGTAAGTGATTAATTTTACTGCAACTATATAATACCTTTGTCATATATATCCAGATTGAACATGTGGCATGGAGTAGTCATCCTCTTAAGATTCCAGCTATGTTTCCTGATCTAAGCAGACTATTGAGATTCATTGAGTTGATTATCATACATTGATTCACATGGGCATGGTCATGTATTTCATAGTATCCATGTAACATCCCATATTTTGAGTAAAATAAGGTTAGGTTTTGAAATAAATATTCTCCACTAGTAAATTCAGATCTTGGACATTAATGCAAATAACCCTAAATAAATAACTTTTACTTTAAAATAGGATAAAATGATTTATTCTTATTACATTTTTCATGATAATGTTTATATCAACATTAGTAAATATCATATAATCTCGAAACATAACTCTTGCCTCAAAATAATGCATTTTCTCTCTACTCAAGGGTAATGTCTCCAAAAGTCATGCAAGATGGAAAAGATAAATCCTGAGGGGATAATCACCCTAATCTTAGACTCTACTGACTAATTAAGAAAAGGTTGATTCACTTTGCCCTATCTTTTACGCTATTTTAAATAAGATAAGGACATTTATAGAATTTATGAATAAAAGAATAGCAAAACCAAAATCTAACAGAATAGGAATGTTTTAGACCTAAAATATGTTAACAGTTAAAATCTGAGATCAAATTGACCACACTTTACCATGTAAACAATTTAGGAAAGAAAGTAATATAGAGATTAGAAATGATTTTATTTTAATGGCCATTTCCTAATGTTGATGATGTTGTGTTATGTCATGCACAATTTTTGGGAAAGAGTACAGCCCAGGTCAGACTGCTTGACCCGATGTCACCATGATTAGGAGTCATACTCCTCACCCAACTCCTACCTCTTTCAAAACTCCTCTCTCATGTGGAATCTCTTCGCTCCTATCTCCCTCCTTGATAAATACCAATGAAAGGAAGTGTTCTAAAATCAATGGTTGTGCTTGTTTGAACATTAAACATCTGAAAAGGAGAATCCCTCCCTATCATGATCCTACTAAGTATCTCTCCCCCTTATCCTTGCACCTACTTATGAAGATTGTCCCAAGGCATCAACTTTCTTTAACTAGTGGAAAATAATATGAATTGCTCTTTAAATCTCTACGGATCTCTATCTTTTGCTAATTTAGCAAGGCAGTGGGTAATTTTCTAATTCCTTTTCATGCTTTAGTTTCATAGGCCTACATCAAAGTTGATTACAAACATTTTGCTTGTGCTATAATCCAGAGGACTTCAAGGGTCGATTACAAACTTGGGTAGCAATACATGTTTTGTTTGGGTTTAATGTTCTATGCAAAATCCATTGTGTATTTGTGTGTGCCTTTGTTCCTCCTCTAGTCTTCCATGGAGGGAACATTTTCTCAGGATCCTAACTACTTGAGAAGTCAATACTGAGATCTTTGGTTCAGACAGAGATGATAAAGGTGATTAGGGGCTCTATTCTCAGAAGAGCAAACTAAAACTTTTTTTTTGGAATATCTGGTTGTCATTGTGTTCTTGCCATTTGGGTAGATCACATTTGGGGATTGAAGAAGAAGGATCGATTATGATTTCCTCAGTTTTCCCTTGAGAAATTATTTGATGTAACATGTTTTCATGGATATTATTAGTATTGTCATGTGTTGTTTTATGAAGTAAACACTAGCGCAGTATGCCTATGTGCCAATTTAGAAGCACAATATTGGTCCAGCTAAGCCTCGTTGGCTATTTTTTGGATATTTTGCCAACATGGTTATATCTCATGTTGTGATTGGTCAGAATAAACCTAATCTTTATAAGTTCATGGAAATTGATATAGAACTTGGATGAAGATGAAACTTATATGGATTTTTCTCAGTTTTCCAATATCTAGATGATGAACTAAGTTTCTAAGCCTAATTTGACTCAAAGTCCCCCTATTTTAGACAAGAATATCATAAAACCCTAGAAATTTGGTTAAGGATAAATCATCAATAGATGTTACTTGATTTAAAAGGTATTTAGGGTTTTAGTTAACCTAGGAAGTGATTAGGCTTCATCAACCTAAGAGGAGCAATTACAATCTTCTCTAAGAGAAAGATAAGTGGTGCATCCACTTTGAACATAAGTATTGTTTGATTTTACTATGTATGTAAAATGTACATAAAATGATATGAAAGTACTACCTACTATTTTAGGTCAATGAATCTATAATGAACTGAAAATCATGTTTATTTTCAGTATTTATTTTATAATATTTCATGAACATTAAGAGTAAAGTCAATATTAAGATATAAGAGATAGAGTTTTTAAGAGAAAGACAATGTTAAAAGATAACTTATATAACATCCTCAGAAAAAGGCTCCTCAGAGCAAAACTAAGAGGAACATCAGTTCATAAGAGAAGAGGCACTTTGTTGCACATCAAGAGGCACTTTGGTTCATAAGAGAAGAGGCACTTTGGTGCAATTGATGAGGATTCATATATAAGTCAAGATAAAAGAAATGATTTAAAAGCAATTGTATCCCTTGTTTCAATGCTCAATGTTTAAATCTTATTTTTAGTTTACATGTTCTCTTTAAGATATAATATGTTCCATTCCACTTACCAATTTGTTTTATGCATGTCTGGGGGCACTATGCCCACAAGTAAGGAATAATCTTAGAGGAGTGGAGCTATCTAATGTGCAAGAACTAGCTCAAGGGTCTTCAGAAGACAAGACCTGGTAGGGTGTCATCTATACCTAGTTTAGATTTCTCTTCATTTTTATGAGAAAGTATATGGTGTTTAAGTGTGAACATGTTTAGTTGTGTTCATGTGTGAGTTATGTTGAGGATGTGAGTATGAAAATTATTATCATTATCTTATGTTGGTTTATATATGAAATCTATTTTTATGTAATGATTATCATGTTTGTGACATCCCCCTCGAGAATTATGCTTCTGCTCATTAATTGATATGTTTGAAAATGTAGGTTGTTACAATGTGGAATCATAGCTAACTATATAGTTGGTCTCCATGCTTTTCTCATGATTTCCTAGATAACTCTTACATTCCTCACCTAATGATATGAAACATATGTATAGAGGATACAACGTCAAGGAGTAAGAATCTATATCCCTTTTACTTGAGAAGTAAGAACCCTAAAAGAAATACAAGTTTAGAGAGATATCCATGGACATATGTGTAAGGATATTAGTTCTCTTTTGGATTCTCTATTTACTTCATCATAGATTGTGGAATGTACTCTCTTTTCCTCAATTGTGATGGCCAACCAACTGATAATTTTAGAGGAAATGTCAAGAGAAAAATTACTCATTATGCATATGTTCTTCTTCTTGCTACCATATGTGGTATGAAACATGCATACTATTAAGATATTAAACACTAGCATTATGAGTTCTCACACCTTTATGTTTGTGTCTGGACAACACCAATCCTAAGGTTACACTAAAAGAGCTAATATAGAAGATTTATATTGGGTAACCACCTATACCTAATGCAATTAGTAGAGAGTCATGTCAAGAATTGAAGCCCAAGACATTAAGGGTTAAATGGAGTTAATGAAGAAGGTACGGCATAGTTCAACCCTAGTTTTAGTTAGATGGAAGTATTTATGTCATGTATGGGTATCACAATTCAAGAATAACTAACACACTAAGGTGGGTAGTATTGTAAAGGAAATTTTAAGGATGAAATTTATTTAAGGTGGGTTAAATTGTAACATCCTACATTTGAGTAAAACAAGGCTAGGGTTTTAATAGAAATTTTTCCACTAGTTGAATTCAAATATTGGACTTTGATTCAAATAGCCCTAAATAAATATAGTTTACTTTAAAAGAGGACAACATGATTCATTTTTCATGATAATGGTTATTCAATATTATTAATTATCATATAATCTTAAAACATATCTAGAGCCTCAAAATAATGCATCTCCTCTTTCCTCCAAGATAACCTCCTAAAAAATGCACACAAGAAGGACAAGATAAACCTTGAGGGGATAATCACCCTACTCTCAGGAGTGACTCTAATGACAAACTAAGAAAGTTTGATTTGTTTTGTCCTATCTTTTATTATATTTAAAACAAGACAAGGACATATATAAAATTTATGAATAAAAGATTAGCAAAACTAAAATATAATGTAATAAGAATTTTCTACACACTAAAGTACTTTAATGGTACAAATTTGAGGTCAAATTGACCTCATTTGACCATCTAAACAATTTGGAAAAGAAAGTAGTATAGTTTTAATCATATATTAGAATGATTTGACGTTGATGATCATTTCTTAATGTTGTAAGTGTTGTGTTATGTCACATGCTCTTTTTGGGGGAGAGTCTGGTCTGGGTCAGACTGCTTGACCTAATGTATCAATGAGAAGGAAATATTCTCCTCACACAACTCCTTCCTCTTTTAGAACTTCTCTCTCACACAAACTCCTCTCTCCTCCTATCTCCCTCCCCAACAAATACCAAAGCAAGGAACTTTTATGAAAATGCTCATTATGCATGTTGTTTCATTTATCTTGTTGTAATGGATATCATGTTTTGTAATGTTCCTCCGAGCCTAGTAACCCATGTTATGGACAACATATGGTTTGCTTCCACTGACATATATGTGCTTGGAGGGGTGTTACAATATAGTATCATAGCAACGAGTAGATGGCCACTAAGCTAAAGATCCATATGTTCTAACCCTAGGTATAGAAGAAGTAGGTGAAAGATATTAGAAACCAAAGTAGAGGTCTAGTTAGGAGACATTGGTTAGGATATGGATTAGGGTGATGTGCCTATATGGTTTTGGACTTTCATGTTAACTTTAGAATTGTATATAGCATACTCTCTCTTTTTCCCACGTGTTTGTGGTATGGGACACAGGCTCATGGGGTTTTGTAGAGAGAATGTTATATGCATAATCATACTTTTCTTGTCCTTTCAAGTGCATATGGTATGGAATATGTGCATGCAGGAGGTACTAAGATAAGTGTGATAAATCATGTCACCTTTGCATATATGAGCAGCCAACATGTATCCAAAGGTGACAAAAGAAAAAAGAGTTGGCATTAAAGTTTAAGGCATATAGTCACCTAAACCTAATTAAACACATAGTAAGACCAAGCATGCATACAAAGACTAGATATTTGACATAGATTAGCAAGTAAGATTCATGGTGGAATTAGAACCCCTAAAGAAGAGGTAAGAGAGGTCCTTTGGCATGTCAATGATGATGTGAAATAGAATCATTAGTGGTATACCCACATGATTGATAGTTTTTCCCATGAAAATGAGACTTTAAGATGATATCAGAAACTAGTGTACATGGAATATGTAAAACCCTAAAGTGGGCAGTATGAGGAAATTTTGAGAACAAAATTTATTTAATGTGGGTAAAATTGTAGCATCCCCAAAGTCTAATGTTTAGTAAAATAATTACATCCAAGTCCTTCATGAAGTTCTACCATAGAATTCCAACTTCTTATACCCAATTGCAAATGACCTCTAGACAGATAACGATTTCCCTTAAATATTAGGAAGATAAGATGAAAGAGATATAAATTAAAATTCAAAGGTTGAAAGTGAAATTCATCTATCTATTTCCATAATATGGTCCAATAAATCCATATGAAAATAATACAATATTAACCTATTCTCCAAACCTATAGGCCTCTAAACCTTTTTGGATAGTCTTAAATAATCAAATAAATGTGTAAACATATAATTAGTCAAGAACAATGAGTGTGACTCTTAAACCGAAAAACTAACTGAATTTTTAGAGTGGTCATGGTCTAAATAGGCAACTTGTAAAGTTTGGGATTAGTTAGACCTTGTTTGGAACCTCATGACTATTAGGAAAGAGGTTATATGGGTTGAAATCATTAGATGCTCAATACTAATTTAATGTGTCATGTATGCCTAATGCCTCACATAATATCTATCACTCATGTGCTTCTTATTTTTAGTCAATCCAATGGTTGTTTTAGCTTCTTGTTCCATGTTGTTTCTATGAATGCCTTAGCAACCATCTTCTCCACCTGTGTCCTAGTCACAATGGTACCATGTAGTATGAGTACTCCCCACAGCCGTTCTCTCTCTATTCTCCTTACCCTGTTATAGATGGACTTCATGCACAAAGAGTCCCAATCATACTGGACTCTACCATCCCATACAAAAAGAAAGCAACCCCTCTAGTTTCTAGATGGAAGGACAAACCCAACGAGGCCTATATATATGCAGACTCCCCCATCCTTAGACACTCTTTGTAACCCTAACACAGAGATCTACTAATTCCTAACCTCCTTGGTTTCTCTTGAGTTATGTCATCCTTTGTGCCTAGAAGAATCCCTACCCCATCATCGAACCCATCATCATCAGCCCTAAAGCTATGCCTTTAAACCTTGTCAATCTGCTTCAACTCATAAAGGATCACACTACCATCTTTTATGGCTTTGAGAGTTTTGTCTAGCAAGTTGCCCTCTACATGGTTGGCTACATTGGGGATTATTTTCCCAAACTCTATATGGTTAGCCCCTCACAGATAGCACAAACATGAAGCTAGATTGTAGGTGCCTTGCTTCTTCATGAACCTTGGTAGAGCTCCGCAACAACCAACCAGACCCGACGTCTAACTTGGTGGTGTTGAAGCATCTTCTCTAATGCCCCATTGTCCCTTCCTTGGGTCTCCAACACTGCCTACTCATGGAGATTGGGTGGGAGTCACTTCACTCCAGTTGTGTGGAGTAGAAGGCGAGGCTATGCGTAGCAGGAATCCAAACCATGTAGAGCAAGAAGCGGGGTCAGGATGTGATATGTTCATCGAAGATAGTAGGATGGGAGCATGTTCTGGTTTCACAGAACAAAAGAGCGGAGGCGCTCGTCGTGTGCGATTGAAGGTTGAGGATAGGGAAGTGGACCCTACGTTTTGGGCAAAAGGCTATGAGCCATAGGGCATGTGGGCCTATTGTGAGGCCAGGCTGGCCCAAAAGGAGAAAATAGGTAAGTAAGTGATTAATCAAAAATTCAATTAGCCATAGTTTTGAAAAAATCATAATAAACACATGCTTTATTAGAAAGATATGCAAAAATAGTCGTTGGATAGGTTTTTTAGTAAGGAACTTGATTTCATTAGTTTGAAATCCTATGTAAATTAGATCCAAATTTCCTAAAGACCTAGGATTAGGGTCTAAGGTCATCTTAAGATATAATTTGATGTATGTATGATATTTTTAGGTGGTTTAGGAGTTGACCATGATTAAGACAGAGTAACCTGAGGATGTGTTTTTCTCTAGGTAAGCGGGTCATGCCACTATACATAAGTACTTTGGTAGAATTGAATGATATGTATGGTTTTAAAATTATGCTTCCAATCTCAAAGTTTCAATGCTCAAATCATGTTCATCATATAAATTAATTGATGTTTGCTATATCTTATGTCATATGGTTATCATGTTCATTAAAAATTGAGTTTATGATTAATGATCAAAATTAATGAATTTTAAAGTTCATGTTTCAAGAGGAGAAATCCCATCATGTTAAAGATTAAAGTTCAAGATTTAACTCATGTTCATGGTAATGTTAATGTTAAGTAATGGAATTGAACCAGTTTATATGCTTCTCGAACCATGGACTTCAAGGGCTCGTTATGTGCATTCATGCCAATTATAGGCTTTTATAGCCAAATCAATGGCATTCGTGCCAATTATGGGCATTCTTAGCATTATGGGATTTTCTAGCAATCATGTTCTCTGAAGTGGGCATCATAGAGAGATGCATATACTACTGCTCAATTGTTCATGTTATAAGAATCATGTGATCAAGAATGCTGAAGTCAAATACATGTCAAGATTATCTCTCAAAGCAAGTATATATGTTTATTTTCAGTTCTTATAAAATGTATAGTGCCTCTTACTGATGTATGTCTCATTTTTCGCATGGTCATGGGATGATATGTGCCTAGATCAAGGAGCAAAGAAAAATTAAAGTGAGCCCTTCAAAGTAGCTGACATCAAAGGAAACTTTAGCTTATTGGGGTGCCATCTACCATTTAATATATCATCTAGTTTAGTTGTTAGTTCATGCTAGATTTGTTTATTCTATATGTATTAGGCTTGAGATTAAGATGAGACAATTATGTTTTCATTTCAAAGAATGATGTATGAATCAATATTTCTAATAAATGTATGATGTTTCATTTATCTTGTTGCAATGTATATCATGTTTTGTAATGTTCCTCTAAGCATAGTGACCCATGTTATGGACAACATAGGGTTTGCTTCCGTTAACATATTAAATGTGTTCAGGTTTCATATGAATCTTTTAGTTGTGAATACTTTTTATGTTGTTCATTGGTCAAGCATCTAACTAATATGTTATATCAGCCTAGGGTTGTGCTTTAGGTCCTTGTGTTTGTAACCTAACAATCCTTAGGTTCACATTATCAACCAAAAAGTCAAAGGGTACAAAAGGGTAGGTCCACTACACCTTTACATTATTACACATATTCCTAGTCACCATATAGCCATAACTAGGGTTTATGATATCCACTACAACTAAATCTAGGGTTTCTCCATGAAAACTTCACATATCTCATCATTGTGACTTAGTTTAAGAAATCATTGACAAAATCAGAGATTTTTTTTGTACATATAGTAGCATAATTGAAAATAAGTTTTTCTTTGAGAAGTCAGGTGACATAAAACTAAATGAGCTCAAAATCAATGTGAGAAACCAAGTCACAATTCTATCCAAAATTGATCTCCTTATCAACTATTTCTTCATTCTCATAGCATATCTCCATCCTAAAGTTAGATCTTATCATCCAAAGGGATATATCACCACCAACCTACATTGTAGGGTAAGAGCACCTAATTTCTTAGCACATTAGGGTTTACTAACTATGATTCTTAGGTGTACTTCCCATGACCTTAAATTGACCTTTTATCATCTCATGAATATTGTAGGTCAATTATAGGGTACTTAGAGGGTAACTATCTAAAGCAAGGGTTCTAATCAGGGAGACAAATTTGAAATAGTCAGATTCTGACCACCATGGACTCTAATACCATGTTGTAAGGATTAGGACCCAAAGAGGATCCACTCCCTACTAAAATTTGAATAATAAAACATCCATTCCAAACACACTTAATAGGTATGTTGGAATAGGTGTAAAAAAATTAAATCTCAAATAATGGTATATAAAAGACCAAAGTATAGCAGCAGAATATAAAACATGACTATAATAAATTTTACAAAAGTACATCATCATCTCCCATATTGGGTTTACATGTACATTACATCATAAGGATCTAGTAGAGGGAAATCTAAACCATATCAAGTATGTCTCCAAGCATCAACTTCTTAAGCTAGGTCCATCTCCGCTTGCCATGTCCTCCATGTCCTACACCTGGGATTGGAAGCATACCCCAGCAAGAGGAGAAAAATAGATGAAATCAATAAAAAGGTTGGTATGTGCATACTAGATTGACTATTGAGCAATGCTATGAAATAAAGGATGTCAAATAATCGTGGCTTCCCAAACGAAAAAGAAAAGTTCTACCTAACTAGGCATAAAAGAAATTGAATTTCAAAATTTTAAATAAGGAGAATTACTTCCCATGAAATAAGTTATAAAAGTTATGCCATACAAGCACATAAAAAATTTTGGGTGCAAAACCCATCAACATAATATCAACATGCATGCATGTGATATAAGCCTAGCACTAGAACAACATAAATAACAATGGCGGCCAAGGCCCACAACCTTGAAATATGATAGAGTATGGCACACAACCACCTCCCCAATATATATAAAAATGGGAAAAAAAACCCAGGTATGGGGCACACAATCTCCATCCCAAATATATAATAGGGGCACACAAACCAAAAATCAATGTAATTACACTACTCTAGGGCTTCTGAGTCACATAACATGCAATAAATATGGAGGCAAGTATAAAGTATAATCAAATTAAAAAAAGATTTCCATCACATAAATGGGTAATATAAACATCCACCACATAAGTGGCAAAATCAGGGTTTCTTAAAGAATAAAGTATAAGTTGGGATCAAAAGAAAGCCCAACCAAAATAGGATGTTAATAGTATCACAATAAATTAGAATGTTTCACATGGGATAAATTCTTCAAAGAGAGATATTGTGTGGTCTATCAAAATTGTAATAATTTAGGGTGATTTCTCAATATAGAATAATTGGGGATGCAAACATACCTCACCTTAGAGTCTATACAATTCCAAAGTTAGTCTTAGATCTAAGCCTAGGTTTCTAAAGCACCTATTATGCATATATATGGGATTAGGGTTAGGTTTATATGAATTATTCAAAACCCTAAAAATCACCCTTTTAATATATGTGAATTAGGTTATTAAAACTATTCCATGTTGTAGGTTATATTTTTATGAGTTCATAACATATTTTGTTTTATTTTTCTGACTTATAGATTAATAGTTATGAATTTTGCAAGTTATAACCAATTAGGAAAATCTATTAAAAGTTTATGTATTAATTAGTTTTGGAATTATGTGATAAAACTGATACCATTTGATATATAATATTTTTTTGAATCCAATGAATATTTTTGTGTAATATTTGGACAATCAGAGAAAAAGTTTTGATTTTTAGAAGTTTGGGTCAATTAGAAAATTTAGAAAAACCACGCAATATGTGAAAATTCGTGAAAGACTGGGACTGTCCCCATTGAGGTGGGCCAATCACTAACGGCCAACTCACCATGTCATCTACCATCATGGTACATGATTAAGGTAACAAATCAAGGTGAAAAGATTGAATTGCGCCTAAAAGAAAAATGAACAACAAACAAGAAATGAGGGCAGAGAAGAGAAAACACATGGGTTCATCCCCTTTCTTTCTCTCATGTCATGGTTATGGGAAGAAACACAACTGAAAAGGGTCAGTTTTGGGGGAAAATGACCTCATTGATTGCTTGCGAATTTGACTCCACAATTGCAAAAAGAGGAACCCCAAGATACTCACCTCAAGTTCGATTGAGTCACGTGCAAGAGAAGAGATGCCTATGACAACCAAAACCTCAAAATCAAGACCCGATTATTGGTGGAGAAGGACACGAGAAAAAAATTGGCACTTGAGGAAGATTTGGTGGTGCCCAATGCATGTATGGGTATGCATATTTATAAGGAAACTTTGGGTATAAGGGTTCTTGGGGTAGGAGCTTCAAGAAGCTCAGAGAAGGATTTGGATGTTTCATCAATAATGAAGGGTAGCATTCAAATTATGAGTCGATCTGTATATGATCCTCTCCTGAATACATAGAACCAAAAATCTCAGAGAACGGTCAATAAATGAGCGAGATATCCTCAAAAAACCAGAGGACCAAACCGAACACACTGTTCACACGCGGAGCATCTCCTACTCAAGGTAGGAGATATAATTCCATCCAAACACCATCACATGGCCCTCGATCTGCATAGATGCACTATAGGTGTGTGACATTAATTTCATTCCAAATATGAATTGAATTATAGTGGCATATCAGATGTTTTCTCTTTTTCTCTCTTCTCAATTGAGGGTACAAACAAACTCCAAGTTAAATGAAATTTGACACCTAGCCTATTTTAAATGTGTAGAATCCAAATATGACATTAGTTTTTACTTTTTAGTACACTAAATATTTTATTTAATTCTTTTATAGTAAATTTTAATTTCTCTTTCTTCTTGATTTAGAGACATCTAGAAATGTAACGACCCGCCTCCCGGTAACCCCCATTTAAGGGAGACCGAAAGGTCAGAGCCGTTATCCAATAACCTAGATCAAAGGTTTGACAAATAATCAATAACAATTATTAAATTCTACAAACTATACTGAAATATGGTAAACATAAAAAATTTGCATACCTTTTGAAAACTTGGATGTCTAAACTTCTATCCATGAAGGTATTAATCTATCTAATCCTCCTTTGCACGTTAATTCTCATTTAATTCCACAAATGCCACTTTACTGTCTGTTCTTTTCATTTGTACCTAAAACGCCGAAAAACAAAATGCCGGTCAGCAAGAAGCTGGTATGTGGGGGAAACAATAATCGTGCAACTATAATAACAACGTAATCAGCCAATTATCATTTAACAGCTAAGATTATGTTTTAAACCATACTACTCAATCCTTACCTATCCCCTATCTTTGTGTTGTCCCTGTAGTAGACATGGATACTACCTCTCTCATATGGTAGATCCTTACCCCCATGGCCCCACCACACGGGTAGCCAATACCTAGGGTTATGGAGTCGCATGGCCCTACCCAAAGGTAGCCCAATCCCTGACTCATGATGACTTGATGGTCCTACCCCATTGGTAGCCATATACTAAGTCATTCAATGACCTGATGGACCTACCCCATCGGCAGCCATGTACTAGGTCAATCTATTAAGCTACAGAGTGGACTAGGATCTGATCTAGTAGGCACATATCTTAGGTGATAGTCATATCCACATTATAATTTGCAAGAATTAAATTCATCCAATAGTTTAATTCAAGCCACGATGGAAACATCGATAAAACCCTCAGAAAGCTAAATCAGGATAATCATAAGCGTAACCACATACCTGTCAAGCTGTCTTGAATGCAAAATTAATCCATACAATCAAGTAATTCAGAATCAAGCAAGCAAGCACAATTCAGTCCTGAAATATACATCCAATATTTTTCTATCATGGATCATGGTATCCAAGTCTAATAGGCCTAATCGTGCCCTAGGGTTACTAGCCCTTTTTAGGGTTTTGACCATAATTAGGGTTTCACTTCCTTTTTACCACTTTTACTTTATTTTTATCAAAATACCCATCAAACCCTAATTATCTTATCTTATTTTCTATTAAGATATTTAAGATCAGTTTGGGACCACAAAAACCCTAATTTTCAGATTACTATATCTTTTCTTCCCCTTTTCCTCACCTTAGGGTTTTTAGAGCATTAATTACATTATTAGGTTTAGAACCCTTATTCTTACAATTCCATCATCAAAATAGGTTAAAATCCATCTTATTCATTAATCAAGTTAATAATACTCGAATTAACTCCTTTGCAAGATTAAATCTATCTTTGATCAACAATTAGGGTTTCTAACCACAAATTAATACCTTTTCTATCCAAATTAAATACGTTTGCAAAAAGATACTGATTTAGGCTTCCAAACCATTTTTAATGTATCCCTCGTATTGTTTTGATCATTTTTCATGTATTAACTTCCCTCATCTGAGTTTTCTAGCTCAAGATATGATTTTATAAAGAAACCCTTTTTATTGATTTACTTGCTATTTTCTAGAAAATCGTGGATCGTTTGATATGTGGTCCGCTGGTCCACTTAGGATCCAGCGACTAGGATCATGCGCGCCTTATCTCTGTGATCAAAAGAATCAAAAGACCAAACTAACCTTGACGCTACTAAAGGAGGCGAGGGGCAGTTTGGTAAATCTGTGGGACTGCTTCTTTTTCAACCTCGCGTGAGCACAACAACTCCGGTGGTCAACTTGGGTGTTGACTCCGGGCTCTAGGTCACCTACGAGCAAGGCGATAGGTTAGGGAGGTTCGCCTCCCACCATCGAAGTCGACTGCAAGGTCAATTGCATGCATGAGCCTAACCAAGGTCGCCCCCTACTCGCCGGTCTTCGGCAAGGCTTGCTAACATGTCGGGTGTACAGTCTGGACGATTGATGCAATTGAAAGCACTAAAACGCTCTATGCGGTCTTCCACAGAGATTGGAGTAGCTAAGAGGGGTGTTGGTCCTCTCATACACTCTCCCCTATATATAGGGTCGAGGTCAAGTTCACGAAGATTGGGCACTTCCCAAAATGGCAACCCAACCTAGTCGAACCAGGGATGATTCCCTACGGTTTTCCCTACTGAATTCAATAGGATTATCAAGAAGCTGTCATATCTTCTAGACCGTGAAAAATTAGGATGGGAAATTTCTCCCTATAACTTGCATAGTCCTAGTCCGCTTGGGACTTAGACGATGAGCGTCCCATGTTGGATCAAGATCCAACAGACCTCATTGCTCACGATCAAACAAAAGGAAAAACCATTTTCCTAATTCAGAATAAATCCCAATTTTGGCAAAATCTTGAGAAATTCATATCTCTCAAACCCTTTCTCCTTTTTAACTCAAATGTTAAGGAAGGTTTGTCTTAGAATTATCTAGCTTTGTACAAAATTTGGGAAACAAATTGCAATGGATGAGAAGTCTCCCTTCTCTCCCAAGTTATCCCTTTAAATTACTCCAAATTAATTATTAATCCTTTTCCCTTTGCCATTATCTTGTTATTTTGGGTCCCTTGGACCTTAAGAAATCCTAAAGGCACGAATTCCCATATTGGGGAATATTGGTTTGCCTTTATTTCTTGTAAAGGTCTATTTCACATATTCTCCTTATCCTTTTTATTAAAATATCTCTTCTTGAGGATTTCTTTTTATCTCTCTTTTTATTTTCCTTATTGGAATTCCTTTTAATATTAGATATCCTTTGGATACGAAAATCCACCAAGGATAACTCAATTGTACCTCTTTTCACTTATTTTCCACATTTTATCATTGTTTTCAATTTCTTTCTTAATAAAGAAATATCTAATTGATCCTTTCTTTTCTTATTGCATTCTCTATGCAACTTTGGACTCCTTGGAACCCAAGAGGCACTAAATCCATCTTTGGATCACATTCTTTTGACTTTTAGAGGTTTCCACATCTTTCTTTTCTCAAATTCTCAATTATTCATTGAATTTCCTTATTATTGGGCCCAATAGCCAATAAAGCCCACAACACAATCATCAAGGCTATTGTAAACGAAATTCATGCATTCAATCACAAGACATCATTATTTTTTCATTTATCTTTATTATGAGAAATCACATTTCTCACCAAATGAACCCAAAAATTGGGGTTGTAATATCCTTCCCCTCTTATAAGAATTTTGCCCTCAAAATTCCATCAAGCAAGCAAACAAATAGGATAAGCCTTTCTTATGTCCATCAGGGCTCCCATGTGGCTTCACCCCCTTCCATGAAGCTTCCCAAGAACCGTAATCATCTCGTATTCTTCCATCTGAGTTCTTTCTTACCTTGGTATATCGTACCCTCATAGGTGACTCAGGACATTTCAACCTCTCATAAAGCTGAATAGGTTCAAGGCTCAGTACATGGCTTGGGTACCTAACATAGTGCTCTAGATCGGACTCATGTAACACATTATACATTACGTTATCCTGAGAGGTAAGGATAAATACAACCTTATCCACCAATCCATCTCAAATGGACCCATATATCGGGGACTTAGCTTTCTCATTTGTAGCTTAGAGGGGTCATATTTTCACATCATATTCTCCCATAGTGAACTGCATGTCAGTCTGCTTTGCATCAGCTCGTGACTCATGTCACCACTGGGCTCTCTCTCATCCATTGCACGATCAAAGCGACTTCATCTGCACACATTGTGGTTCTTTTCTGACCTTCGCGAGGCCTCCTTCACCATCATCATCTTAATGAAGTGGTGACCGACACAACCTCCTTCTAGAACTTCTTTCATCCCAATAAAGGCTATGGTGGTTATTATCACATCTTACAAAGGACAAGAACTGTCTCTATGTATCACCCTGAATGAGCACGCATGCTCTCATAAGACCCTCTAGTCTGGATCATACTAACCATTAGTTAGGGGTGATAAGCGGTAGTGATCCCGAGTTCTTCATGTACCTACTTCCACCTTATGGAAGTGAACATTTAGGTCATACTCAAGAACTTTTGAACTCATATCCTGGTGTAGTTGAACCGTCTCTCTCACGTGTAGTTCAACCTGATCTATCCCTTAACAGTACTCTTTCTTTCTCATGTCATCTAGGTAAGGCGATCTACCATAACCCATATTGCATCATAACTTTCCTTGGTCAAGGGGAGACTTTCCACATCATCCATAGTGATGAACTCCCATTCCCTCTCAGGGACTCTTTTATCCTCTATATCGATACACTGGGTTACTGGTGTTCGTCCTTTACCTCCTGGATTGCATGCAACATACCACATGCAGCCTCATCTCCAGGATCCATAGTACTTCTACCACTCATTATCTCAGTAGTACCATGGTATATGGTGATCTTAAAATCATGATTTTCAGTATGTCATGATTCCTCAAGATCGATTCCTCAGAAACCCTAAACCACTCTCATTGGGGTTTTATTACCTTCCTATCCAAAGAAGTGTATCTAAGGTTCTATCACCATCCATTTGTTATATCAAGGACTAGGTTGGCTAACCAAACAAATATTGAATTCTTCAACATATCTCGTTACATCTGAGTGTTAGCCCAAACATCTCTTTTCCAATTGAGGGTTAACCTAACAACCTCTTCTAGCCTCTTGCCAAACTAGTCAGATATATCTCAACCAGAGCATCCATTACCACTTCACATCCTTAGGTATTAGGTAACATTGAATACATACACTTCCATGTATTTCACTTATCATCTCAAACTTGAACTCTAAGTCTATCTTCATTGAGAACACTTTGAGCTCATCTTCTTGGTGATCAAACTCAACCTTGTATAACTTGCAAATTCCACAAAGCTTCTACTAGAAACATCCTTATAGGATGACTACCTTAACTCTCTTAGTATTTGTGAACCATCCATGTATCGTTCACTCCACCAGGGTATGTTATCCTCTCTGTAGTAACGTCTCAACTCACACCATCTTTATCCTTGGTGTATGGCATGCGTACTGTCCTATCTCTCACTCCCATAACAAGAGGAAATAAGCATTTGGCTACAGTCCAAATACATAGTTCTTCCTATTCTAATAGTAGATATGGTACATCCCACCTTGCCAGTACACCTTTAAATCTGAGTTGAAATGTGCCACACATGTCTCTACATCACAATCATCCCGATATCAAAGTTACTTCCATGGAAAACTGATATCGAACCCACTTTGGTCACCACACAATCCTTGGTCATCTCCTCTAGGTATGTAGGGTGCCGGCACTTTTGGGGTCATCCCTCTTCCCTCATGCATCCAGAGAGTGCCCTACTCATCTTCCCTTTGGGTCCCATGAGTTCATGAAGGTGATCAATCTCCTAACCCATGGCCCTCAAACAATGATAGTTGTTACCTCTCGACCCTATGGTCATGTGCAACTAGGGAATTAGGCAACTCCTACTTCCATCGGTCTTATCCCTACCTAACCCTAGGATAGACTTAGGATTCTAACATAGTACATGTCCAACTTAGAACCTTACCCAAGCCTTTCTCATCTCTCTCTCTCTCTCTATTCATGGGCTGACTTTCATCCCTTCACAGGGGTCATGGCGACCTGCCCACCTTGGTCAGGCATGGTAACACATCCACATGCACGTAGACATGGTTATCTATGGGTCTATAGGTTCATTCTCATGCCATGTACTTTTCACTTAGTTTCTCAAGATCCTATGAGACCTCTTTAGGTCACCTCAAAACCAACAAAACTGGTAAACACCCAACCAAAGGGTCCCTCTCCCAAGATGGGAGGAAACTACAACTCTTGACAACAAGGTCACAACCGTCCTTAGGGTTTACATTCTCATGAGCATGCCTAACCCAGTAGCTACTAAGGCACAAGCAGACCACCTATTAAACCATGCTAGGTCATACTTGTTCTCTTTCCTCAACATTAGATCAACTTAGTTGTGAGGGGTTCATAAAATATACCTTTAACTTAAGGAGTTTCCTTTTCCTCTACGTATGAGGAGTACCATGCTAGAAACTATAGATACTCAAATCTCACTATGATCATCAGATACACTTCTTCCCCTCTTAGGCCTAGGAACCCTAGGTTCACCTTTGGGTGTCCAACTGCATGCTCAAACTCTCAACCACATCAAGCATGTATAAGGCATGAAATGCACTCCCTGTCATCCTTCTACTCGAGCAACACACCAGGGTCGAGTCCTCCTCAAGGACAACCAACAAGGTACAAGGCCTCACAGCCTGTTACCAAACCTCTCCAGGTCTAAGGAACTCTTCTTCCTATCTCAGAAGGTAAACACCTATACCACAGGCACATAGGTACCAAAAGCATAATCCTCTCTCTAGGGTTTCGTTCCTCTAAATGCAACCAAGATATCATCAACCTCCAGGGATCATGCATGAGGCAACCACTATCATCCACTTAGGTCGCATCATTCTCGACTCCCCACTATTCCTCACATCTCGGGGTTTTAGGTTTCCAACCTTCTTGCTTGGTTCCTTCTTTCTCTCTCTAAAGCTAACCCCACATGCATCCATACTACTAGAGGTCCTCTCTCCATGAAGGATCAAGCTTACAGGCATACCTCTATGCGGGTGAAGTCTATGCTTAAACTTATGTTTGCTCATGATTATCCATAGCTGTTACAACCCCAATTTTTGGGTTCATTTGGTGAGAAATGCAATTTCTCAATTTAAAGATAATTGAACAAAGAATGGTATAATTTGTTTTGAATACGTGGATTTCGTTTACAATAGCCTTGATGACTGTTTTGTGGGCTTTATTGGCTATTGGGCCCAAATAACAAGGAAATTCAATTAGTATATGGATAATTGAATATTTGAGAAAAGAAATATGTAGAGACCTCTAGAAGGAAAAATCCAAAGAGGATTTCGTGCCTCTTGGATTACTTGGGTTCCAAGGAGTCCAAAGTTGCATAAAGAAAGCAATAAGAAAAGAAAAGATCAATTAAGTATTTCTTTATTAAGAAAGAAACTGAAAATATTGATGAAATGTGGAAAATAAATGAAAGTGGTATAATTGAGTAATCCTTGGTGGAATTTCGTATCCCAAGGATTCCTAATGTTGAAAGGAATACCAATAAGGAAAATAAAAGAGAAACAAAGAGAAAACTTCAAAAAGATATATTTTAATGAGAAATAAACAAGATAGTGTGAAATAATGCATAAAGATGCATCTAGAAGGATAAAAAATATCCAATAAAAGGAATTTCGATATTTTTGAGTTTTCTTGGGATCCAAGGAGTCCCAATGAAGAAAGAGGAAAGAGAAAATACCTATAAAAGAAAATAAGAATATAATGTGAATACATTATTAAGGAATTTCATGGTATTATTAAAAGGGAGATATTTTCTATTAAAAAGGAAAACTAAATTTCGTGCCAATACATTAAGAGACAAGTAATAAGAAGATAAAGGAAGAAATTTTCGTAATACTAATATCCCAAGGAAAAGGAATATCTAAGGGATGAGGGAGAAAGAGAAGATTTGCTTCTTTATTAAGGGAAGTTATTTCCTATTAGGAAAGGGACTTGTTCCCTTTTATATGGGCGTCTTGGGGCTTGAGTGCCCTCCCCTATATAAGGGGTAGAGCTCAGGGACGAGTTCCAGGAGGTTCCACATATTTCTATCTTCTTCTTCTCCTTCTTTGTAAACAAACCCTAGTAGAGAGGGTAGCTCACAACCTGACGCAAGGAGGGGCCGTGAGGAGGTGTATTGTGTGTGTTTTGCTCACACGACGACCTGGGTGGGTTTATCCATCTCTACCTTGCCCTCGTCCTCACGCAAACGATGCATAAGGACTGCAGCATGACAAAAGTTGCAGGCTTGGCGCGATGGGGACAGGACACCTGGGCCGCCAAAGGGAGGCGCCCTGGGTGCGGAGGAGGACGACGAAGGGAGCGCGGCCATCTCCGGCCACCCACAGACCATGGAGCGAAGAGGATGAACCCCGCAAAGTGACCTGGTCGGCGGCAGCATAGGGCAACGGAGGTTGAAGAAGAACAGAACGTTTTGACGGTTCTGCCCCTCATGGGCGTGAAGAGGAGGTCTGCGGCTCGGGGAATATGAGACATTTTGTTATAATCCGACCCGCAAGGTATGCGCGTCAAGTAAGTTGCCTATGTGGCACTTCGCTATTGGTCCATATGTGTTTATATTGCAAAAATCATATCTAATGATTGGTAACTCCGATTAGGACAAGTAATATATGAATTTTGATCAGGAGAACGAGAGGAATCCAATAAAAATGGTATTAAAGATAGGTTCCGTTCATAATTTCAAAAGTACTATGAGTTAATGAAAAGTGCATCAAAATTAAGATAAAAACCCTATTTGTGATTAAAGGTTGAATCTAGAATGTTTTATGGGTTAATTGAAGTGTTAATAACCTGTTGAATGATAATGTTAGATTCAAACCTGATCTAGATGTAGAATTACATGAGTTAGGATTTTACCTCATTTGAGAATGATTAAATGATTTAGAAACCCTAATTTAGGGTAAAAGATGATAAAATCATATGTAAATTGAGAATGTGAAAATATGATTGTTTAATGATGGTTCTAAGTTATTTGTATATAAAATAACTTAATTCTGGATAAATACCCTAAAGGTAGTAATTAGGGATTTCTCATGAATAAAAGGTGGAATTAATAGCAAATCGAGTTCATATGTAATTTTAGACTGTAATGAACTATGAATTGGTGATAAATGCGTATAATGATCTTGTCATGGATTAAAGGGATAAAAATAGTAGCTTTAATGAAAAAGAAGCTTAATTGATGATTAATGTGCTTGTAATATGAAAATATGGTTATATGTTGTTAAGATAACCTTAATGTTGAAGAAAGACGAGGTAATTAGGGTTTAATATGGTAAAAGATGAAAGGAAACCCTAATAGCAAAACGAAGCCCTAAAATGGATACAAAAACCCTAGAAAGTGAATCCAAGTTAATAAAGTAGGTTCTTGATAAAGTGTGTAATAAATAGAGTACATATTCTTTTCAGGAATTATGAATTACTTGGATTGCATGCTTGGTTGGGATTTCTATGATCTGGTTAATTCTGTATCTGAATCTACAACCAGAGGTATGTGGTTAATTATGAATAACCGATTTAGTTTCCCGATGGATTCCCGAATGTTTAATCACATTGAATGCAACTAAACTGTTTGGATGTTCATACTGCAATTATAAAGTGACTTTGACTATTACATAATGTATATGCCTTCTAGCTCAGATCATGGTCCACTCTGTGTCGTAATGGCTGACCTGGTATATGGCTACCTAGAGGGTAGGTCCATCAGGTCATGAATGACTTAGTAAATGGCTGCCTAGAGGGTAGGTCCATCAAGTCACCTTTATAGAGGTACCATATAAGTCCTTAAAGGGACAACACAGAGTTGTGGATAGGTATGGATTGAGTAGTTTGGCTTAAAATGTAATCTTGATTGTTAAATGATTAATTGAGTGATTATATTGTTAACATAGTTGAACATTATTTGTTTCCCCCACATACCAGCTTCGGCTGACCGACGTTTTGTTTGTCGGCGTTTTAGGTACAATGAAAAGAACAAACAGTAAAGTGGCATATGTGGTACTAAATGAGAATTAAAGTGCTAAGGAGGATTAGATAGATTAGCATCTGTGTGGATAGAAGTTTAGAGATCCAAGTTTTCAATGAGGTATGCAAAATTTTATTTTCTTACAGCTTTTAGTATAGTATGTTAAAATTTGATAATTATTCTTGGTTAATTGTCTAACCTTTGATCCGGAAGTCATGGGTGCGGCTTCGACCTCTCGGTATCCCTTAATTGGGGGTTATCGGGAGGTGGGGTCGTAACAATTGGTATCAGAGCATAGGTTCCCCAATTAATCTTTAATAATTATTAAATTTTACAAATTCTGTAGAACCCAAGGGAGTTATTAGAGGATTATCCGAAAGATTGAGGTGTCTAGAAAAGGATCACGTCCGGGGGCTGGAAATATTTTCCTCCGCACCGCTAGTCAGAATACGAGGACTCCCGAATCTGTGTGACTGCCTGGCCAGAGTCTTAGGGTATGAATCGAAATAAGATACCTTTAGGACTCTCTTATCTTGTTCATCCCTTCTCAACTCCAATTCTGTTAAGGACCTTAAGGATTAGGGTTTCCTCTCTCTTCTCCTCACCCTCTTGAGGTACGGGTAAGGTTGATAAGGATTAAGTAATCCTCCACCAAATTAATAAAAAGCATGTAAATAAGATGTCATGGACATAAGCTTAATAGAGTAAGCGTAAAGGAATAGATACATGCTTAGATCGTATGACACAAGTTGTCATTGCCCTCAGGAGAGACCTGAGGATAGACCTCCTTGGTAGGAGGATGTGTAGAGAGAGTAGTCTTGGAGGTAGAGACCTCCATTAGAAGTAGAGACCTAGCACATCCTTTGAGGATGATGTTAACCCTAACCCTAACGGAAGGTTAGAGAGAGAGGATGAGTCTGTTGGTACCTCCATGCCTATGGTATAGGTGTTTACCTCCTAAGTTAGGGAGAAGAGTTTCTTAGAATTGGAGAGGTATAGTAGTAGGATGTGAGGCCTTGTACCTTGTTGGTTGTCCTTAAGGAGGACCCAACTCTAAGTGTTGCTTGAGTTGAAGGATGACAAGAAGTGCATATCATACCTTGGACATGCTTAAGAGGTTGAGCATGTAGTTGGATATCCAAAGGTGAACCTAGGGTTCCTGTCCGAAGAGGGGAAGTGGTGTACCTAATGCTCATGATGAGATTTGACTCTCTATAGTTTCGAGCATGGTACTCCTCATGTATAGAGGATAAGGGTAACCCCTTAAGTTAAGGGTATGTTTGATGAACCTCTCACAACTAAGTTGGTTTAATGTTAAGGATGAGAACAAGTGAGACCTAGCATGGTTTTGTAGGTACGCTTGTGCCTTAGTAGTTGTTGGTTTAAGCATGCTCATATGGATGTAAACCCTAGGGACTCTTGTGACCTTTATTATCAAGGTGTAGTTTCCTCCCATCTTGGGAGAGGGACCCTTTGGTAGGGAGTTTACCCGATTGGTTGGTTTCGAGATAACATGAGGAGGTTTCATAGGATCTTGAGAAGCTAAGTGAAGAGTACATGGTATGAGAATGAATATATAGACCCATAGATAACCATCTCTATGGATGTGTTACCATGGAGGTAACCAGTATGGGGCTTGACCAAGGTAGGCAGGTTTCCATGATCCCTATGAAAGGATGAAAGTCAACCCATGAATGTAGAAAGAGAGATGATGAATGCTCGGGTAGGATTCTATGTTGGACATGTGCTATGATATAATCCTAAGTCTATCCTAGGGTCAGGTAGGGGTAAGACCGATGAAAGTAGGAGTTGCCTAATTCCCTAGTTGCACAAGACCATAGGGTCGGGAGGTAACAGCTATCATTGTCTGAGGGCCATGGGTTTGGAGATTGATCACCTTCATGAACTCATGGGACCCAAAGGGCAGATGAGTAGGGCACTCTCTGATGCATGAGGGAAGAGGGATGACCCCAAAAGTGTCGGCACCCTATAGACTTGGAGATGATGACTAGGGATTGTGTTTGGACCAGAGACCAGTTTTCCATGGAAGTAACTTTGATATCGAGATGATTGTGATGTAGAGACATAAGTTGCACGTTTCAACCTAGATTTGAAGGTGTACTGGAAAGGTGGGATGTACCATCTCTACTCTTGGAACAGGAAGAACTCTATATTTGGACTGCAGCCAAATGCTTATTTCCTCTTGTTATGGGAGTGAGAGATGGGACAGTACGCATGCCATACACCAAGGATAAAAGATGATGTGGTTCGGAACGTTGCCATGGGATAAGGGGACAGAGAAGATGACATACCCTGGTAAAGTGAATGATACATGGATGGTTTGCAAACGCTAAAGAGAAATAAGGTAGTCATCTTATAAGGATGTTTTTAACATGAGCTATGAGTTACACCAGGTTGAGTTTGAAAACCAAAGGAATAAGCTCGGAATGTTCTTGATGAAGATGGACTTAGGGCTAAGAGGAGATAATAAGTGGCATATAGGAAGGTGTATGTCATCAATGTTACCTAATACCTAAGAATGTGAAGTGGTAATGGATGCTTTGGTTGAGATATAACTGCCTAGTTTGGCTAGAAGAGGTTAACCCTAAGTTTGGAAAGGAGGTGTGTTTAGATAACACTCAGATGTAACAAGATATGTTGAAAAGTTAATGGTTGCCTAGTCCTTGATACAATGAAAGGATGGTGGTAGAACCCCAAGTGCACTTCTTTGGAAAGAAAGTGATGGAACCCTGACTAGAGTGGTTTAGGGTTTCTAAGGAATCGATCTTGAGGAATCATGACATTTAGGGAATCGTGATATTAAGATCACCATTCACCACGATATTACTGAGATAATGAGTGGTAGCAGTACTATGGATGCTGGAGATGAGGCTGCATGTGATATGTTGCCATGCATGAAAAAAAGGTGAAGGATGAACATCGGTAACCCAATGCATTGATATAGAGGATAAAGAGTTCCCGAGAGGGAATGAGAGTTCATCACTATAGATGATGTGATAGGTCTCCTCTATACCAAGGAAGGTCAAAATGCAATGTGGGTTATGGTAGATCGCTTTACCTAGATGATGTAAGAAAGAAAGTGTTCTGTCAAGGGACCGATTTGGTTGAACTACCCATGAGAGAGATGGTTCAGCATCACCATGATGCGAGTTCAAAAGTTCTTGAGTTTTACCTAAAGGTTCACTTCCAAAAGGTGGAAGTAAGTACATGAAGAACTCGATGTTAGCACAGTTTATCACCCCTAACTAATGGTTAGTATGATCCCAGACTAAAGGGTCTGATGAGAGCATATGTGCTCATTCGGGGTGATATCTAGAGACAGTTCTTGTCCTATGTAAGATGTGAAGTTAACTACCATGACCAATATCGGGATTCAAAGAAGCTCTATAAGAGAGGTTGTGTCGGTCACCACTTCAGTAAGGTGATGTTGGTGAAGGACCACGTGATGGTTAGAAAAGGACCACAGTATGTGTAGATGAAGTCGCTTTGATCGTGCAATGGCTGAAAGGAGCCTAGAGATGATAAGAGTCGTGAGCAGATGCAAAGTAGACTGACATGCAGTTCACTGTGGGAGAATATGTGACATGAAAATCCGACCCCTCTAAGTTATAGCTAAGAGAGTTGAGTCCCCGATACATGGGTCCATTTGGGATGGATTGGTGGAGAAGGTTATGGATAACCTTACCCCTCATGATAAAGAAAGGTGTGATGAGTTCCAAATGTCCAATTTAGAGCACTATGTGAGGTATCCAAACCATGAGCTAAACAATGAACCTGGTGAGCCCCAAGGGAGGCTGAAATGACCTGAGTCACCTGTGCAGTTTATAGACGCCAGGATGAAAGAACTCAGAGGAAAGAATATGTGATGATAAAGGTTCATTGGAAGTGCCATGAGTAAGGTAAAGCCACATACGAGCCGTTGATGGACATGGAAGAGTCTTATCTTGATTGTTTGTTTGCTTGTTTGAATTTTGAGGACAAAATTCCTATAAGAGGGGAAGGATGTTACAACCCCAATTTTTGGGTTCATTTCGTGAGAAATGCAATTTCTCAATTTAAAGATAATTGAACAAAGAATGGTATAATTTGTTTTGAATACATGGATTTCGTTTACAATAGCCTTGATGACTGTTTTGTGGGCTTTATTGGCTATTGGGCCCAAATAACAAGGAAATTCAATTAGTATATGGATAATTGAATATTTGTGAAAAGAAATATGTAGAGACCTCTAGAAGGCAAAATCCAAAGAGGATTTCGTGCCTCTTGGATTACTTGGGTTCCAAGGAGTCCAAAGTTGCATAAAGAAAGCAATAAAAAAAGAAAAGATCAATTAAGTATTTCTTTATTAAGAAAGAAATTGAAAATATTGATGAAATGTGGAAAATAAATGAAAAGTGGTATAATTGAGTAATCCTTGGTGGAATTTCGTATCCCAAGGATTCCTAATGTTGAAAGGAATACCAATAAGGAAAATAAAAGAGAAACAAAGAGAAAACTTCAAAAAGATATATTTTAATGAGAAATAAACAAGATAGTGTGAAATAATGCATAAAGATGCATCTACAAGGATAAAAAATATCCAATAAAAGGAATTTCGAAATTTTTGAGTTTTCTTGGGATCCAAGGAGTCCCAATGAAGAAAGAGGAAAGAGAAAATACCTATAAAAGAAAATAAGAATATAATGTGAATACATTATTAAGGAATTTCATGGTATTATTAAAAGGGAGATATTTTGTATTAAAAAGGAAAACTAAATTTTGTGCCAATACATTAAGAGACAAGTAATAAGAAGATAAAGGAAGAAATTTTCGTAATACTAATATCCCAAGAAAAAGGAATATCTAAGGGATGAGAGAGAAAGAGAAGATTTGCTTCTTTATTAAGGGAAGTTATTTCCTATTAGGAAAGGGACTTGTTCCCTTTTATATGGGCGTCTTGGGGCTTGAGTGCCCTCCCCTATATAAGGGGTAGAGCTCAGGGACAAGTTCCAGGAGGTTCCACGTATTTCTATCTTCTTCTTCTCCTTCTTTGTAAACAAACCCTAGTGGAGAGGGTAGCTCACAACCTGACGCAAGGAGGGGCCGTGAGGAGGTGTATTGTGTGTGTTTTGATCACACGACGACCTGGGTGGATTTATCCATCTCTACCTTGCCCTCGTCCTCACGCAAATGCTGCAGAAGGACTGCAGCATGACAAAAGTTGTAGGCTTGGCGCGATGGGGACAGGACACCTGGGCCGCCAAAGGGAGGCACCCTGGGTGCGGAGGAGGACGACGAAGGGAGCGCGGCCATCTCTGGCCACCCACGAACCCTGGAGCGAAGAGGATGAACCCCACAAAGTGACCTGGTCGGCAGCAGCATAGGGCATCGGAGGTTGAAGAAGAACAGAACGTTTTGATGGTTCTGCCCCTCATGGGCGTGAAGAGGTGGTATGCGGCCCGGGGGCATATGAGACATTTCGTTATAATCCGACCCGCAAGGTATGCGCGTGAAGTAAGTTGCCTACGTGGCACTTCGCTATTGGTCCATATGTGTTTATATTGCAAAAATAATATCTAATGATTGGTAACTCTGATTAGGACAAGTAATATATGAATTTTGATCAGGAGAACGAGAAGAATCTAATAAAAATGGTATTAAAGATAGGTTCCATTCATAATTGCAAAAGTACTATGAGTTAATGAAAAGTGCGTTAAAATTAAGATAAAAACCCTATTTGTGATTAAAGGTTGAATCTAGAATGTTTTATGGGTTAATTGAAGTGTTAATAACCTGTTGAATGATAATGTTAGATTCAAACCTGATCTAGATGTAGAATTACATGAGTTAGGATTTTACCTCATTTGAGAATGATTAAATGATTTAGAAACCCTAATTTAGGGTAAAAGATGATAAAATCATATGTAAATTGAGAATGTGAAAATATGATTGTTTAATGATGGTTCTAAGTTATTTGTATATAAAAGACCTTAATTCTGGATAAATACCCTAAAGGTAGTAATTAGGGATTTCTCATGAATAAAAGGTGGAATTAATAGCAAATCGAGTTCATATGTAATTTTAGACTGTAATGAACTATGAATTGGTGATAAATGCGTATAATGATCTTGTCATGGATTAAAGGGATAAAAATAGTAGCTTTAATGAAAAAGAAGCTTAATTGACGATTAATGTGCTTGTAATATGAAAATACGGTTATATGTTGTTAAGATAACCTTAATGTTGAAGAAAGATGAGGTAATTAGGGTTTAATATGGTAAAAGATGAAAGGAAACCCTAATAGCAAAACGAAGCCCTAAAATGGATACAGAAACCCTAGAAAGTGAATCCAAGTTAATAAAGTAGGTTCTTGATAATGTGTGTAATAAATAGAGTACATATTCTTTTCAGGAATTATGAATTACTTGGATTGCATGCTTGGTTGGGATTTCTATGATCTGGTTAATTCTGTATCTGAATCTGCAACCAGAGGTATGTGGTTAATTATGAATAAACGATTTAGTTTCCCAATGGATTCTCGAATGTTTAATCGCATTGAATGCAACTAAACTGTTTGGATGTTCATACTGCAATTATAAAGTGACTATGACTATTACATAATATAGATGCCTTCTAGCTCAGATCCTGGTCCCCTCTGTGTCATAATGGCTGACCTGGTATATGGCTACCTAGAGGGTAGGTCCATCAGGTCATGAATGACTTAGTAAATGGCTGCCTAGAGGGTAGGTCCATCAAGTCACCTTTATAGAGGTACCATATAAGTCCTTATAGGGACAACACAGAGTTGTGGATAGGTATGGATTGAGTAGTTTGGCTTAAAACGTAATCTTGATTGTTAAATGATTAATTGAGTGATTATATTGTTAACATAGTTGAACATTATTTGTTTCCCCCACATACCAGCTTCGGCTGACCGACGTTTTGTTTGTCGGCGTTTTAGGTACAATGAAAAGAACAAACAGTAAAGTGGCATATGTGGTACTAAATGAGAATTAAAGTGCTAAGGAGGATTAGATAGATTAGCATCTGGGTGGATAGAAGTTTAGATATCCAAGTTTTCAATGAGGTATGCAAAATTTTATTTTCTTACAGCTTTTAGTATAGTATGTTAAAATTTGATAATTATTCTTGGTTAATTGCCAAACCTTTGACCCGGAAGTCATGGGTGCGGCTTTGACCTCTCGGTCTCCCTTAATTGGGGGTTATCGGGAGGTGGGGTTGTAACAATAACCCCTTATGCTTATCTCATAAGCCATCCATCATGTCCTTCTGGTCTCAGTTTTAACTTGCTGCTCGTACTACTGATGTACTCTGCGTGCAAGCTATATACTATTTGCAACAACCCATAAGGTTTCTATAGGTTCTTCTCTAACCTCATCCATGAAGGAGCTATCCTTCACTCAAACATGCACGACCCTTCCCAGGGTTGGGTTGCCAAAGGTACTCAGTCATCAACTTCTCATGGCTCATATGGCATCCAAGGCATGTCTATCCAAACACCTGGTCTACCATGACATCTAACTCATCATGTCATCTTTCTCTCTAACCTTCACTTAGGGTTAGGGTTAAAATCATCCTCAAGGATGTGCTAGGTCTCTACTTTTAATGGAGGTCTCTACCTCCAAGACTAACCCTCTCTACTCATCCTCCTGACAAGGAGGTCCATCCTCAGGTCTCTCCTGAGGGCAAAGACGACTCATGTCATACGACCTAAGCATGTATCTATTATTTAGTTCGCGCTTAATCTATTAAGCTTATGTCCATGACATCTTATTTACGTGCTTTTCATTAATTTGTTGGAGGATTCCTTAGACCTTATTAACCTTACCCATACCTCAAGAGGGTGAGGAGAAGAGAGGAAACCCTAATCCTTAAGGTCCTTAATAGAATTTGAGTTGAGAAGGGATGAACAAGATGGGAGAGTCCTAAAGGTATCTTATTTCGAGTCATATCCTAAGACATCGGCCAGACAGTCACACAATCTAAGAGTCCTCGTATTCCGACTAGCGGTGCGGAGGAAAATATTGCCAGCCCCCAGACGTGATCCTTTTCTAGACACCTCAGTCCTTTAGACAATCCTCTAATAACTCCCTTGGGTTCTACGGAGTTTGTAAAATTTACTAATTATTAAAGATTAAATGGGGAACCTTCACTCTGATACCAATTGTAACGACCCCGCCTCCCGGTAACTCCCATTTAAGGGAGACTGAAAGGTCAGAGCCGTTATCCAATAACCCGGATCAAAGGTTCGACAAATAATCAATAACAATTATTAAATTCTACCAACTATACTAAAATATGGTAAAAATAAAAACTTTGCATACCTTTTGAAAACTTGTATTTCTAAACTTCTATCCATAAAGATACTAATCTATCTAATCCTCCTTTGCACATTAATTCTCATTTAATTCCACATATGCCACTTTACTGTTTGTTCTTTTCATTTTTACCTAAAACGCCGACAAACAAAACGTCGGTCAGCAAGAAGCTGGTATGTGGGGGAAACAATAATCGTGCAACTATAATAACAATGTAATCATCCAATTATCATTTAACAACCAAGATTATGTTTTAAACCATACTATCCAATCCTTACGTATCCCCTATCTCTGTGTTGTCCCTGTAGTGGACATGGATACTACCTCTCTCATATGGTAGATCCTTACCCCCATGGCCCCACCACATAGGTAGCCAATACCTAGGGTTATGGAGTCGCATGGCCCTACCCAAAGGTAGCCCAATTCCTGACTCATGATGACTTGATGGTCCTACCCCATTGGTAGCAATGTACTAAGTCATTCAATGACCTGATGGACCTACCCCATCGGTAGCCATGTACTAGGTCAATCTATTAAGCTACAGAGGGGACTAGGATCTGAGCTAGTAGGCACATATATTAGGTGATAGTCATATCCACATTATAATTTGCAAAAATTAAATTCATCCAATAGTCTAATTCAAGCCACGATAGAAACATCGATAAAACCCTCAAAAAGCTAAATAGGGATAATCATAAGCGTAACCACATACCTGTCAAGCTGTCTTGAATGCAAAATTAATCCAAACAATCAAGTAATCTAGAATCAAGCAAGCAAGCACAATTCAGTCCTAAAATATACATCTGATATTTTTCTATCATGGATCATGGTATCCAAGTCTAATAGGCCTAATCGTGCCCTAGGGTTACTAGCCCTTTTTAGGGTTTTGACCATAATTAGGGTTTCACTTCCTTTTACCACTTTTACTTTATTTTTATCAAAATACCCATCAAACCCTAATTTTCTTATCTTATTTTCTATTAAGATCTTTAAGATCAGGTTGGGACCACAAAAACCCTAATTTTCGGATTACTATATCTTTTTTCCCCTTTTCCTCACCTTAGGGTTTTTAGAGCATTAATTACATTATTAGGTTTAGAACCCTAATTCTTGCAATTCCATCATCAAAATAGGTTAAAATCCATATTATTCATTAATCAAATTAATAATACTCGAATTAACTCCTTTGCAAGATTAAATCTATCTTTGATCAACAATTAGGGTTTCTAACCACAAATTAATACCTTTTCTATCCAAATTAAATACTTTTGCAAAAAGATAGTGATTTATGCTTCCAAACCATTTTTAATGTATCCCTCATATTTTTCTAATCATTTTTCATGTATTAACTTCCCTCATATGTGTTTTCTAGCTCAAGATATGATTTTATAAAGAAACCCTTTTTTATTGATTTACTTGCTATTTTCTAGAAAATCGTGAATCGTTTGATCCGTGGTCCGCTGGTCCACTTAGGATCCAACGACCAGGATCGTGCACACCTTATCTATGCGATCAAAAGAATCAAAAGACCAAACTAACATTGACGCTATTGAAGGAGGCGAGGGGCAGTTTGGTAAATCTACTGGACTGCTTCTTCTTCGACCTCGTGTGAGCACAACAACTCTGGTGGTCAACTCGGGTGTTGACTCCGGGATCTAGGTCACCTACGAGCAAGGCGATAGGTCAGGGAGCTTCACCTCCCACCGTCAAAGTCGACTGCAGGGTCAATTGCTTGCCCGAGCCTCACCAAGGCCGCCCCCTACTCGCTGGTCTTCGACAAGGCTTGCTGAGATGTCAGGTGTATAGGTTTAGACGATTGATGCAATCGAAAGCACTAAAATGCTCTACGCGGTCTTCCGCAGAGATTGGAGTAGCCAAGAGGGGTTTTGGTCCTCTCATCCACTCTCCCCTATATACAGGGTCAAGGTCAGGTTCACGAAGATTGGGCACTTCCCAAAACGGCGACCAAACCTAGTCAAACCAGGGATGATTCCCTATGGTTTTCCCTCCTGAATTCAATAGGATTATCAACAAGCTGTCATATCTTCTAGATCACGAGAAATTAGGATGGGAAATTTCTCCCTGTAACTTGCAGAGTCCTAGTCCGTTTGGGACTTAGACGATGAGCGCCCCACATTGGATCAAGATCTAACGGACCTCATTGCTCGTGATCAAACAAAAGGAAAAATCATTTTCCTAATTCAGAATAAATCCCGATTTTGGCAAAATCTTGAGAAATTCGTATCTCCCAAACCCTTGCTCCTTTTTAACTCAAATTTTAAGGGAAGGTTTGTCTTATCAATATCTATCTTTGTACGAAATTTGGGAAACAAATTGCAATGGATGAAAAGTATTCCTTCTCTCCAAAGTTATCCTTTTAAATTACTCCAAATTAATTATTAATCCTTTTCCCTTGGCCATTATCTTGTTATTTTGGGTCCCTTGGACCTCAAGAAATCCTAAAGGCACGAATTCCCATATTGGGGAATATTGGTTTGCCTTTATTTCTTATAAAGGTCTATTTCACATATTCTCCTTATCCTTTTTATTAAAATATCTCTTCTTGAAGATTTCTTTTTATATCTCTTTTTATTTTCCTTATTGGAATTCCTTTTAATATTATAAATCCTTTGGATACAAAAATCCACCAAGGATAACTCAATTGTACCTCTTTTCACTTATTTTCCACATTTCATCATTATTTTCAATTTCTTTCTTAATAAAGAAATATCTAATTGATCTTTTCTTTTCTTATTGCATTCTCTATGCAACTTTGGACTCATTGGAACCCAAGAGGCACGAAATCCATCTTTGGATCACATTCTTTTGCCTTCTAGAGGCTTCCACATCTTTCTTTTCTCAAATTCTCA
Source organism: Alisma plantago-aquatica (assembly GCA_963693085.1). NCBI lineage: Eukaryota > Viridiplantae > Streptophyta > Magnoliopsida > Alismatales > Alismataceae > Alisma > Alisma plantago-aquatica. The sequence goes on along the minus strand of OY856410.1, from coordinate 998,403,706 downwards.
ATTATTCATTGAATTTCCTTGTTATTGGGCCCAATAGCCAATAAAGCCCACAACACAATCATCAAGGCTATTGTAAATGAAATTCATGCATTCAATCACAAGATATCATTATTTTTTCATTTATCTTTATTATGATAAATCACATTTCTCACCAAATGAACCCAAAAATTGGGGTTGTAACAAGAAACCAGTAATTAATATAAAACTTCATCCATAATAAACCTTAAACTTTTGAAACATGAATTTTCCTTTACTTTTATCTCTTGAGATTATTTTACATATTATTTAATATTTTGGGCTTTTATATACTTTCTCTCTCGTAATCTACATATGTACATTAAAGATTATCCAAATTAGATGAAAATTCAGCCATATGCTAATTTTAACATGTAGATTATGAATTTGAGATTGTTTTCCTCTTTTGGAGTCGTTTAATGATTTATTTGCTATTCTGGAGAAAAACTCATATTTTCTTTCCTAAAAGAAATTATGGCAGTTATTATAGTGAAAATAAGGTGAAACTTGAATCCCAAGTTAATTGGGACCCAAGGAACATAAATTTCAAGTTAGATTTTACTTCTAAGATTTCCTATCATGTGTTATGCATAATTAGTATATGTGGCCCATCATTATTTTGGTTATCATATTATTTCAACATTATTATTATCATGCTTTCAATTGTGTCCATACCTTCACATTACAACTAAAAGGGTTATATATTATTATTGTGCATGAAATTCTTTACGTTTATCATTTCACTCATTAAATTTATAAAATCCTTATTTATTTGAATTATGTACCAATATTCTAAATTACGAACACCTAGTTATTCTATGCATATTATTTCTCTTAAAATCATACCTTAATAAACATTATCTCATGTGACATATTTTGTTGGTCTATAGATTATTATGAGAGCATTAGGTCATGATTGTTTTCACGCATATATGCTAGGATGATTTATTTGTGCATTGCCATATTAGGGTTACAATTAACTACTATTAGGTATACCTTCTTCCTTGTTTGGTCAAGTCTAGGAAACCAATCTCACTATCCTTCTAATCATGATATAAGGTAGGATTTCTAAGTTCTGGTTCATTACACATACATTGTACCATCAAAGAATTTAGGCACATGACCACTCACCATGTAACACTCCCTATATCTTAGTGGTCCAACCCATAAGGTTTAGATTCACACTCTTGAATTCTTTCTCATTATCCTTTATTTACTAGGAGAAAATCCATTTCATTTTTCCAATATGGGCCTCAGGGGAAACTCATAGTGTTTGGGTACATCATTTTAGTTGTTACTTGATCCACTTGCACATCTTAAAGAGATTTCAATTCATTTCTTATCCTATTTTGTATTATTGAGTAACTAGAAAGACATGAATAAGATTAGGGTCAAGAAGAAATAAAAACTTTAAATATTATAAAAGCAACACATCAATATGAAATTTTCAACATAGATGTTTCTTTCCCAATCTCACATCATTTCACATGATTCATCATCACTAGATCATATGTCATAGTCATAGCCTCATATTCAAGTTCTTACACTAATCAAGGTTTCTTTGACATACATTGTTGCATGCCATTCCAATTCCAATAGATTCCTTATTATTTTATTCCATCTCACACTTTCTAATAAACATCTATAATGACATTAGGACTTGCAATTATATCAACATAGGAAACATATTTTATTACTCATCATGCCTAAACTAGGCTTGTATACAACTTATAACTTATTCCATTAAATTTCCCTCATGTATGAAGTAATATACGTTTATAAATATTCTTAGCACACTTATTACTCATCATTTACTATATACTACGCATAGATTAGTGTTATACATTATTATTCAACATATTCCTTGTCTCATCTGAAATACATGAAGATATATCATACTCAAAACATAGGTGCACTAAGTACACAATTACAATCCAAGAATACATTCTTGTGAATGCATTTCACATCATCAAACTTCGCCTTTTACTTAAATTAAACTATATCAAATTATTTAAATTATTTAATCATTCATTACAAGAGAATGACATCATTACTTATACTTCTAAGTCAACTATTGTATCTTCTTAACTCGTCAATAATTGATTTGTGAATGAGTATGTGCTTTTATGTGAGGTTTATTCCACATAACCTTTAAAAATACACTATAAAAGAGACATTTAGGTTATGACACCTTAATAAAACATATAACATTCATATTAAACAGTAGTATCTAACCAAGAGAATGTCTTTTCATCTACAAGAACATATCCAACTTAGGATTTATCTATCATTTTCATTCCTAGAGAAGTTGACCTAGTTTATTATATCTTTTTACTTTATCATAGACTTCTAATTAATCAATAACCCGTCATAGTGTATAAATATTTATTAAGGTTAATCACAACAAAGGGAGAACATAATTTCCATTGACATGTACTTCATCAATAATTTTGGAAACAAATCATTTCACTGGCTTCTTTAAGCCAGTTTCTCAACTTTAACCCAAAATATGTGTATGACCATTATATTGACTCTCATACTCAGAACATAGTTAAGTTCACCTAATATGTAGTTACAACAATGAAGGAACCATATCTGATCCATGTTTATTCAATTAAAATAACATTCTATACATATCCGCTCAATTTACAAACATCTTACTCATTTTAGAGAATTTAAGAAATGTTAACATGAAACAACGTAGTTTATTTTCCATCATCTTGTGGTATAACTTAAATATAACTTTCATGAATAAAATAATAAGAGTAAATAATAATAAGTTTGAAACATGATGTATTTATTTCCCTAAGAATTTCCCTAAATAATTACCCAACATCTTAAGAACAACAAGCAATAAGCTAAACCAGATATGATAAAGATTTCTACATATCTAAAAAGTTGGAAATGGAGTTAGACATTCACCTCTGGTGTTAAACACCTGGATTTTATAACCTAAGAATTGAAATCCATGTATTCAACCCAATCTCCAATAAATTGGTCCTTTTCTTCCTCCTTCCAAACTCAAGAACCCTAGAAATGGTGAGAGAAAAATGAGATACAAGGATGATTTAATATCTTTCTGATCCAAACCAAATGGGGGTGAAATGTAATAAGAACGATAATGAAATCCTAGCTAGGATTTATAAACTTATGTGATTCTATAAGATTTAGAAATATGAAACCCTTCTTCTCTCCCACCTCAACTCCATCAATACCTAGAACCTATCTCCCTCTCAATATTTCATAGATCTATATAGTTGGATGACGAATGAGAGGTGATAAATGTGTTTTCATCATTTTTATTTACATCTTTTAGATATCTTTTTAGGATTCTTTTGTTATTTATTTTCTTAGTTTTATTATTAATTGCATTATATTATATTTTTCTCTTTAAGTAGAATTTTAATTATATTTCTTGGATTTTTGTAGGAAATGGGATAAATATTCTTGGAGTATAATTGCACAATTTGCAGCGGTCTTGTAATTATTGTATACCCGTCACCAAAAGTGCCATAACTCTTGAATCCAAAGTCCAAATTGAGTGTACAAGTATTCATTGGAAAGGAAATTAATTTCCTAAAAGAATATCCTATTATTTGGACCACTTTTATGCTTTTTATGGGAGAGATACATTCAAAATCACTACTGTGGGAATCTGCATTGAAGAGAGTTACATGGTCAACAAAATTAAAGCCTATCAAATTTCTATTGACTAGATCTAGAAAATTCAAAAGGACAACTCCCTCTCTCCCCCCCCTCTTTTTTGAGTAGCCTACCCCCTCCTTCTCCTATAAAAGGAGGGGCACTTCCTCCTCCCAAGATCATCTTTTGTATCATCTTTTTACGTGATTTTTGAGCAATCTTCTTGTGTTCTTTCCATCAATAAAGATTAGATTTTGCAAGCTAAGTGTTTCCTTCAATTGTTGTTCTTTTACTTTATTCGTTTAGATCTAGTTTCTTCTTCCTCTTATTCTTTTGTGGACTGGAGCAAGGGATTAAGCGTCGGCCATTTCATTGACTCTAGCCTAAGGAACTAACCTTTAGTAAGACTAGACTATGGCTAGAACTCTTCTTCCCTCCGTCTCCCTTTTCTCCACAAGCATGAGTGACTAATTCTCTATTGAGGCAAGGGGAATAATCCCTTAGCCATGGCTTTATCGACTTTTCCTTAAAAACGATTCTAGATGGCTTTTAGGTTTGATAACTAATTGATCTATCAAAGTAATTAATTGGTTTGATCAAAAGTTAATCTGGATGGATGTGACTGTGGAAGTTCGAATTTAGAAAAACAAACCCAATCGCATAAGAGTTTTGAAACGACTGTGGATATTCTTCTTTTAGGATGATGAACTAAGAAGCATGAGCACCAGGAGCAATGTGCTCATGTGGAGTCCATCTTTAGTGGATTTTTATTAATTCACTTGCCTTCATCGAATCTGTTGTTTTTAAGGATCATTTTGTTTTTGCCTAGGCTAAGGTGGTGAAAACCCCTAAAGCCTCAATTCCCATATCTTGATTTAATCACCGCTTGCTTTTGCTTTCTTTAATTCCTAGTCTTTTCATTCATAATAGTTTTTCTTGTGCTAACAACAATCTTAATTTTCCTTGTTACAGGGCAAATTGAGATTAGAGATAACAATCTTAATAAGTTGTCCTGTGGGATCGAACCTTTCTATACTAACCTTAATTGGAAGTAGAAAATTGATTACACTCTAGGATAAACATCTTAGTGATTGTAAGTGCTAAGTAACACATTAACAAGAGGTGCTTGGGTAGAATTGGCTACATACAAAACCAATTCAAGTGTTTGGTTTAATTATTTTTTAGTGCTTTTTACCTATTTTTTCAAACAATTTATGTGACGGATAATACTTCTCATTCAATGTAGAAAAATGGTTTATGGTTGTCAAAGCATAACAATCTCAATCGACAATGCAATTATGCAAAATATAAAAAAGTAGTCATTTCAAGTATGAACTTGATATTTTACTTCTATAAAAGTACCAAGCTTTTATATACTTATAATTGTGCATTTTATGTCTAGTCTAACACTAAACTATCTTACTTCTCTCATCACAACATATTTTATTTATGATAATATTTTAATTCTGATTCATGCAAACAACCACATTCAATATGCCATGAAACCCTGATTTGAACCAACAAGGGATTTTTCTTACCAAACCCTTACTATTTGTGACCAAAGCATGCTTAGTATATCTCAAAAAGTAAATACATCATAATTAAACTAACATTCATTAACCAAGTTTAAATATAGATTAACTAAGCAAATCATGTAATTGGTCAAGTAAATCCTAGTCATCTAGATAAGATGATACTGGTCATTACAATGGGTACCACCCAAATGCATGAAGATGATGATCCTTACAAGGCATCTTATTGCAAAATATTCAACAATATTTCAAATAATTGAACTGTCACTAGGTTATTGAGTATCTTGTGGTTGGATTCATGCCCCAACTGACAAACATAGTGGTACTTAGACCGTCATGGATCATATTTGCTTGATCTTGGGGAAGTGGATGATCATATATTTTTCTTTTAAGTTTGCACTTGCATTACATCTCCTCTTCCCATCTATGAGTTTTGAAATTAATATATAACAATACCACATTTAAAACATGATTGTGTAGAATGCCCTAAACATGATTTCCTAAATTACTAAAAGCACTAACCCAATTGGGATGAGAATTGTCACTTGAACACTTGATACATATGCAACTTGGAAAAGAGAGGACACGAATTGAGGGATCAATGAGAAAAAAACATCCATGTCTCTATACCCTAAGTATCTAACTTTCCTTTGTAAAGATTTTGCACATTCAACTTTAATTGAGTTTGTATCTATAATGACAATATGACTACTACTAGTAAAAGTGTAGGGATCCCTATTCCTAAATGTGATTATCCTGGCTAGGAATGAGGCTGTTCAACTTTATCAACAAAGGAAAAAAAAACCTCCTTTCCCTAAATGACACAAGTACTATTACAATGACTAACATTTAGGCAAATGATACTTTGAACTTTGCTCATTTCTAATTCCCGTACCCAAAGAAAACTTTGAATCAACGAGAACAAGAGTTTGATATCAATGATCAAATTAAGAGACAACAAAAAATCTTTTCAATGAAGAAAATACTTAAGCCCCGAATCAACCCATAAAACACAAGCTCACATTCACATTTATTTTACCAACCACCGTACATTAATAATTTCCACACAATATTTTTTACATTTAGGAAAATCTAATATTGTCCCACACATTAGTCATGTTGTTTATAATTAATTTAACTACACTCCTTTTAAATTATCATGCATATAGATATATATTCACGAGTTTCATGATGTTTGAGGCCACAAATTCACATAGGTTAATATTCAATTAGTTGAAACTAGTTTGATCATCTTAACTAGTTATTATCACTAGCATTCTTTTTGTAATAACCTTTGCTGTTAAAATCATGTATAGGAATATCCTCATCTCTGAGGTACATCTAGTGACAGAGCTATCCTCTTACTAACTTTGAAAAATCCTTCAAAGAAGGGTTATCTTTTATCTTATTATGGAACACCTTTCATGGACACACATTTATCCTTGGATATGACCTATGCACATCTTTTGAGAAGGACCTATCACTCTTTTACATTTTCTTTAAATCCAAATGTAGAATGCTTGAAACAATACAACAAGTGACCGTATTACATTTTTTATTTGGTGGATCCAAATGTAGAATGCTTGAAACAATACATCTTTTGAGAAGGCTCTATCACTCAAGGGACCTTTCTAATTTTTCATGATAACTTGGGGAACTATTATAAGCCTGGTGGTGTTAAGTACATATGTTCCCATGGCTTTATACTTGAAATTTGAAATGTATAAATAAAAATGGATGCGAGTTTCTAGTCAAACCGTGAACTCTTGGATATACCTCGAACGTGATCCGGTGCCACGGACCTTGCATTGCAATGACATTGTATTAATGATCCAACGTGCTTTGTCACCATGTGCAATATACATTTCTTTAGAAAACATACCATAATGACAATACAAATATGCATGATTTTATTGTAATACCTCTCTTTCTTCTATTTAATAGTAATACGAGAGCTTGGTTACCAAAAATAATAATACACATTACACTAGAACGTACATCAATTTGTGTGACCTATTTTGATTTATTCAAAATTGCCATCTTTGTGTATATCTGTAAAAGTAAGTACTATTCACCAATATTTAAATCATATATTTTACATATACCATTCTTCACTTTTTTCAAAAATAAAAATAAAAGAATCACTTTACGTTCATGATGATATATTATCCATAGAACGTGATAAATACCATTTTGTGATCGTACCTTTTCGTGTCTTAAACGCATGACATTATTGGTCTCTAGACCAAGATACATAACATTGATAGAATTAACATTAATAATAAATAGGACGAATGTCTAGATCCATATTCCTAGATTGCCATGGTAATATCTTCTCATATCCATATGAGAATCTCACATTCATAGTGTTTCTTAGGACTGTCAATGGGGAGAGTATTACACATTTGTTCTTTATCCATCCACTGCAAGATAAGGATAAGGGAAAAGGTTTTCGTTAGCCATTCTCCATTTATCCTTTTTCCATTTCTATGCCACATTAAAAGAGGAGGGTAAGGTATAGACATTATCCATACCATTTTATCTTTTTATCTGCTTGTATTTAACAAAAATATATAATTATATAGAAACTTCTAGTTAAATTTCAATCCTATTTTTTTCCAACAGAAAAACTTGTGGGTTTCCTCCTACCTATTGGCGTAGTCAGAAAAATATGAATGGGGGCACAATGTATTGGAAGAGCAAAAATAGAGTAGGGCACAACTACATGTTTTCATATAAACTTTAACCTTTCATGCACAAAATTGTATAGTTCATAGGCCCAGGTAGGACACATGCCTACCTTGGCCATTAAGTGGCTACGCCACTGCTCCTACTCCAACTCACACTCGAATATTTGTAGTATATTATTATTAAATGTTGAGCCAGTTGATAGGACCGCAGAACAAAGGAAAAAAGGATGACCTCATGCTCCTCTAGCCTCTGCTCTACTTGCTTAATCATGTAGAAAAATATGCTTCTTTTTTATTCTTAGACTAATGTATAAACATATTACACAAGTAACCTATAACACTGGCATTCTTATATACACATTAGTCAAAAATGCAAGTCAAGAAGGATTTGACTTAATCTTTAACACCGTAGGCACCACCTTAAAATAAGTTGGACTTTTATAAAATTCTTTTTATATCAAAATTATTTGTTTACTCTTTAACTTCTCCATTTATCCTTTGGGAAAGATGGTAAGGGTAAGGGGAGGGTAAGTGGATTGCTGAGAAGGGAAATTACCCTTACCCTTACCCGTTACCCCTGGAGGGTAAGAGTAAGAGTAGAGCCTTACACTCTCCATACCCTCCCCATTGACAACCATGATGTTTCAACTTGTATTCCTCTCCCAATTAATGTTTTCATATGTGTTTTAACTATCGTAGACCATCCTAATAATAAAGTTTAATTACAATATCTCACATTGATTTATTGAGATTGAGACGAAAATATTTTTTCACTCCTCTCACACAATTTATGCGAAACCAGCGTGTAGTACAAATTCAGGTCTCTTTATTGGGAACTATAATATTCACCATTCATGCTATCCCTTGCTAACAATTTTGAAAAATTATCTATCGATGACAGTCTAAAATCAGCATTTTAATATATCTTAAAATCATCTACTTTCTTAAATTCTAGTTGATATTTATTTTTCATGATATAAAAGTCTATTTCTCTAGTTTATAGTGTAACTCGTACGTTCAACATATTTTACTGGCTTAATTTCATTTTGACATCTAGTTTCTTTTCAGATATTCCGATCGATTGCAACCATCATACGAATTGTAAAACCAATTGTTTCTACATCATAATTCATAGTTATTCAAGAAAAACATATTGTTGTATAGATATAAATCATGTATGTGAATTTACCCATTCGGAGCAGATTAGCTAATGCAAAATGTGCTAAATTCCAAACAAATTTTGTCTTACCGATGTTTCATTTAAGTTTTCCTTATTTTACCCAACAATATTTAGTGGAGAGTCTGTGAGATGAAGAGGAACCTAGAACATGCTATACTAACAATATGTAATATCCATTCCATTAATTAGTTTTGTAAGTAATGATGGGATTAGTTATGTTCTGTTTGGTAAAGCCGTGTGATTTTTCAGGAAGCGATGAGACAAGGTCGGACATGTTGCAATCGCTCGTAACCGCTGTTACCAAACACGAAATCACTCACTACTTTGAATTTGTATTGTTTTTAGTGTTGAGTAGAGTTCAAAGGTAGTTTTTCTCACAAGATAAAAATCTTACAGTGATCCATCTCATCGCACCATAGCGTTGGCTCACCAATCGCGTTGCCAAACGCTATATTAGAATTGACATGAATGCTGTTCACGCATGAGATGTCCCAAGAAATCATGCGTCTAATATAAGAGTGAGTAGAATTTATTAGATATATTCTTAATCCTCCTTGGTCAAAGTCTAATCGTACTAGTCCATTAATATAGTTTTAGGGTAATACAACTAAACCTTATAAACATACTACTTCTTGAATTCCATGTTTGCTATTTAATGGATGTAAAAAGCAACATTACTTGCAACTTGTTGACTAAATCTTATGGTCATACTAGTTTTTGAATTCCATGTTGCTAATTAATGGATGTTAGCACCAACATTACTTGTAACTTGTTTAAGTATTATGATCACATTTTAATATAAATTCTAAAGTTTTAGTTTACATTTTTAGTTCGCAAACTCATCCTTCTATATTCCTTTGTAACCAATCGTAAACCAATACTGCTGTGAGAAACAAGTAATGCTGCATATCAGCTGGCATATATAGGAGGAGGAGAATTGCATATAAACTTACTTTATAGGATATTGGTGCACTTCAAGCTGCAATTGACTGCCCAAGTTGATGGGAGCAATTCACCTGAATGACTAAACAAACCTAATCTCGTACTTCCTACATTTCGTGAAAGAAATTATCCGCAATAAAGAAGTTTCAGCTTATAATGTCATTTATTAGCTTTTACAAAAATAAATGTCATTCATTAATTTTTACATAGACGAACTTGTCCTTACAACTGCATAAATTGTATCACTAAATATTATTATTAGTATTATTATTGCTATTATTATCTTTGTTATAATAATATATAATGATTTCCCCTCTTCTTCTTTTCATTACAGAAAGATACTATCCAATGGATAAAATTATGACCACAGTGCCACATCGGTATTAAGATACACCATTACTTATACATAGCATGCGAGTAATGTCTAAATTAATCTCATGATATTTGTATTATCTTCTGTAAATAGTTTCACCTAAACTGAAAGTTTAATATGTCAACTACGATACACTTTCCGAGGATGAATATTGAAATATAATCACTCTGGGTGCTGAATTGAATTAACAACAGTCCAATTGTCTATTAATAATCAATGTTACGGAAGTGGCGGTTCGCGTCTGCAAGCTAAGGATGAAGAAAGAGATAGACACGCTCTTTAGGAAGAAGGATACATGCCTGGAAGATAACATATTAGTCAAATACCAAGGGTGATTACTGTAAATGACTGCAATAAATAATCAATCATCAGAGACAAAGTTCGATTACACCACCAATGCCCATTCCATCCCAATTATTCTACCATCATCATTTTAATAGGTCCACCGCGCGAAATAACAAAAGAACAAAATCTAGAGCACCCAAAAGAGGCCAAAAGCCGAAAACACCCGTTCTACCCTGCTCTTTCTCTCCCCACCCTCTAGTCTGCTCGTCTCCCCCACCTGTGGTCTCTTTCTACTCTCCTCCACCTTCATCGGTCTTCATCCATCTTTTTCTTGTTTCCGGGGTTCACAATATTTTTCACCCCACCCCCACTCTCTCTCCTCCCGCTGTCCATTGCCCTAATACTGCTGCCTGCTGAGCTCTCCCACCTTTGCCACTACAAAAACCCCACCTTCACCCCTGCGCGGCCGACCCCTCCACCCCTCCTCCCTCTGTCCTCCATTGTATGAGCAGTACTACTGATAACAACGAAGAAAGTTGGAGTCTTTGCTCCACTATCCACCTGGCTGTTTCTGTGTACAAAGGAGAGGGCGGAGGGGGAGGAGGCGGATGTGGGGGGAGCATAAACCAACGGAAAAACAAAAAAGGCAAAGGACGTGCCTTCGAATCGATTAATCTCTCGCGTTTTACTACGTTTTCGGCAAGCCATTCTGTGTTTTTTTCCGCGAACTCTTTCACTACCACCATGGTCGGCTGTTATGATAGCGGTTCGTCGCCGCTGCTGTGCGCAGAAGACAACAGCAGCATCCTTGGCTTCGATGACGATGGGGAAGCCGATGGGGTGGTTGGGAGCGGTCATCTGGCAAATGGGTATCCCGCGGAGCGACAAATCGGCGGGCTTTTTGAGGATGGGTTCGGGGATATCCCCCTGCAGTCCGATGAATGCCTGGCAATGCTGGTTTCTAGAGAGTTCGAGTACTTGCCCAAGGATGATTATGCCCGGAGGCTGCAGACAGGAGCTTTGGAACTGTCTGTGAGGAGGGAGGCCATCGACTGGATTGGGAAGGTGGGTGTCCCGGATTCTTGAGAATCTTTGCCCTTTGGCATTTGTTCTTCTTTCCCTTCCATTTTGAGCCGATAAGATGGTGATGTAGTTCTACACGGGCACGCCTTGCTTTGGTGCTTAGTTTTTATGTTTCATGTAACGACTGTGCCTGTTTTGGGAAAAATGTATCTTTGAGCTTGGGGATAAAGTATGCTCTTCGTTCATCTGCTACAAGGACCAAGACTTTCGAATGATGTTTTGACGCATCTCTTTTGTAAAATCTTTCTCTATCATCCGCATCCTTCTTTCAGGCGGCACTTTTCTTTCTTTTCACCTTTCACATTCTCTTTCTTTAGCCGATGTGTTGTATGCCATCGTTGTGGAGTCGGCCTGTTGTTGATTGTTTCTCTGTTTGGTGTCAACAGGTTCATGCCCATTACAACTTTGGTCCCCTGAGCGCCTACTTATCAATAAACTACTTGGATCGGTTCCTCTCTTACTATGAACTCCCCGTAAGGACTATTCTGATCTCATTTATGGCCACCAGTTCAATTCTTGTTGGAGTTTTATTATTATGCTTAACTCTTACATTTCCCCTTTTCCTGAGATCATCATTATCCAATCCTATTTATCGGCTCCTTATCTGCATTCTCTTCCTTCTCCCGCCAGGGAAAAACATGGATGACACAGCTCCTATCCGTCGCATGCCTATCTTTAGCCTCCAAGATGGAAGAAACAGAAGTGCCTTTATCTCTCGATTTACAGGTAAAAAACCATGAAACATCTTCATTGATTTGATTTCTTTTTATTCCTTCTCCGGTGATAAGCTAATGACATGATTGTACCAGGTAGGTGAATCAAAATACGTCTTTGAGGCTAAAACTATTCAGAGAATGGAACTTTTAGTTCTAAGCACACTTAAATGGAGGATGTGTGCAGTGACGCCCTTCTCTTTTATAGATTATTTTCTCCAAAAGTTCAGTGATGGATCATCTTTACAAATGCCACTACTTTCTCAATCTGTGGATCTAATCCTAAACACAATCAGAAGTATGTGATAAACTGGTATATTGAAATAATTGCATTGGATGGATCTGTTTCTGAAAGAGGTTTGCTGAGTCTCTGCTAAAACTTGAGTGCAGGAATTGATCTGTTAGAATTCAGACCTTCTGAGATTGCTGCAGCGGTGGCATTGTCCGTATCAAGAGGAAGCAATGGTTTGGATGCTAAAGAGGCCTTCTGTTCTTGCACCCACATCGACAATGTGAGTAGCCTATCACCTTCCTGTAAGAAAAGAAGGCAGCGTTAGCTGTCTCCTTAAACTATCTAAATGTTTGTAGTCTTCGAGTAGCTAAAATTTATAATCTACCATCTTTTAGGTCGTTATACTTTCATTTAACATCTAAATCAATGCTTAAATGGGCTTATTCCTTGCAGGAGAGAACCTTAAGATGCTATGAAGTGATTACAGACATGGCATTCATCAGTAGGCCTTTCAAGAGTGCCAGTGGGTCAATCTCTTCTGTGCCTCAGAGTCCTGTTGGCGTGTTGGATGCTGCTTGTTTGAGTTACAAAAGTGATGATGCAACTGTTGGGTCAGAGGCAGTTTCTCATCAAACTTCTCCGGATGCTAAGAGACGGAAGATAGACAGATTGACTACATCATGAAAGCATTCTTGGTTTTTCAGTGGTCATCTCTTTGGGGAATGGGGTGCTTTCATGCTGCCAGTGGTATGGTAGGTTGAGTGGAGTTTTGGTGTGGCTAGCAAGGTTGTCGAAAACACAGAAAAAGAAAACAGCTGGAAAAAAACGAGAACGATGCAAAAATAATGTGATCAGGCAATTGATCTTCCCATGCTTTTTACATGGATGGAACAGCCACCTGTTGTAAAAACCACCAGATGTTTCCTGAGACTACTGCTAAAAGGAAATGAGAGCGATGAGGATGGAGGGAGTTATGAACTGGTATGCTGAGGGAAGATTGATAAATACTTTTTGCCATTGGTTGCACGAGGTAAATTGTTAGGTAGTATTTTTTGACCTTTTTTTGGGTTGTCATTCTTTTGTTGTGAAGTTTTTTATAAAACAACAAAACTTCCCCTTTGGAATTGGGGGACAGAGAGAGCACCCAGGGTGAGAAGCTGAGAACGGGAGTATTCAAGTGAACATTAAAAACTGTCGAACTTGTTCATTTTATATCTTATATTGTGATTAGTTTTCTGGGTATTGTTTCAGTTCCTGTAATAATAATATATCATTCTGGTTTACACCACACAGTTTAAGCTGGAAGAGCCATCCAATGTTTTCCATTGTGAATGATGTTGGTAAAGAGGTTACAGGGGAATAATTCCTGAATATGGATGATGTAGCTAGAAGCTTTAGCCTGTAGCCTCTTCAAGGATAACTTTTCAAAGAATCTGAATCAATTCAGAAAATTTCGTAGCATGATCATGCCGTGTTTAGTGGGTTCAAATTTGCTGTCCCGGACATGCTGTCCCGGACGTGTCCCTACTAATCTCTACCGTATACACTTCGCATTAAATTTTTTAGGGGTGGGTTTTTGGGTGAGTGGATGGTGAGGATTTCATGGGACACAACTAAGACAGCAAATATGGGACAGCAGATTTGGAGTGGTGTTTAGTAGGCAACATGGAGAATAAACTTCTGTGTAAGTTTGTAGCAGTGTTGCCATTGAATAAATATCAAACTATGTTCTATCCTGCTCAAATGATATCTTACGTCTGATCAAATTGAAGCCATCATCACTGTGGTTAGTTTAGTTTACAAATGCCTTTTTTCTCCCCAAGGCATATGTTAAAATTAGTTTTCTGGTACTTGAGAAGTTGTGCACGGTCATGTTTGACGTCTTAAAAATTGATTTTTGACATTGTCAGGTGACTAAGTATAAACATTACTATGTTCCATGATGTTTGATCTCTTTGAAGTATACAAGGGTTTAAGTTAGTAAAGATTTATCTATAAAAATGCATATAAACGATTGGCAAACAGGAAACATTTCAGAAAAGCTTGTCTCCTTCACTCATAAAAAAAAATCTTTATAGAGGCTAGAATACTCTTGAGTGTATTCGGAGTAGAATACACTCTAAGTAGTTTTTCATGATGCAATATTTTTTTCAAAAATTTAATCCGTCGATCTTCTTAAACATCTTGTGAATAGTTCATATGCAAAATTTGAGCACATTTGAATATTTATAGGTCATGTTATAAAGATCGCAAAAAGTATACATTTCAAATTAGTTTCGCGCGTCGATTTTATTACCCTTGGATGAGTGACTTACACTCATCCAAATGGATTTAAAATTTGTATGTAGTCTAATTATAGTATGACGGTAAAGATCAATGGTTTATATTTTGTAAAAAAATAGTCTTGATATGCAAACCCACTTGAGTGTATTTGTGTGATCTGTACACTCGAGTGTATTTTAGCCTGACTCTCTCTCTCTCTCTCTCTCTCTATATATATATATATATATATATATATATATATATATATATATATATATATATATAGTCAAATTAGAATACATTCTAGTGTATTCTAGCCTGACTCTCTTTCTCTCTATATATAGAGTCAGGCTAGAATATATTCGAGTGTATTCGGAGCAGAATACACTCAAGTAGTTTTTCATGCTGCAATATTTTTTTTCCAAAAATCTAATATGTCGATCTTGTTAAACATCTTGTGAATAGTTCATACGCAAAATTTAAGCACATTTGGACATTTATAGGTCATGTTATAAAGACCTTAAAAGTTGCACATTTCAAATTAGTTCTGCGCGTTAATTTTGTTTCCATGTGATGAGTGCTTTACACTCATCCAAATGAGCTCAAAATTTGTGTGCAACCTAGTTATAGTATGACGGTGAAAATCAATGGTTTACATTTTGTAAAAATAGTCTTGATATGCAAATACACTTGAGTATATTCGTGTGATCTGTACACTCAAGTATATTATAGCATGTCTCTCTCTCTCTCTCTCTCTCTCTCTCTCTCTCTCTCTATATATATATATATATATATATATATATATATATATATATATATATATATATATATATATATATATATATATATATATATATAGTCAGGCTAGAATACACTCGAGTGTACGGATCGCATGAATACACTCAAGTGTGTTTGCATATCAAGACTATTTTTTGTAAAATGTAAACCGTTGATCTTCACCTTTATACTATAACTAGGCTACATACAAATTTTGAGCCCATTTGGATGAGTGTAAGCCACTCATCCAAGGGCAACAAAATCGACGCGCGAAACTAATTTGAAATGCATAATTTTTGCGGTCTTCATAACATGAGCTATACATATCCAAATGTGCTCAAATTTTGTGTATGAGTTGTTCACGAGATGTTTAAGAAGATCAACAGATTAGATTTAAAAAAAATATTGCATCATTAAAAACTACTTGAGTGTATTCCGTTCTGGATACACTCGAGTGCATTCTAGCCTGACTCTCTCTCTCTCTCTCTCTATATATATATATATATATATATATATATATATATATATATATATAATATTTTAGATTCAAATAAATCTGTAGTAATTCATTCTTATTTGGAAAAGAACTCAGATATGGTTATGGTTTCTATTTGGGGAGAAATCCAATTTTGATCATGGATACGACTAGACTATTCGCATCTGGATTCACCCCAAGTGTATGCACAATTGGCAGGAACCCCATAAATAAACCCAACAATTCAATGTGAAATATTCGAAATCTATACATTTGGGCTCATGTTAGTCTAAAAAAAAGAGGACTATTGGGGATCAACTCGATTCACATATCGTCCAATTTGTTAACATGTGGAATCCAAGTATGATATATTTTGTTCCAAAGGGACAGATTTGAAGTAAGTGCAATTTCTAACTCTAATATCAATGTAATGCCTTCAAAAAATTGTATGTAATGTACCTGGACAGTGTGAACAACAATTTGGACACTTCAATGTTGGGTGCCCAATTGCCGTGCAACAAAAGATTGAACATGGTTATGGTATTATGACAATTTCACGTATTGCATGTCCACCTGTTAGTCATAGTACTTATCAGCTTGTGAAGTGCATGTTGCGGGGTCGAATGCCAACGAATTTTATTGGGGCACTACAAGACGAGACTAAAAGACCTTTGCGGATTGTAATTGGCTATTCCCTCTCTTGATTACCTTGAGCAGGGGTGAAATTCCCCACTATCCAAAAAGAAAAACCTATTAGTCGAAGAACAAAGTTTTTTTCCCTAGATCAATCTAACTTCAATTCCTACCGTGTAATACAAAATGAATGAAACCTGACGCAGCATGGGTTCAAACGGTCCCTACCCTTAAATAAATGCCTGTTTTTTTGTTGTTACAATGTCACTCATCTTACGGTTTGACTGCGTGTCTGCCTTGGTTTTGCTTTGGGTTTGTTCTCTGACATTATGCATCACCAGACTGTGGAGACATTGAGAAGGCGAGATATAATTTTGTCCAAAAGAAGTGAACGCAATATTTATAGGCCTGTTGCTTGCTGCAGAGGACCTCTCAGCCAACCTGCATCGCATCAGAGCAGAGGACTCCGGACCCAACGCAGGACGCATTGGAAGTTTCAGCTATCAATGTTGTATAACTCTTTGGAAGAAAAAAAAACGGTTTTGATTGTGTTGATGGAATGATTTTTTTATTGGATATAATCCATATATAATCATTTAGTGACGGTCTGAATACATTTGAGAAATTTTTGGAATAGATACTTACATTTCTGCAGGACACAAGCGTGGGATACCTTTTAGAAAAGTAACTACATGATTATTCCAACGGAGCTTCCTTTAACTAAAACAGTCACTCTGGCCTTGATTCCTTAGTTTATCATCACGCATACCTCAGGGATTCAAGTGCTTTCAGTGGCCAAGTGACCAAAGATCAACCTTAGAAAAAGACTCTTTAAACTACTAATGCACCTAGGAAGAATAAGCACCTGCGGACACATCATACCGATATAATTTGCATGGGTCCACTTATTTTTGGTGTAGACAAACATAGCCAGCAGAATCTGGACGTGGCAGCAGCATCGTACACACAGGATCTGCGCAGTCAGAATTCTAAACTTTAAATGGATCTACTCATTCATGCCTTCCAGGCCTGTACTATAGCAAGAAAAGATTGATGAGATCAATACCAAATTTCTCCTCCAGTTCAAGAAAATTATTTTTGAACTTGTATGCGTATAAAAGCAGCCTGTATGCCTAGAGTGTACGCGTACACGAGTAGTTCAACTAAAGGAATATCAATTCCTCCACTGATCCTTCATAAGTTTCTTTCAAAGAGGGCTTTGGAGATAACAAATGTTGTACCCACATCAGGAAAGGGATACCAAAATTAGTTTGAGTCAAACTGAAACGGTAATCGAGTGAAATTTGTGGATTATTCCCTTACTAGCCGTAGTTATATGCCTTGTAAGTGTCTGATAGAGATTTCATACATGTTTCCATGGCTCTTTATTTCAAATAGTAGCAATGACAACATTGACATCTAAATAAATCATGTAACTTATTGACTGCTTCTAAATCTAAAAGAAGATTCTCAAATTTTATCCTTAGTGAATTGACTCCTAAATGCATCTACAAAGTGATGCAGAGGACAAATATTTGTAGTTAAATTGTTTTTATTTTTTGACCTTTGTATTTACCTACAAAATTTTAAAATGTCTACAAACTTGAATTTTAGGGGGTTTACATGGATGAGGGTTGATCTTGACCATCTAATTGAAAAAACCAGGAATAGAGTCACATGGTCAAATCTCAACCTTCTAAACCAATTTGATGGATGAGACAATATTAAACATTTCCAACATTGATCTAGACGTCCTGCAACTACTTACTATGGCGTCACCTTCTAACTTAAGTACAAAAATTTGCTTCAAACATACCAAGCATGTGGACAACAAGATGTTGCTATTACATTCCACATTCTTATGCACATGCGCCAAACACGGTTTCTTTACTTGAACAACTGCAGTTTCAAGTATCTCCACACAAGGCACATGCACTTGCACCTGCACTTGCACATTACAAGGTTTGAGTGCCACCACCTCACCCCATGATGCCAAAATAGGTATTTTATGAGATACATTTCCCAAACCACCTTCAATTTAGTTTATGGGGCTCCATTCATGAACCCAATCCTTACATCCCACAAAGGAGCTCCGAACTCTCTTCTACATACATCACCATGTTTTAAAACCTATTCTACGAGAGAAGAGTAATAATCATGCATTATGTACTGGTGTGGTTTTCTATCTTGTGTTAGTGGTTAGCACCATCATCATTGGGGTAGTCATCACATCAAAAGGAGTCATGTGTAGCAAGTTCAAAAATCTTGGTGATGCTATTGAATTGAACCCAAACAAAAAATTGAGAATGTGAGCTACAATCCATTCAAAGTTGGGAGGATCTTCATGTAGACTCAAGTGAACTCAAGCATGATCATATAATCAACCTGACAAGTCCCATTTGGCTTCCCACAATTCCTCATAAGTGAGTGTGGGATTTCCCAAAGAATACTAGAGTGTTCCGCCTACCTGAAAAGTCCCTACTCATTATAGATGAAGTAGAAGTAAAAGATGTTGGCTTGTTGTGTAACACAAACATTGATGAGAATTTAATGCCCTGATAGTATGCTACCCCAATAAATTTCCCAAATTACTCACATGCAACAACTATTCATGATGACCCAAGGTGCCTCACATGTCCTTGTTGGTAGTTCGTTCTTTCTTGCATAGTGTACTTCCTCCTTCCTTAGAAACATATTTATGTTGACTCAAGGCCAATTAGGTCAATGTTGACTCACGTCTAAATTGACTAAACCTGTGTTTTGATGATGACTAACCATTCCACATATTGGTGTCTAATGCTTCTACTTGAGTGATTTCAGATTAGGTATAGACACACTCCAATTGCCCTAACTTGCGCATCTCAAATTGGAGAAAAGACAAGTCAAAGTCATACAAGTGCACATTTTTGTAATATGATGTATATCCATTAGAATCATATTGTAAATCACTTGTAATGATTGTATGACTTGTAATTAAGCTTAGAAAAATATCAGGATCACTTAGATCGAAAATTAGAGCATTTTAGATGCAACTTCGAAAATTGATTACAGGCACTTTGTCGGTCGAGTTTCCCAGCCTGGAAACTCGACCGATCATCCTTGATCAATTTTCTGGAGATTGCATCGGTCGAGTTGTGTTTACACAGAACTCGACCGATGGAGTAACTGACCAAATCGATGTTCATTGGTCGGTCGAGTTTCCTCAGGACAAACTCGACCGATGGTCTGAATATCAACTTTGTCTTTTACTCTATCGGTCGAGTTACACTTATAGAATCTCGACCAATTGCACTGTACGGAAAAGTGCAGAAAAGTATTTCTAGCGTTGTGGAGTTGCAACAAGTGAAAATAGATCCGTTGCAAGCCACAAAATGGCTAGTTTTTGTTCACAAGTGTTCCCAAAGGCTAAGAGGCATCCCCAGCTATAAATAGGACCCCTTGGGATTCATTCCAAGGTTGAGCATTCATTGCAAACTCTATGTGAGGTTCCTATTCTATAGTTGAGTGCTTCCTACAGCCTCCTCTCTCTCTCTAAGCTTAATCACTTGCTACATCCATTAGAGTGAGTAGGAAATCTGTAAGAGAGCTAGTCCTATATGTATATCTTGTGAGGCTCTCACTTCCACCACCTCCCCATCTCTCATTTGCAATCATGAAGATGAAGGTTCTCTCTCTTGTCCAAGAGAGGTGAAGAAGAACAAGGGAAGGAGTCCCTTGGTGAAGATCAAGGCTGAAGACTTGGAGCTAGAGTGGGTAAGCCCTTGGTGAAGGCAGAAGACTCCTTGCTCAAGTAGGTAAGTCCTTGGTGGAAGCTTCTCCGAGTGAAGGTGAAGTCAAAAGCTGAAGATTCAAGAAGAGTGGGTAATTCCTGCAAGGCTGAAGACTTGTGCAAGAGTGGGTAAGTCCTTGGAGAAGGCCGGAGACTCTTGCAAAGTGGGTAAGTCCTTGGTAAGGTTGAAGACTCTTTGTATTGGATAGATAAGTCTTTTGTTTGGTCATGCATTGTATGTCTTATGAATAAATATAAGAGTGCAATAGTTTAGAAGTCCTAGAGGTTGACCTCTCTAGGCAAGTGGACTGACACACTTCTAGTTTGAAGTGTGGAACCACTCTAAATAGCTTGTCTAATTGGTGCATGTTCAATCTCTCTCATCCTTGCTATGCATGTTTTAGTTGCACTCAAATTACCTATTTAGCAGCCTTATCTTGTCATATATCTTGAAGGTTTAATGAATTTTGTTTAAGTGCTTTCATCTCTATTCACCCCCCCTCTAGAGCATCTTATCACCCATCTAGGATCCAACAATTGGTATCAGAGCAGGTCTTCTCCAAG
Organism: Alisma plantago-aquatica; assembly: GCA_963693085.1. NCBI lineage: Eukaryota > Viridiplantae > Streptophyta > Magnoliopsida > Alismatales > Alismataceae > Alisma > Alisma plantago-aquatica. The sequence goes on along the minus strand of OY856410.1, from coordinate 998,382,539 downwards.
CATACTTCAACAAGTAGGAGAAGATGAGTGACTACTAAGGAGGGAGAATCAGCATACCAATCTTTGATGGGAGCAATTTCCTCTATTGGAGAAGAAGACTCCAATTATACATCCAAGGATCAAGTCTTGAGATGTGAAAAATGGTGAACAAACCATACGAGCTACCAATGACAAAGATTGAAGAATGGGATGAAGCCACCTTGATGAAAGCAACCTTGAATGCTAGAGCCATGCACATACTCTATGCCTCCATGACCCCCACCGAGTTCAACCAAATTTATTCTTGTGAGACAGCCTATGAGGTATGGAGAAAGCTTTGCATCACTTATGAAGGGACAGATCAAGTGAAGGAAAGCAAAGTCTACATGCTCAAAGGGCTGCTTGAGAACTTCAAGATGGGAAAGGAGGAGAGTATAGCCAACATGTACTCAAGGCTCAACACCATTGTGAATGGTCTTGTTGTTCTAGGACATCCTATGTCTAGTGGAGAGATCAACTCAAAGATCCTTAGAACTCTCCCCAAGAGATGGGAACCCAAGGTGACTTCCATTGAAGAAGCAAGGTCTCTCAAGGATATTCCTATTGAAGAGCTCATTGGAAATCTACAAGCACATGAAGCTACACTTGACAAGAGGGAGGAAGTAGAAAGACAAGAGAAGAAAGAGCTAAAGAGAATGAAGAAGGCTGAAATGAAGGCTCAAATTGAAGCTATCATGGAATAAGTCTCTCCATCCTCTCAAGCTAAAGAAGATGCCATGTACTCTAAAGGTAAATTCTACAAAGGCAAGTCCTCCTCCATGCGGTGCTTCACATGTGGAAAGAAGGGTCACTACAAGGAAGATTGCCCTCAAGGCAAAAAGACCCATCTTCACATGAAGAAATGGAAATCAAGCTCAAGTGGCTCCTCCAACTCAAGCTCAAGTGAAGATTCAAGTGAAGGATCAAGCTCAAGCTCTAGTGATGAAGGAGAATGCCATTTTGCTCTTATAGCATCAACAAGTGAAGACTCAAGTGAGGTAAATCTAAACTCTTTAGATAAAGAATCTTTGATTGCTATTATTCATGATATTTGTGCCTCTTTTAAGTCTTCTAAAAAGAAAAAGAAAAAACTTGCTAGAATTGTTGATAATTTGCATATAGAACTAGATGATCTTGAATATGCTAATTCTTGCTTGCTTGATGATAAAAATGATTGTCTTAGTCAAGTAGACTCTCTTAAACTTAAAAATTCTAGTTTGCTTGATAAGATTAGATTTCTAGAAGCTCAACCTATCATGCCTAGTTCTAATGAAGAGCATACTTAATTATTGATTCTCTCATGCATGATATTGATGTTCTTAAATCTGAAAACAAGGACAAAGATTATGTTTTGCAAGAATTAGAAACAGAAAATGCCTCCTTGCTTGCTAAAATCAATGTGCATGATTCTTGTTCTAGTTTTACTAGTAGAGAAAATGATATTGCTGCTCTTCATATTGATAGAGATTCTTATTTAACTAAAGCTCTTTGCTTAGAAAATGATCTTTTGCATGCTAGAGATAATATTAATCAATTGTCTTCTACTATTGCTTCTCTTAAGAATTATAATGATAGTTTGAGATCTTCTTTGCAAAGATTCTTAGTTGGTAAGAAGAGCCTTAATGACATCCTACATCATACTACCAAACAAATTGGTAGACATGGTTTAGGATATGAAAGTAGTCAAAGGAACAACAAAGACAAAGGACCTTCATTTTTCAATGAAGAATCCTCCAGTTCCAAGGCTACGGGCACTTGTAATTATTGCAATGAAATTGGTCATTATTCTACTTGTTGTCCTTTTAGGAAAGCACCCAAGAGCAATAGGATTTGGGTTGCTAAACTAACCCCTCCGGACCCAAAAACATGATTGGGGACCATTTCATCTTTCTTCTTGTAGGTACTTACAAATGGATTGATTTGAGCTATTGAATTGCAAATTGACTTCTCAATCCACATGAAAGAAGAAAGGTGAGATGTGCAGAGGGTGACAATAAGTGGAAAAAGCAATGGTAAGCACAAAGGTAATGTTTCTTTTGCTTATAACTATTTCTAACTTGTTTTTGTCAAGTTAGTGTGCACTATACATATGGTTTTTGAGTCAAAAGTGGCATTTTGTGATTCTCTTCACACTCTTGCTCAAAAACTATTTCTAATGCTTCTATAGTGCATTACTAACTTACTTAGACATGTTTGGATATGGTTTGTATATTTAACATGCCTTTAAATATATTTTCATGAAATATATGTGCTCTTTGACAGCTGGTCTGTTGGTCGAGTTTGCCCTATTGAAACTCAACCGATAGGCACCAATGGGTGTTGTCAACAACTGTCATCGGTCGAGTTGACAATGCATAGAACTCGACCGATAACACTGTGCACAGAAAATACATTTGGCTTTTTGAGTGGGAATTTCCCTCTCAACTAGATTTTCTCAACCAATAGCCTTATTCTTTGGCACTCTCATTTGGTACCTTTATATATTCATATTTCCATGTTGTAAATTTCCTATCTTGCTTACAACTCTATCTCTCTAATTGCTCTAAATTGGTATATCTATATGTGGCAATTACTTGCTTTGAGTTGTTTTGCAGGTTTTGATGATGAACTCTTTGGATCTCTTGGTTGTGTCAAAAATTGCCTCCATTGTACTCTAACTTGCTACATCTCTATATATGTATATCTTGTTTTGATACAACCTTGAGGTTCATAGGGGTAATCATCTTATGGTAAGGATGCATATCTAGTGAGTTATATCCTTTCATGCTTCTAAAATTTCTTATCTCTTTGTTTGGATATATCTCTACATCTACTCATAGCTTGCTTTATCTTGTGTATCTTTTGGTATCTCTTGCTATGATCTAGATCCTACTAGTAGTCCTAACTTGTGATATCATCTACTAGTAGTTCATATACATGTAGTTCTAACCCTGTTTACAATTGGCATCTTTGCTCATCTATATGCTATGCTTGTATCTTGTTTCATACATGCTCAAGCCTATTCCTTGAATTTCATATCTACTATCTTGAGTTGCTTGCATAACATTGTGATGCAGGGCACATAGATCTACATTATATGTAGAAATTGGAGTATTTTTTGTTTTTATGCAGCTTTTGCTCCAGTTTCAGTTTTTGGTGCAAGACTAGTGTTTTTCGTGCAGAAACGGCCTTCCAAGCAAGACTCATCGCTTTGCCATGAGCTCTGATGGTTTTTGATCAAATTTCGTCATCTTGAGGGTCAAAATTGCAATTTATTGTTTTTCTGCAACTTTATCTTGCTTTTTGGGTTGTTCAAGTATATGCTTTAACTTGCTTTTCTTTCTATGCTTGGACAAGCCCCTATCTGTGCTCTTCTACCCTCCTTATATATATTTGTGTTATCTCTTTTCTCTTTAACAAGTGATGTTTCTTATTTCTTCATAACCCCACTTTTTGAAATGACAAAGGGGGAGAAAGGTATGTCTTCTTTTAAAAAGAGGAAGAAGGCATGTCTTACATGAAGAAGAGAAGTATGTTTATGTAAAGGGCGAAGGTAAAGGGGAGAAGACATATATGTGTAGAACATATATGAGTAGAAGACATAGTATTCTATAGATGTTGTGAAAGCTAACCATGCAGGAGAAATATCATCAATTGAGGGGGAGTATGAGAACTCCATGCACATCAATTGAGGGGGAGCATATGAACTCAATTATATTAAAACCCCTAGGTTTCCCCAAAGGTATGATTTTACTTAAAAGCTTTCAATACATTTATGGAATGGTTTGTCATCTTCAAAAAGGGGGAGATTGTTGACTCAAGGTCAATTAGGTCAATGTTGACTCACGTCTAAATTGACTAAACCCGTGTTTTGATGATGACTAACCATTCCACATATTGGTGTCTAATGCTTCTACTTGAGTGATTTCAGATTAGGTATAGACACACTCTAATTGCCCTAACTTGCGCATCTCAAATTGGAGAAAAGACAAGTCAAAGTCATACAAGTGCACGTTTTTGTAATATGATGTATATCCATTAGAATCATGTTGTAAATCACTTGTAATGATTGTATGACTTGTAATTAAGCTTAGAAAAATATCAGGAGCACTTAGATCGAAAATTAGAGAACTTTAGATGCAACTTCGAAAATTGATTACAAGCACTTTGTCGGTCGAGTTTCCCAGCCTGGAAACTCAACCGATCATCCTTGATCAATTTTCTGGAGATTGCATCGGTCGAGTTGTGTTTACACAGAACTCGACCGATGGAGTAACTGACCAAATCGATGTTCATTGGTCGGTCAAGTTTCCTCAGGACAAACTCGACCGATGGTCTGAATATCGGCTTTGTCTTTTACTCTATCAGTCGAGTTACACTTATAGAAACTCGACCGATTGCACTGTATGGAAAAGTGTAGAAAAGTGTTTCTAGACATTGTGGAGTTGCAACAAGTGAAAATAGATCCGTTGCAAGCCACAAAATGGCTAGTTTTTGTTCACAAGTGTTCCCAAAGGCTAAGAGGCATCCCCAACTATAAATAGGACCCCTTGGGCTTCATTCCAAGGTTTAGCATTTATTGTAAACTCTATGTGAGGTTCCTATTCTATAGTTGAGTGCTTCCTACAACCTCCTCTCTCTCTCTAAGCTTAATCACTTGCTACATCCATTAGAGTGAGTAGAAAATCTGTAAGAGAGCTAGTCCTATATGTATATCTTGTGAGGCTCTCACTTCCACCACCTCCCCATCTCTCATTTTCAATCATGAAGATGAAGGTTCTCTCTCTTGTCCAAGAGAGGTGAAGAAGAACAAGGGAAGGAGTCCCTTGGTGAAGATCAAGGCTGAAGACTTGGAGCTAGAGTGGGTAAGCCCTTGGTGAAGGCAGAAGACTCCTTGATCAAGTAGGTAAGTCCTTGGTGGAAGCTTCTCCGAGTGAAGGTGAAGTCAAAAGCTGAAGATCCAAGAAGAGTGGGTAATTCCTACAAGGCTGAAGACTTGTGCAAGAGTGGGTAAGTCCTTGGAGAAGGCTGAAGACTCTTGCAAAGTGGGTAAGTCCTTGGTAAGGTTGAAGACTCTTTGTATTGGATAGGTAAGTCTTTTGTTTGGTCATGCATTGTATGTCTTATGAATAAATATAAGAGTGCTATAGTTTGGAAGTCCTAGAGGTTGACCTCTCTAGGCAAGTGGACTAACACACTTCTAGTTTGAAGTGTGGAACCACTCTAAATAGCTTGTCTAATTGGTGCATGTTCAATCTCTCTCATCCTTGCTATGCATGTTTTAGTTGCACTCAAATTACCTATTTAGCAACCTTATCTTGTCATATATCTTGAAGGTTTAATTAATTTTGTTTAAGTGCTTTCAGCTCTATTCACCCCCTCTCTAGAGCATCTTATCACCCATCTAGGATCCAACATTTTATACCATTTTATTTACACAACATGTTGCTAATAATAACCTCCCTCAAACTTGATAAAGGGCTCCAATACCTTCCACAAGACCCTACAAGGTATGCTTCCATACTCTCATGACTCGAATACCCCTTATGACTCCAATTGAGGATCTTTTCAAATTGAAAGTTTGGAAACTCAAAAGTATATGCTTTTGACTCACCACATTCTATGTAAATCATGGTTGATGTCTATTCTCTTTGTTGACCTAATAGTTATACATTGTCCATATTTTGATGATAAATTAACCGTTCCATTCATGTCATCTAACATGTCTATTTGATATCAATTTCATGTATTAGGTTACATCAAGAGGATTGAATTTAGCAAACCCTAGTTTGCTGAAAAACAAAGCAAATTAAAAAAAACTATAAGAATTGAAGAATAGATGGTATTTATATTAGAATCATGTTGTAAATCATTTATGTTGAATGTATGACTAGTAACTAAGATTAATGGAAATTTAGAACACTTAAATTTAGAGTTTATACACTTTTTGGGTATATGTCATAAGACTTCATAGGGAGGCTTTTCAACTGAGTTTACCTCTCAAGTAACTCGAATGACAACCATTTTGGGCTTTTGACAAAACCTAATGTTGGCCGAGTTTGTCCTGGTACAACTTGACCAATAGCTAGCACTAACAAGACTAAAACAACCATCGATTGACATTCTTATTAGTTAAAAACTCAAGCGACAACTGTCATTGGTGAGATAGTGAGACTTGGCAACTAAGTTATCCAAAAGGTAACTCGATCAACAACACTATTCTGGAAAGTGCTAAAACATATATCTAACTATTTAGAGTGCTTGAAACTTCAAAAATAGACCCACCGCAACCCCCCCCAAAACAACTAGAATTCAATTCAAGTGTCTCTACTGGCCAGTAGGCAACCTCAACAATAAAAAGGGGCCCTAAGACTTCATTACAAGTTTAACTTCTATGCTCCTTTGCTATAGTAGAGTGATTGTGCCTCGAAGAGCCCATAATATCCCTCAAGCTTGATTACTTCTCTACATCAAATCTGAGTGATTTAGGATATGTGTTAGAGAGATGCTCCATTATACTATTGTCAAATCTCTTCACTCTCTTTCCCAATCTCTCACTCTCAAATTGGTGATTTGAAGATGAATTCCTTGAAGAAGGATGCCACAAATCAAAGGATGAAGATTTTCTACAAGAATGGATAATTCCTTGAAGAAGCCAGAAGATTCTTTATAGGTAGATAGGTAAGACCTTTGTAATGGCTATTGACACTTTGATCCGAAGAGGAATGCTAGTTTAGCCCTTGTTCTTGAAAAGGATGGTCTCTTGTTGTAACACTCCTTGTGGAATATAAAGAGTACAACAAGCTTCAGATACCAGATATTGACCCCTCTAGGTAGTGGATGTAGATATCCTAGTTTGCAGGTTGGAACTACTATAATTTTTAGTCTTATTTAGTGTTTTCTCAATATCTCTCTTCCTTGTTTTTCATACTGGAAATATCTTTTTAGCACATATCTTGAAGGTCTAATGAATTTTGTTAAAGTGGTTTTAGCTCTGTTTGCCCCCTTCTAGAGCCCATGATTCAACAAGTAGTATCAAAGCTTGGTCTTCTCACCAATAAACTCCAATGAGTAAGTGAAGATGGACAAAAATATGTTAGGATCTCTCAACATAGAGGGTGGCTTCTTCATGCTTACACCTATCTTTGATGGTACTAACTTACTCTATTAGAAAAGGAGGATGCAATTCTACATCCAGGACATGAGTTTTGATATGTGGAAGGTGGTTGGCTTTCCCTAAACTGAGCCATAAGAAGAAGTAGCTACTTGGAATGAGGCAAACATGAAGAAGGGCCAGCTAAATGCTAGAGCTATTAGCATAATCTATTCCACCTTCACTCAAACTTAATTCTCCCAGATTTCTACTTGGGACACAATCGATGAGATTTCAAACAAGCTTTGCATCATTTATGAAGGCACTAAGCAATTCAAAGAAAGCAAGGTATATATGCTCAATGGTATCCATAAAGGCTTCAAGATGGGAAAAAAAGAAAGTGTGGCTGAAATGTACTCCATGCTCAACACCATTGTCAATGACCTTGCTTCCTTGGGTCACACTATTGATCAAGGAAAGATCAAATCAAAGATTTTTAGATCTCTTCCTATCCAATGGCAAATAAAAGTGGCTACCATAGAAGAAACAAATACTTTCTGCGGTATTCCTATTGAAGAGTTCATAGAAATCTCCAAGCCTATGATTTGAGTATAGACAAGTAAGAGGAAGAGGAAAGAGAAGAAGAGAAAGAGTCTATGATAAAGAAGGAGGATGAATTCAAGTCCTAAGTTGAACCTATTATGCAAAAACAAGTCTTAGACAAGCTCCTCCATCCTCAAGTGAAGATGAATCCACAATGATATAAAAGATCACTACTTCAAGGGTAAACCCTCCTCCTCCTTTATTCCTAAATGCTATGAGTGTGGTCAAAAGGGAACTTCAAGTATGAATGCCCACAAGTCAAGAAACACCTCCACAAAGAATCCATAGGAAGGAGGACTACCACAAGGAGGGTAGATTCAAGAAGAAGGTAAATAAAGAAAGAAAAGACAAAGATGCAACCCATGCCGCTTGAGAAGAGTCTTACTCAAGTGATTGTAGCTCAAATGAAGGTGAATGCCACATGTCCCTCATGACGAGAACAAGTGAGGAAGTAAGTGAGGTAAATATAAATGAACTCCCCAAAGATGCTCTTATTGATATCATTCATGATTCCCGTTCTTCTTATTCAAAATGCAAGACTAAAAATAAGAGATAAGGAAAATCATTGATGACTTTATGCTTTAATATATGTGCTTGAACAATATGAGAAACTTACAATGGTAGCATATAATCTTTATAGGAGTAGTTTCTTGATGTTGAACTCCAATATAATGGTGTAGAAGTTGAGAATGGTGTTTATCTTAAGAAAATTGACGGTTTAAAAGATGGAAACCAAACTTATCTTGATGATATTGTATTTCTTAGAACCGAAAATGCTATTTTTTTGCTGAAGTTAATGATCCAGAATCTAGACCTGTTTTTCCTAGTAAAGAAGTATCTAGTATTACTCTTGAAAAAAAATTCCTATATAAATAGAACCCTAGGTTTGGAAGATAACTTATTGCATTCTTAAGATGATCTTGATATTATTCTTCTAATGTTATTACTCTTAGTGATGATAACCATATTCTTATAAATTCCTTGCTAACATTACTCAAAGGGAAGATATTCCTAAATGTTGTCCTAGAACACTCTACTTGACAAGTGGGTATTAGTGGTTTGAGATATGAGGGAGGCCCAAAGAGAAAGGGAAAGGATAAGGGTAAGAAAAAGATAAAGGACCTCCACTATACCATAGAGAGATTCCTCCAATATACCACTCTTTACAATGAGAACAATATAAGGTATTCATTTGTGCTCATTGTAAATATGATGATCATTACTCAAAATTTTTTCCTTATAAGAAGAAGGGGACCGAACCAAACATGAAATGTGTCCCCAAGCCAATCCTAGATCTAAAAGTTTGAATTTGACAATGACCTCTCAATTTCTTGTAGGAAAAAGAAAAATAGATTGTTGATAATGGTTGCTCTTAGAACATGGTCGGTGAGAAGAGCCACTTCAACGCCCTTCTAAGAAGGAAAGGAGGTTTAGTGACTTTTGGAGACACAAGAAAGGTAAAGTGATAGATGAGAGTGATGTAGGTGATTCTCTATGCACAAAGGATACACTTCTTGTGAATGTCCTAATTCACATTTAATAATGGCTAGTCAACTTTATGATAATAGTTATCATGTTCTCTTCACATCCCTAGAATGCTTGGTTCTAGATTCCCTCACATACAATGTCATATATAAGGGAACTAGAATTGAAAATATTTATTCTTTTGTTCTTAATTGTGACACATCATCATGCTAAATGAGATTACTCAAAACATAAAACATGATCAAATACTAACTAATCACATAGTCAGAAAAGAGGAAGAATGAAAACTAATTTCCACATCATAATCAAGTACTAAAACATTTACATCAAGGTCCATCTTTTTTATAACTCATATATCATAACAGATATTTACATCCGTATCTAGTGATCTCATCCACAACCTGTATATAAAAGAGATATTTCCACATGTACAAGCTATATATTTCAAATGTTGGCATATTGCAAAAACTCATGCCGATACACATTTATCATCTATTAAAACACTTCCCATACCCAGACCTAAGAGTACAAGGATGACACTAGGACTCCACTACTTTTAACTATAACTGTCCAACCTTCTATGTCTATTGATCACCAGGTTGCTCATCTTCTATGACACAATCTCAACCATGTTGCTGACGACCACCTAAAAAGATGTGGTGACCCACGGGTGAGACCCATGTCCTAGTGAGAGATATAACTCTCTCCAACAGATCTTGATTACAACAAATTATTTAACAGTAAATAGACTGAACAATTGGAGTATTTGATAAGCAATTGAGTAGAATGAATAGTTTTAACATACTAAACTAGTTAAACAGATAAGCTTGGAAACAAGTATAATTACTCAGATTTCATAAGATTTCATCATACAAGAACTGTGTAGTATAAAGACATAGGAAGGCTAATCAACTAATGTAAAATGTATTCAAACCTAGAAAATATACTACACAACTTGTATTACCTCTTTTATTATTATGCCATGAGGGATTTGAGAAATACCACTCAAGTCCCAACTGACCACTACTAAGTCAAAATAGTGCTATTCATGATCTAGGAGAATCAGATTCCTAAGATCTCTGCCCTGGGTCAATACGAGTCTGCCACAGTGACACATCAGGTCAAGCTTCTAATAGTTTAGTCCGTCCTTGGTACAGGTCATGACACTATGATAGGAGATGGGTATGCAAACCCTATCATTTGAGGTACAACCGAAAGTGTCCTCAAATTTCATCTCATATGTAATCAACAAAACATGACCACAACCATTATCAAACTGAGGGCTATGTATGACCAAAATCATCCTACCTATACACTTGGGGTCAGGGTGACAAGCATCCCACATATGCAACAGTATGCACTCTGAATTTCCCGTAAGAATACTCATTTCATGATCCAACAAGTTCTGACACCGAAGATGGTTCTATGGTACAAGGCACTACATGATTAGAGTTTCACTTGCTTAATAGCACCAATTGAGTGAATTAAGGCTGCATTATACAAGTGGACATACAAACCCAAATTCATTTCTAGAAAGCATATAAGTATAACGACTTTAGAAGATATAAAACATATGAGGTATAATTCTTAATCACAATTACCGCATGGTACTATTCATTGACATACATGAGACCATACTTGTCAACATCTCAACCCAACACATAATTTCTTATCACATGGTTCCATGGTTTCAATCCTTGTCACATCATGAAGAGGGTTACACCTCATTAAAGGATCAATCCATGCCATAAAGGTCATTAAGACTGCCACATTATTTCTTGCATATCTGACATTATCTTTCCATGGCTTAGAATAAGGCTTAACAGATCATCAACACACATGTGACATATAAGATTAACATAGCAAGGAACTACGATGTTCAATTAGCATCATATTATGGTTTCAACACAAGACGAGAGTGTTTCATTGTCACATTTTATCATTCAAAAGGGTTGATTACCATCTATTAACATCACTTAGTTACATTGGGGTTAGGTATAACTAGTTTTATAACATTAAAGTTTCACATACACTTATTATGGTGATTTATCAAATATATTCATACGAGGGCAAAGGTAAGACTACAAGTTATAGGAAATATACCATTGAATTCATATTATTAGAACCAACACATTATACTATAGACTTCATTCAAAACCATTAGATGTTAAAGCATCCAATTACAACCATTAGATTCAGTTCATTATTCAAGCATCAATTAGTGTGTAGGTCTAACCCTTGAATCAATTGACTCAAGAAACCATCGATTTTGGGTTTAAATTGTGAGAAGCCGTTACACTAAATGAGATTACTCAAAACATAAAACATAATCAATCACTAATTAGTCACATACCCAAAAAATGGGTAAATTAAAACTGATTTCAACGTCAGCACCTGCTTAGAAACATTTGCATAAGATCCCAACATCTTTCTTTTATCCGTACTAGGCCAAGAATTCGATACAAATGTTCTATTGCCTTAACCACAACATATATACACAGGAGAACCATATTCATATATGCCACACAAACAAACATTAACATGTTAACAAAAGTTCAATTTATTTGAAACGCCATATACAAACTTTTCCTGCCCGTACCTGAGAGTACAGGGACAAATCTAGGACATACTAGACATCTAATCAACTTTCTTAAGGATTCATTACTATAGCTCCTCTTTTCTGCCACATGTTTTTTTTCGTCACTTCCAATTACCTAAAAAAATGTGGCGAACCATGAGGGTGAGACCCAGTCCCAGCAAGAGATATAACCTCCAATAACATTTATTGATTACAACATTTTTAAGTAATTAAATAGTTAAGAAGTTCAACCACGTATAACAAATAAGATCAACAATACTGATGATTAACAAAATACATAAATGAGTAGATAATAACAATCATCATTAGCCATACTATCATCCTTTATCTTGTTGATATTATAAGCAATTATGTAGCATATGCATATCTAGCATCATGAGCAAGTCTAGTAACATAGCATAGCTAACAACATGAGCATGTCTAATTGATTGAGCATATCAACATTATAAGAAGAGATAACAACATAAGAAAAACTATCTGGATAAGCATGATTAGCGGTATATGCATCTCTAGTTACAAATGCATGGCTAGCATGCTAAACATAACTAGCAACATGAGATAGCTAGCATCATGATTATAATTAACAGTAGCAATATAGTTATCAATATAATCATGGCTACTATTTGTACGCATCTACAATCTTAAGCATATCCACAACATAAGTATATCTATTATCTCTTAATTGCACTAAGCATCATATTTATGTAAAGAGAACTAACATGGGTTATCATCCAATGTGAAACGTTGTGTATAACCCTAAACAAATATGCTACATGGCTGTATTACATATTTTATTATGCCCTGGGGAATTTGAATCGTACCATTCAAAGTCCAACCGACCCCTACGAAGGGCCATTCAGTTCCGTACAAGATCTAGGAGTGCTGATATCCTAAGATCTCTTCCCCTCAGTCAGTATGAGTAAAAAGGCAGTGATATATCAGTCAAACTGCCACCACAGTGACATATAGTCAAGCTGAAAACCACTAGTATGACCTTGGTACATGTCATGGCACTAGAAACCAGGGTATTCAAATCCAATCACCGAGGTACAACCACAATTGTCCTCTAATCACATCATGTTATAATCACCGAGACATGACCACAGCCATTCTCAATCACATCATATGTATGCGGCATGACCATAGCCAACCTCCACAATTTGCATTGTGGATGACAAGGATATATCCTCAACCTGCCACCCCCACATACTCAATAGTATGCACTCTAAGTTTCCCTTAGAAATACTCGTTTCACCATCCAACAAGTTCTGACACTAAAGATGGTTCTACGACATAGAGCACTACATGATTAGAGTTGCACTTGATTAGTTATGCCAATTGGGTAAATTAAGGCTGCATCAAAAAAGTGGACATACAAAATCTAATTCACTTCTAGCAAGCATATAAATATTACAACTTTTAAAAGATATAAAACATGTGAAACATAATTTCTGATCTCATCATCACATGGTACTATTCACTTGCCATTCATGAGACCACACTAGTCATCATACTATCACAAGATAATGATCTTTTTCACAATATCACGTGGTATCAACCTTATCAACATAAGAGGATTACACCTCATTCAGGGCTCAACCATGCCCAAAGGTCATTAAGACCATCATATTATCACAAGATATAAATCCTTTTCATAATATCACAGGGTATTAACCCTTATCAACACAAGAGGATTACATTTCATTCAGGGCTCAACCATGCCCAAAGGTCATTAAGACCATCATATTATTCCCTACAAGATCATCATTATCTTTGCATGCCTTATAACAAGGCTCAACAACATCACTTATATATAATACACCAGATCAACACAATATTGCATTAATGAGCTAAGAGATATTCATAAACAATCATAGCAGGGTTATATTAACATTAAGAACATTCCTTTATCACATAAACATGCAAGGAATCTAGATATAATTAACCCTCATCATATTCATAATGCACATGTTTAGTATAATAAAGTATCAACCATGTGGCTATGATAACCACCAATTAACATATCAATGTTATGATCATATTAAGGAGGTTATTTCACCATCATTCCATCATATAAGAATGTTAAACATGAATACTCATCTTTATCTATTTGCATTAGAGTTAGGTTCAACATGATAAATTATATCAATGTTACTAATCAACACTTATACCCAAACCCTAACTCACGACATCCCCATTGGATCACGGATGCATAAGGTGAAGCATCACCATAACATTCCATACTATTCTCAAGTATGAACCCACACATAAATCAAGGTGTAACCATCAGGTTATAGCATACTAGGGTTTCAACAATAATAGAGTACTCCATGATTGTATTAGTCATTCAAGGACTATTCATACCCAATTACCATCATTTAGTTATATTAAAGCTAGGTATAGCAAGTTATACCTCATTAGGGTTACATATCAACACAATAAGGTTATCATCCCTTCTATTCATATGAGTGAATATGTAATATTACCTTATTAATGGTAACCCTCCATTTGTTCCATCATCATTCAACCCATATCACTATACCACAATGTCACCCAGAACCATTGGATGTTAAAAAGGTAAGACTATTGATTGTTTACATAAGTAAACACCTTGAATGAATAATCTATGATGTTATTCAGTTATGATCTATAAAAGTCACCATTTAACCCTAGACATTCTTCAATTAACAACAATAAGGGTTTCGTTGAGAGTAGGGTAAAACCCACGATCAACTGTTCATTTAAAACAAGCCATCCATTGCCAACAAGTAAGATCCTTAATTTGATCATATAAAGGAAACCATATAAATCCCATTATTAGGACCAACATATTACATTATCTATCATTCCACTTTATTTGAGGAATAAACATTAAATCTTGACCATTGGGTCAACTTCATATGTTAAAACCTTCAATTACAGTATAGGTCCAACCATTGCATCAAGTGACCCAAGAACCATTGGTATAAGGCTTAATTGATGCTATAACTACAATTTTAACTCACCATATGTTGTAGAGACCTGATCCACCATCATTAGTGATCATTAAATCACCATAGGTTGTTAGATCAACACCATATTCATTAATCAACATCAAATATCAAGTTGATGTCATTATTGATTGATAACATCAGTAGGGTACTTAAGTGTTGATCATTATAATTCTAATTGATCCAAAACCTGACCTAAGGGGGTGACCATAGGTTGTAACCATCATATGACACCTTTTTATCATGACCATCAGTTTTCATGAAGACAACACCATAGGTTGTTGCAATGGTACCATCATTGGGTCATGGGTTTATAGAAGAAATCAGCTTAAACCCTAAAATTGACCATTGGTTGTAGGTTCTTAGCACCATAGGTTGTCAAACCAACCTAATTCAAGTCATATTATACCTTAAGAATTGATCACATGTTCACATAGAACTGAAATTAGAACAAGGAACATTATTAAAATCGAAATCCAAGTCAAGTATAGCTTTTTAGTGCATGAATCATCATTTTCAAGCAAGAATAAGATCTAGAAAGCTTATGGTAAGCAATGAACGTGGAGCAAGTTATAAAACTTGCATCTAATGAGAAGATGAAACCCCACACTGAAGAAATCTCAAGAAGGTAGGGTAGAAAATCCAAGGGTAAGCTATGAATTCGTCCATCTAGCACCTTTCTTCATCAAATGAGCAAACCTTAAGCATAAGGAGCAAGAAAGGTAGGGTTTTAGAGCTTTAGAGCAATTTATACCATGGAACAACAAGGTTCCGACCTGGAGAAAGATAGGAGGAAGGATTAAAAAGAAATATATGGAGTAAAGAAGGGAATTCTTACAATTTTAGGTCAAGATCACCAGAAGGAAGCTTTTTCAACCCTAAAATGATGTCAATTTCAACCTTAGAGCCTTTCTCCAAGAAGATCCCCACTTTCTTCTTACTTGGGCAGAAAAATTCGCAGCTGAACATAGGGAGAACAAGGTTGGGATAAGGAGGGAGGTGGTGGAGAGAAAATGGCTCATTTTTATGCTTGAGGATAAGTATATGACACTTTATGATAAAGAAAAAGAAAAAGTTGAAGTTCTAGTATCTATCCAAGTGTCCATGGCCTTAACTTATTAAGAATATACAAGCACAAACACAAGCAGCTCTCCCATAATGTGTATATACCTGCTTAAATTTCCTTTGTCAAATTTCCCAGCCAATCAAATAATTCATTAGTGGATAGCTACTAAAGGTAGCTCATCCGTGAAGGGAGAAAACCCTAAAATACCCTTGGAGAAAACACCTTCAAACCAAGGTTTAAATAGGTGCCCCATGGCTTAAAAAGATCAATAATGATGATAGAATATCCATGGAACATAATGCAAGTGATAAATTGCAAAGAAAACCTCTCAATGGGATAAATTGCATAAAATTCCAAAATGTGCATAAAATTGCATAACTTTCTCAAACAGTGTCCAAATTGGACTAAATTTGAAACTTAAGCTTTTCTTATGATTTCAAAGCATATAAAAAGGTTACATTAGGGTTTTAAGAATTAAATTATGATAATTAAGCTTATTCAACTCATTAAACAAGTTTAGGGGCCTTACAACTATAAACCCCTAATTGGGATTTCATCCCCGAAATCCAAGGTAAACAAAGATGGGTACTTCCTTTGCACCTAATACTATTACCTTCACATGCTTACTTTAATATCATAGTTATGTCACATCATTCATACATATCTCATCTTGGGTTAGCACAAAAAACTCCACATAAGAAGACATTTGCAAATATGGAACATAGAAACTTGTTGTGCCACCTGTACAAAGCTAATAGTAATGTTCAACTTTAAATTCTAGCTATCATCCTAAAGTTATATCTATTATATCAACACATTACTCAAAAGTCATACTTGCTAGATTTTTACCAATCATGCTATGTGCCCCATACCATTCCTTGAAGCATAAAAAAAGCAATGTATCCATCCCCCCTTTTTTTACAGTGACACTAGAACTCTTGTCAGTTCTTTTTCAACATCAAAAGAAATGCTGACGCTTTCAGCTGTCATTCCATACAAGGAAACACCATTCCTAGTCAACCTTGTTAAGGCTGAAACAACAACACTATCTTCACCTTACTTGGATTTACACAACCTACTTAGAAGACATATCATGATCCCATGAAGACATTTAATCAACCCCATCTCACTCTTGTTCAACTAGTCTCATAGCTATTACTTCTTCAGCAACCCTAAGGTTTTTGAAGAAATATTGATAATATTTTTTACCATATTTGAAATACTTTGACCTGTCATCATTTAAAGCTTGATATAACTTATATGACATGACTGGAACACTATGGTCCTCCTATTCATAAATTCTATTTGTACATTGGTTAGTCTAAAGGACATAATTCTAAACTCATCATGGTCATGTGAATTATGTCATCCAATCTAAATCTTATGCATTGGTATTTGATCATAGGTTTATCTTAAAGGAACACAATATCACATATCTATTGACCAACAACTATCTATCCTTGAAAGTGGTCTTGCCCAGCTATCATTGAACCATACACAACATTATAGAATTACTTTTGTTTTTCCTTCCAAACAACATTTATAGGATCATCATCAACTCTCTCTCTCTCTCTCTCAACAGGAGAGGAATACTTGGAATGTTCATTTAATAACATCTCCAACCTTCACATATTTCTCATATTATTGATACATCTTGGATACTAGGATTCATTACCTTGGTATCCACCTCATGTGCTATAAGGAACTCACATACTTATCTCATCTACTTTTACCAACATAACAAATATCAAGACATATAAGATGAGTCTTCCAAATTATTGGAAGGCTCAAAAGCAAAATCATCACAAACTTTATGATCGTGGAACCATAGTCCAAATAACCTTATTCTATAATAAGATATCCATCCACATGTTTAGAATGAATCCACACATACCAAGTGGCAATGGTCCACTTGAAAGTTGTTCCCTGGAAAGGAAAGACACAAAGGGAAATATACTTCCCACATCATAGCAACATTGTTCAGGGTCACTGACAAATAGGTAACCATTTCTATTTTCATTATGCAGGTTACAACTTCTTATGTAACATTTTACCTTTTTCATTTTTGGTTCCTTGCCATTAGCATAGGAATCATCATGATTAACATATCTCATTACTTCTTCCGTGATGACTATTTATCACACTTGGGTATGTTCTCTTATTTTATTATGCTTTTCAACCACTTATCAACATGTAAATCATCATATTCCACATTTGCTTCACTTTATAAACATAGACTTATCTGTCTTTTATTTTATTATATTCTTGAATCACATCTTCGAGAACTCCTCTTTTTCTAATTTGTATTCAAATTTAGATTTCATGGTGTTGTATCTTTCTCTTATAGTTACCAAACATTCAAGTTTTAATAGGTAATGATGCAATTCTCATATTCTTGAAGGTAGGATTGAGATATTCACACCATGATTTCTTATTCTTTATGCTCTTTAGACTGTCTCAAAATGACTACTTGATCAGAGTAATAAGAAAGATAACAATCTAAGAGTTCCATACTTACCTTTCTTCAATAATTGAATACCTGGCCAGGGCATCAAAGTACTGAGATATGTAGTATGCACCATGTTTTTGTGTCACGTTCCTAACTTAGACATCGTCCTAGTCTTAAGTCCTAGTCTCCCTGTAGACTCAGTGAACCTAAAGCTCTGATACCAACTTGTGAGAACCTATTACACTAAATGATATTACTCAAAACATAAAACACAATCAATCACTAATTAGTCACATACCCAAAAATATGGGTAAATTAAAATCGATTTCAACGTCAGCACCTGCTCAAAAACATTTACATAAGATCCCAACATATTTCTTTTATCCGTACTAGGCCAATAATTTGATACAAATATTTTATTACCTTAACCACAACTTATATACATAGGAGAACCATATTCATATATGCCACATAAACAAGCATTAACATGTCAACAAAAGTTCAATTTGTTTGAAACACCATATATAAACTTTTCCTACCTGGACCTGAGAGTACATGGATGACTCTAGGACACACTAGACATCTAATCAAATTTCTCAAGGATTCATTACTATAGCTCCTCTTTGCTGCCACATGCTTGTTTTCATCACTTCTGATTACCTAAAAAAATGTGGTGAACCACGAGGGTGAGACCCAGTCCCAGCAAGAGATATAACCTCCAACAATGTTTATTAATTACAACATTTTTAAGTAATTAAATAGTTAAGAAGTTCAACCAGATATAACAAATAAGATCAACAGTACTGATGATTAACAAAATACATAAATGAGTAGATAATAACAATCATGATTATCCAGACTATCATCCTTTATCTTGTTGATAATATAAACAATTCAGTAGCATATGCATATCTAGCATCATGAACAAGTCTAGTAACATAACATAGCTAACAACATGAGAATGTCTAATTGATTGAACATATCAACATTATAAGAAGATATAACAACATAAGCACAACTATATGGATAAGCATGATTAGCAATATATGCATCTCTAGTTACAAATGCATGGCTAGCATGCTAAACATAACTAACAACATGAGATAGCTAGCATCATGATTATAATCAGTAGTAGCAGTATAGTTATCAACATAATCATGGCTACTGTATGTACACATCTACAATCTTAAGCATATCCACAACATAAGTATATCTACTATCTCTTAATTGCACTAAGTATCATCTTTATGTAAAGAGAACAAACAAGGGTTATCATCCAATGTGAAACGTTGTGTATAATACTAAAAAAATATTCTACACGGTTGTATTACATCTTTTATAATTCCCTGGGGAATTTTAATCATACCATTCAAAGTCCATCCGGCCCCTACGAAGGGCTATTCAATTCTGTATAAGATCTAGGAGTGCCGGTAGCCTAAGATCTCTTCCCCTCAGTCAGTATGAGTAAAAAGGCAGTGACATATCAGTTAAAGCTGCCGTCACAATGACATATAGTCAAGTTGAAAACCACTAGTACGACCTTGGTACAGGTCACGACACTAGAAACTAGGGTATTCAAACCCAATCACTGAGGTACAACTGTAGTTGTCCTCTAATCACATCATGTTATAATCACCGAGACACGACCACATTCGTTCTCAATCACATCAGATGTTTGAGGCATGACCATAGCCAACCTCCACAATCTACATTATGGTTGACAAGGATATACCCTCAACCTGCCACCCCCACATACTCAACAATATGCACTCTGAGTTTTCTTTAGGAATACTCATTTCACCATCCAACAAGTTCTAACACTGAAGATGGTTCTACGGCACATGCACTACATGATTAGAGTTGCAATTGATTAGTTATGCCAATTGGGTGAATTAAGGCTTCATCAATCAAGTGGACATACAAATCCTAATTCACTTCTAGTAAGCATATAAATATCACAACTTTTAAAAGATATAAAACATGTGAAACATAATTTCTCATCTCATCATCACATGGTACTATTCACTTGCCGTTCATGAGACCACACTAGTTATCATACTATAACAAGATAATGATCTTTTTCACAATATCACAGGGTATCAACCCTTATCAACATAAGAGGATTACACCTCATTCAGGGCTCAACCATGCCCAAAAGTCATTAAGACCATCATACTATCACAAGATATAAATCCTTTTCATAATATCATAGGGTATTAACCCTTATCAACACAAGAGGATTACACCTCATTCAGGGCTCAATCATGCCCAAAGGGCATTAAGACCATCATATTATTCCCTACAAGATCATCATTATCTTTGCATGCCTTATAACAAGGCTCAACAACATCACTTATATATAATACACCAGTTCAACACAATATTGCATTAATGAGCTAAGAGATATTCATAAACAATCATATAAGGATTATATTAACATTAAGAACATTCCTTTATCACATCAACATGCAAGGAATCTAGATATGATTAACCCTCATCATATTCATAATGCACATGTTTAGCATACGAAAGTATCAACCATGTGGCTATGATAACCACCAATTAACATATCAAGGTTATGATCATATTAAGGAGGTTATTTCACCATCATTCCATCATATAAGAATGTTAAACATGAATACTCATCTTTATCTATTTACATTAGAGTTAGGTTCAACATGATAAATTATATCAATGTTACTAATCAACACTTATACCCAAACCCTAACTCACGGCATCCCCATTGGATCATGGATGCATAAGGTGAAGCATTACCATCACATTTCATAATATTCTCAAGTATGAACCATACATAAATCAAGGTGTAACCATCAGGTTATAGCATACTAGGGTTTCAACAATAATGGAGTACTCTATGATTGTATTAGTCATTCAAGGACTATTCATACCCAATTACCATCATTTAGTTATATTAAAGATAGGTATAACAAGTTATACCTCATTAGGGTTACATATCAGCACAATACAGTTATCATCCCTTCTATTCATATGAGTGAATATGTAAGATTACCTTATTAATGGTAATCCTCCATTTGTTCCATCATCATTCAACCCATATCACTATACCACAATGTCACCTAGAACCATTGGATGTTAAAAAGGTAAGACTATTGATTGTTTACATAAGTAAACACCTTGAATGAATAATCTATGACGTTATTCAGTTGTGATCTATAAAAGTCACCATTTAACCCTAGACATTCTTCGATTAACAACAATAAGGGTATCGTTGAGAGTAGGGTAAAACCCACAATCAACTGTTCATTTAAAACAAGCCATCCATTGTCAACAAGTAAGCTCCTTAATTTGATCATATAAAGGAAACCATATAAATCCAGTTATTAGGACCAACATATTACATTATCTATCATTCCACTTTATTTGAGGAATAAACATTAAATCTTGACCATTGGGTCAACTTCATATGTTAAAACCTTCAATTACAGTATAGGTCCGACCATTGCATCAAGTGACCCAAGAACCATTGGTCTAAGGCTTAATTGATGCTATAACTACAATTCTTAACTCACTAAAGGTTGTAGAGACCTGATACACCATCACTAGTGATCATTAAATCATCATAGGTTGTTAGATCAACACTATATTCATTAATCATCATCAAATATTAAGATGATGTCATCATTGATTGATTACATCAGTAGGGTACTTAAGGGTTGATCATTATACTTCTAATTAATCCAAAACCTGACCTAAGGGGGTGACCATAGATTTTCACCATCATATGACACCTTTGATCATGACCATTAGTTGTCATGATGACAACACCATAGGGTACCATCATTGGGTCATGGGTTTATAGAAGAAATCATCTTAAACCCTAAAATTGACCATTGGTTGATAGGTGCTTAGCACCATATGTTGTCAAACCAACCTGATCCAAGTCATATTATACCTTAATAATAACATACACATGATCACATGTTCATCTAGAACTGAAATCAGAATAGGAAACATTATAAAAATCAAAATCCAAGTAAAGCATAGCGTTTTAGTTCATGAATCATCATTTTCAAGAAAGAACATGATCTAGAAAGCTTATGGTAAGAAATAAATGTGAAGCAAGTTATAAAACTTGCCTATAATGAGAAGATGAAACCCCACACAGAAGAAATCTCAAGCATGTAGGGTAGAAAATCCAAGGGTAAGCTATGAATTCGTCCATCTAGCACCTTTCTTCATCAAATGAGCAAACCCTAAGCATAAGGAGCAAGAAAGGTAGGGTTTTAGAGCTTTAGAACAATTTCTACCATGGAACAGCAAGGTTAAGACCTGGAGAAAGCTAAGAGGAAGGATAACAAAGAAATAGATGGAGGAAAGAAGGGAATTCTTATACTTTTAGGTCAAGATCACTAGAAGGAAGCTTTTTCAACCCTAAAATGAAGTCAATTTCAACCTTAGAGCCTTTCTCCAAGAAGATCCCCACTTTCTTCTTCCTTGGGCAGAAAAATTCACAGCCGAACAGAGGGAGAATGAGGTTGGGAGAAGGAGGGATGTGGTGGACAGAAAATGGCTCGTTTTGGTGCTTGAGGATAAGTATATGACACTTTATGATAAAGAAAAAGAAAAAGTTGAAGTTCTAGTATCTATCCAAGTGTCCATGGCCTTAATTTATTAAGAATATACAAGCACACACACAAGAAGCTCCCCCATCATGTGTATATACCTGCTTAGCTTTCCTTTTTCGAATTTCCCAGCCAATCGAATAATTCATTAGTTGATAGCTATTAAAGGTAGCTCATCCGTGAAGGGGGAAAACCCTAAAATACCCTTGGAGCTAACACCTTCAAACCAAGGTTTAAATAGGTGCCCCATGGCTCAAAAAGATCAAGAATGATGATAGAATATCCAAGGAACATAATGAAATGATAAATTGCAAAGAAAACCTCTCAATTTGGTAAATTGCATAAAATTCCAAAATGTGCATAAAATTACATAACTTGCTCAAACAATGTCCAAATTGGACCAAATTTGAAACTTAAGCTTGTCTTATGATTTCAAAGCATATTATAAGGTTAGATCAGGGTTCTAAAAATTAAATTATGATAATTAAGCTTATTCAACTCATTAAGCAAGTTTAGGGGCCTTACATAAATGAATCAACATTGAATACCTAGAGTCATCATCAGTTGTAGTCTCCAGACCAACCATCAGTTGTGACACATTGTGTCACTGTTAGATGATGGGGTGAATACTACCATCATTTGTCTCCATCGAATGCTGAGCTAATGTCACCATTGATTGATGCTATCTCGAGGGAATTAAACCATTAGTCGATAAGCTTTCAAAGGAGTCTAAAACTGACATAAGGTGTGACCATCGATTGACACCATTGGTCATCACCATTAATTGCCACAAAGGCATATCCATCGCTTCTAATATAAGGTTATCCATCAGTTCATGTATAAAGAAGAAAATAACCTACAAACTAAGCCATCATTTGATAGGTACTTAGCACCATTGGTTGGTATGTAAGAAAGAACCAAGTATTCCTATACCTTAGGAAGGTCGTGAACATGGTTTTAGGTTCATATAGAATTGGAAACTAATCAAGGAACACCATAAAAATCAAAACCTCTATGCAAGAATAACTTTTATATGCATAGATCTTCATTTTAGAGTAGGAACATGAGTAAGTAAGATTGTAGTAAGCAATAAAAGTGAAGAGGGTTATAAAAATCATCACTAGGAAGAAGAGAAAACTCCAAGAAGTAAGAAAACTCAAGAAAATAAGGTATATAACTCTATAGGGTTGTAAATGGGTATGGGTAGACCCACATACCCACAAATCCAGACCCTTTAAAAACCCATCACGGGTCTAAATTTTTGTACCCGCATACCCGTGGACCCACACGTATGCGGGTCTACTAATGGGTATGCTTGGAACCAAACCCGCTAGACCCGCATACCCACTATAGGTAAATAACTATGTAAATAATATGTTATTTATATCATACTTTACTAGTCCAACTTATATAATACTTGAGATTATATCATACTATAATTATAATAAGGTTGAGACTAGTCATCTAATTGAGAATTAATTATTCTAATTGCAATCATGTACAACATATGTAAACTTAAAATCAAATAGTAGCATTACATGCTACACAATTAAAACACTCTGACGATAACTACAAATATCTAAACAATTAACTCAAGTAATCTTCAAAATAGAAAGTATTACATTATTTAACATAACTATATCATGTTAACATCCTACATGATAACAATTCTCATTGTATTATAATTAATGGAACATATCTGTAAATTTTCTTACCTTAACAATATGATGTTACATAGAGAGCTGCTTACCTGTATTCCCGCACTGCATAACCGCTATTATTATGGGTATGGATATGGTGCGATTCTAGATTTTTATAATGCAGGTCTAAAACCAGAACTGAACCCGCAAAATTAAATAGGGTAAGGGTATGGGTATGTCTAGACCTGCACTGTACCCAAATTGTTGACACCCCTAGAACCCTAGTATAAACTCTAAACTCGGTCAGGTAAGCTTCTTCTCCAAGAAAGGGAGTAAACCCCAGGTGAAGGGAGTGACAAAGATAAGTTCTTTAGGCTTTAAAGCAATATCCTCCATGGAAAACCATGGTGATATCCAAGAAGATGGTAGGAGGAAAATGAAAAATAAAAGAAATGAAGGAGAGAAGGAGATACTTACTAGTTGAGGTTAGAAACAACAAAGGTAGCTCCACAAACCCTAGAAGAGAGAAAAACGAAACCCTAGATGGTTAACCAAGAAGGTCGACTACCTTCTTCTTCACTGGGCACTCTATTCACCACCAAGTAGGGAAAGACAAATCTCTAGAGAGGAGGGAAGAGATAAGAGTGAAAATGTTTTGTGTGTGAGCTAAAGAATATGTATATAAGAGAGAAGCTCGAGGTGTCCTAGCATCTCTCCCTGTGTTCATAGACTAGAGTTTCCATGGCCATGCAAGAAGAATCTCCACCACTCATTGAGACCTACTTAGCCATCAGTTGTTGGATCTCCAGGCCAAACATTGATCTCCAAGTAAAGGAACCATCAGTTCTCTTGAACCCTAGTCACTTAAGTGGTGAACCATTGGTTGACCACCACTTTTAAGTGAACCACTGGCCCAAGTGAACCAAAACTATAAACAAATCGACCTACTACCTATAGAAGTGAACATAGGTTGTAACCACCTGTTGGTGACCTTTGGATGTCAACAAAATAGGGGGACTATTGGTTGATGGCTCCTAAAGGTAGCTCATCCACAAAGGGGTAAACCCTAAGTCACCATTGAAGAGATATACCACCAAACCAAGATACAACTTGGTGCTCCATGGCCAAAAAAGATCAAGAATAATAATAAAACATCTAAGGATCATAATGCATGTGACAAATTGAACGAAAAACCTCTCATGTGGGTAAATTGTATAAAAGTCCAAAATGTACATAAAATTGCATAACTTGCTCAAACAATGTCCAAATTGGACACAATTTGAAACTTAAGCTTGTCACATGGTATAAAAACTTATCAAAAGGTTAGATTATGTTTTAAAGAACTAAATTATGGTAATTAAGTATGTTCAATACTTTAAGTAAGGTCAGGGGTCTTACAACAATAAACCCCTAACAAGGATTTTGCCCCCGAAATCCTATGCAAAGAGAGATGGGTACTTCCTACGCATCTCACCCTATAACTCACACATGGATTCCTCTACTCCAAGGTGATGCCACGGAACTTTCACTAAAACTATATCTTTCTTCTTCCACTTTTTCACCCTTCTATCCAAGATCAACACATGACCCTCAACATAGGAAACATCCTCGTCTAACTCAACCTCCACTGGTCGGATTGTCTTTTCTATAACTAGATGACATTTTCTCAGCATGGATATATGGAAGACATTATGCAACCTTTTTAACTCTCGCAGTAGCTTCAACTTGTATGATACGTTCCCAACACGAGCAAAGATAGGGTATGGTCCCATAAATCTAGGAGCCAACTTACCCTTCTTCCCAAACCTTAGCACACCTTTATAAGGAGAATCCTTGAGATATACTCTATCACCCACTTGTAATTATAATGATCTGTATCTACATAAGATTTCTATCTGTCCTGGGCTACTTTCAACTGCTATTGTATCACCTTAATCTTTTCTGTAGTCTGTTGTACAAGCTCAAGACCCAAGAGTTGATACTCACCTGTCTCATACCAACAAAGTGGAGACCGAAAATGTCTCCCATACAAAGCCTCATAAGGTGCCATATAAATTGTTCTTAGATAGCTATTGTTGTATGAAAACTCTATCAGACTCAGATGTACATCCCAACTACCAAGAAATTGCAACACATGCCCTCAAAAAATCCTCTAAACTCGAAATAGTCCTTTCATACTGGCCATCTATCTGTGGATGGAAAGTTGTGCTAAACCTCAACTGTGTTCCCATTGCTGAATGTAGACATTCCCAAAACTGACTTGTAAACTATAGACCTCTGTCAGAAACTATAGTTACTAGAATTCCATGTAAACAAACTATCTCATCAACATATACTTGTGCCAGTTTCTATGTTGTAAATATTGTCTTAAGTTAAAGGAAATGAGCTGACTTGGTCAATCTATCTACTATCACCAAAATGGAATCATGACCTTTGTCTGTCCTAGAAAGACCAACCATAAAGTCCATAGTGATGTAATCCCACTTCAACTGTGGTATTGGAATAGGTTGTAGTGTTCCTGTAGGTTTCTAATACTCAACCTTAACCTAATGACAGACTGGAGATCTAAAAACAAACTCTGCCACGTCACGCTTTAGACCTGTCCACCAATACAAGTCCTTTAGATTATGGTACATTTTGGTACTTTCAGGATGCATCACATACCTTGAGGAGTGAGTCTCCTCAAGTACCATCTTACTCAACCCATCAACATCTAGAACCACTATCCCGTTATGGAAACAAACTATACCGTCATCTGCCTCATGTAAGCCATCATGCTTCTCACTATCAAACTTTGATTGAATATCCTATATCATATTATCATTCTATTGTGCATCACACATTTGTTGTCTCAAGGTAGGTTTGACTTGTAACTATGCCAACAAACCTACCAACAAAGAAACTTCTAGATATATATTCATTTGGTGAAGAGACACCAACATGTCTCGTTTGTGGCACACTAAGGAGCAAAACTGTGCCTAGCCCACAGATGATGACAGAGATGATTTCCTGCTCAAAGAAACAACTTCCATGTTTGCCTTGTCAGGATGGTAGTCTATCATGCAATCACAGTCTTTAATAAACTCCATACATCTCCTTTGCCTCATATTTTTCTCCTGCTTTGAAAAGATATATTGAGATTCTTATGGTTGGTGAAGATCTGACACTTTTCTCCATAAAGGTAGTGTCTCTATTTCTTCAAAG
Organism: Alisma plantago-aquatica; assembly: GCA_963693085.1. NCBI lineage: Eukaryota > Viridiplantae > Streptophyta > Magnoliopsida > Alismatales > Alismataceae > Alisma > Alisma plantago-aquatica. The sequence continues at coordinate 998,354,809 of OY856410.1, read as the reverse complement.
CATGAACGACCATTGCCAGCCCCAAATCATGTGTTAGGTAATTCTCCTCGTGTTTCTTAAGCTGTCGTAAAGCAAAAGAAATCACATTCTATCCTACATCAGTACACATTCCAATCCATTCTTTGAAGCATCACAAAAGACAATATAACCTATCACTTGTTCTAGTAGTACTAACACAGGTGCATTGGTCAACTTCTCTTTCAACTGCTAGAAAGAACACTGATACTTGTCATCCCAAGCAAAAGAAACATTCTTCTTGGTTAACCTAGTTAGGGGTAACGCTACAGAACTAAAGTTCTTTATAAACCTCATGTAGTAACTTGCCAAACCTAGGAAATTGCAATTCTCTATCAGTGTCTTGGGATGTTCCCATTCTCAAACAGACTCAACCTTCTTAGGGTCTACACAAACACCCTTAGCTGATATGTAATGACCTAGAAAAGACACTTCAAACAATTAGAATTCACACTTTTTAAACTTAGCATATAACTGGTATTACCTTAACAAAGTCAACACCTATCGAAGGTGCTTCTCATGCTATTGTCTATCTTTAGAGTATATCAGGATCTCATCTATGACCACGACCACACACTAATCTAGATATTGTTTGAACACCATGTTCTTCAGATCCATGATTACTTCTGGTTCATTGGTTAGCACAAACTACATAACCACAAACTCGTAGTGACCATATGTAGTCCTAAAAGCTAACTTGGGTATGCCATCCACCTTGATTCTCAACTGTTGGCAACCTGACCTCAGGTCTATCTTTGAAAACATAGTGGCACCTCTCAACTGATCAAAAAGATTATCAATCCTTGGAAAAGGATATGTATTCTTTATTCTCAGCTTACTCAACTATCATTAATCTATACACAACCCCATTGAACCATCCTTTTTTGACAAACAATACGGGAGCACCCCAAGGGGAAGTACTTGGTGTAATAAAGTCCTTCTCTAACAATTCCTACAACTATTTCTTTAAATCTTGCATCTTTGCTGACACTGTCTTGTACGATGACTGTGCTATGGGTTGCATTCCAGGAAGAAGATTGATCTCAAAATCAATATCTCTAGGAGGGGGAACACTAGGAAATTCCTCATGAAAGGCATCCTCAAATTATTGCACCATCGATACCTCCTGGATACTAGGACTCTTCCTCTTTGTATCCAGTGGCGTAACCAGGAGTTAGCGGCTGGGGGAGGGGCAAAAAAAAATACTAAATATAAGAATTGAACTCATGACCTTAAATACAATAACAACCATATTCATCACTACATCAAGTCTAACTTTGTGTCTCATTGTGTCAAAGAACTATATATAACATCTGTGTTTTGTATGGCCTATGAAAAAAGAAAAATATCTACAGAAAGATTGGAACCTAAGACCTCTTGTATATGAGTGTACCTACAAGACAATACACCAAGTCTACATCAGTGATTAGTATACAGTATACATAATATATTATTGATATACCATTACAAACATATGCATACACACATGTATATAGAATACATTTTAATTTTTTTGAGGGGAGGGGGCGTGGCCCCTGCCCCCTGGGTATGCCCCTATTTGTATCCACAACATGAGATAAAAAGGCCTCGTACCCTTATCTCATCAACCTCTCAGTTGTCATAGCTGACATCAAACATGTATGAAGAATCTTTCTATCACCTTGAAAGATCCACAAGACATATCCATCATGGAATGTTGCTATCATGAAACTATAGTTCAACACTACCTTGTACTTTTCCAAGGTATCCATTCCTAAGATACATCAAATCCATGCATGCCATGTGGCATTAGATCCACTTGAATGCTACATCCTGAAAAAGAAAGAACACAAGAGGAACATACTTCCCACAACTTGACAGATCCAACTAGAGGGGTTTCTAGCCAAAGACTATCAAATTTATTATAAACAGCTAGATAACAACTATCTATCACCTCTCTGGTGATAAAAGAGTGTGTCACACCTGGGTCAACTAGTACAGATACAAAAGAAGAAATAGACAAATCAGAATGAAATAAATCCATCTAACCTGTCATGACCCGTGGGTTGACCATTGCTTCTAAATGGCTCTTGGCATAGAACCTAGACGTCACCTGTTGCCATCCATGTCCTCTGCTAGCATGTATAGAGGAACCTACCTATAACACCTGACCACATCCTCTGCTACCACCACTACTAAACTATCATTGTTGTGAACCCTATTGACTTTGCCTTAGCTGTTGAGTCACTTTCTCATTCTTCATAGGGCAATTCCATCTAATATGCCCTATCTATTTATAATTATGACACATCCATTAATCATTTTATGGTCTCGATAGCCCTCTCACTGAGACTGATGATGAGCTGTGAGCTCTTGTCAGTGAAAAACTGTGACCTCTACCCTTACTCGGGGACCATTGAGATGGTGTATATGAATGCTTCTTGGTAAAAGTCGACCTTTGCAACAATTATGGTGGAGAAACCTTAGCTTCTCATAGCCTCCAAAAATTGCTCTTGAAACTGAGCTTGTCTTTCCTTTGTGTTGGCTTCACACTTTTTTATAGCAGACCTCTCAGTCCACCTAACTGACTCCACAAAGGTGGAAAACCTCTCTATATACTCCAAGGCTGATGTCGTAGTAGTCAACTCCGTACTCAAACCTTTCTCAAATGTACAAATACTTTCCTTATATTTCGCATCCATATGAGGGAAGAACCTCAGAAGCTTCATAAACTTTGACTCATACTCATTGATGGTCATTGCTCCCTAAAGAATCTTCTCAAACTGGGAGATATTCTCATCTAGATAGGTATCCAAGAAGTATCAACTGACAAAGTGTATTTCTTCTTCTATGGCCCACAAGTGGCCAACACTATCCTTCAACAAGTAAATAATGCGTTTCACGTTATTTTCTTTAGGAATGTTTAAGATCTTAAATGCCTTCTCAAGCTCAGTCAACCACACGTCGTCGTCTATTGGGTTCAAAGTACCAGCACATTTGATCACCCCGACACCTTGGGATTCCATATTAGGGACGACTGACCTAGCTTGAGAAGATGGCACTTTTTCCGCTAGATGTGTAATTGTGTCCATCATCTGTCCAAACATGGACTGAAATGCAGGATTGGCCATAGTTTCCGGGTCAAACTGAGGCATATTGGGCTACTCAGCCCCACTTCTGGTACTCTATCATCATGTTCCTGCCTCCTAGTACCTCCTCCTATTTCAACATAGCTTCTCTCAATGTGTTCTTCATGTCATCCAGACACATCTACAAAAGCATAAGGTATGATCAAATATGTTGGATACATAAGAACAAACTCAATCCTAAGTCCTATGTCCCTGTAGATTCCACGAACCTAGAGCTCTGATACCAACTTAATCGTGACACCTCATCATGCTAAATGAGATTACTCAAAAATAAAACACGATCAACTACTAACTAATCACATAGTCAGAAAAGTGGAAGAATTAAAACCAATTTCCACATATAATCAAGTACTGAAACATTAATAACAAGGTCCATCTTTTTCGTAACTCATATATCATAACATGTATATACATCTGTATCTAGCAGTCTTAGCCACAACCTGTATATAAAAGAGATATTTCCACATGTACAAGACATTTATTACAATTACTGGTGTACTACCAAAACTCATGTTGGTACAAGTTTATCATCTATTAAAACACTTCCCATACTTGGACCTGAGAGTATAGGGATGACACTAGGACTCTATAACTAACAACTACTGTTTTCCAACCTTCTATGTCTATTGATCACCAAGCTGCTCCTCTTCTATGATAAGATATCATCCATGTTGTTGGCGACCACCTAAAAAGATGTGGTGACCCACGGGTGAGACCCATGTCCCAGCGAGAGATATAAATCTCTCCAACATATATTGATTACATCATATTATTTAAAAATAAATAGACTAAATGGTTGGAGTATTTTATAAGAAATTGAGTAGAATGAACAATCCTACATACTAAAGAAGTTAAGCAGATAAGCTTGGAAACAAGTATAATTACTCAGATTTCATAAGATTTCATCATATAATAACTGTGTAATATAAAAGACATAGAATGTCTAATCAACCAATTTGAAACATATTTAACCCTAGAAAATATACTACATGACTTGTATTACTTCTTTTATTATTATTCCCTGAGGGATTTGAGGAATACTGCTCAAGTCCCAACTAACCACTACTAACTCAAAATTGATGCCATTCAAGATCTAGGAGAACCGGATTCCTAAGAGCTTCTCCACCCTCAGTCAGTATGAGTCCACCATAGTGACACATTAGGTAAAACTTCTAACAACCTAGTCTATCCTTGGTACAAGTCACAACAACAATGATAGGAGGTGGGTATGCAAACCCTACCATCTGAGGTACAACCGCAACTACCCTCAAATTTCATCTCATATGTAATCACCAAAATATGATTGTATCCATTCTCAAACTAAGGGCTAGGTATGACCACAATCATCCTCCCTATACACTTGGGGTCAGGGTGAAAATCTCCCCGCATACTCAACATTATGGGCTCTGAGTTTCCCTTAAGAATACTCATCTCACCATCTAACAATTTCTAACACTGAAGATGGTTCTATGGAACATGGAACTACATGATTAGGGTTTCACTTGACTAATTATGCAAATTGAGTGAATAAAGGCTACATCATACAAGTGGACATACAAACCCTAATTCATTTCTATCAAGCATATAAGTATACCAACTTCAAAAGATATAAAACATGTGAGGTATTACCACATGGTACTATTCATCGGCATACATGAGACCATACTTGTCATCATCTCACCCCAACACACAATTTCTTATTAGTTGGTTCCAAGGTTTCAACCCTTGTCACTTCATGAAGAGGGTTACACCTCATTCAAGGCTCAATCCACACCCAAAGGTCATTAAGACCATCACATTATTTCCTACATATCCAACATTATCTTTCCATGCCTTAGAATAAGGATCGACAGATCATCAACACACATGTGACATATAAGATTAACATAGCAAGGAACTATGATGTTCAATTAGCATCATATTATTGTTTCAACACAAGAAGAGTGTATTTCATTGTCACATTTAATCATTCATAAGGGCTGATTACAATCTATTACCATCACTTAGTTACATTGGGGTTAGGTGTAACACATTTTATCACATTAAAGTTACACATCCACTTATGATGGCGATTTATCAAATATATTCAGACGAGGGCAAAGATAAGACTACAAGTTAAAAGCATTAAACCATTGAACTCACATTATTAGAACCAACACATTAAACTATAGATTTCATTCTAAACCATTGGATGTTAAAGAATCCAATTACAACCATTGGATCTGGTTCAAAATTCAAAACCATCAATTAGAGTGTAGGTCTGACCCTTGAATCATTTGACCCAAGAAACCATTGATTTAGGGATTAAATGAAGCAACATTGAAGACATAGATTCAAAATAAGTTGTGGTCTCCGGGACTACCATCGGTTGGGACAAAATGTGTCACCATCGGCTGATGGGGTCAGTACTACCATGATTTGTATCCATCAGATGTTGAGAGAATGTCACCATAATTTCATGCTATTTGTAGGGCACTAAACCATTGGTTGATAAGATTTCAAAGAAGAGTAAAAATGACCTATGGTGTGACCATCGTTTGACACCATCAATTGTCACCATTGGACATCACCATCGGTTGCCACAAAGGCATCTCCATCACTTCTAATATATGGTTATCAATCAGTTCATGTATAAAGAATAAAACAACCTAAAAACTCAAAGTATAAGCCATCGTTTCATAGGTATTTAGTACCATTAGTTGGTATGTAAGAAGGAACAAAGTCTTCCTCTACCACAGGAAGGTCATGAACATGGTTTTAGGTTCATCTAGAACTAGAAACTAATCAATGAACACCATAAAAATGAAAACCCTATGCAAGGATAGCTTTTATATGCATAAACATTCAATTTATAGCAAGAACATGAGTAAGAAATCTTGTAGTAAGCAAAAAAAGTGAAGAGGGTTATAAAACTCACCTATAGGAAGAAGATCAGACTCCAAATAGTAAGAAAAATCGAGCAAGGAAGGTATATAACCCTAGTATAAGCTCTGAACTCGGTGAAGTAAGCTTCTTCTCGAAGAAAGGGAGTAAACCCTAGGTGAAGGGAGCAACAAAGATAAGTTCTTTGAGCTTTAAAGTAAGCTCCTCCATGGAAAACCATGGTTCCATCCAAGAAGGTAGGAGGAAGAAGAATAGCAAAATAAATGAAGGATAGAAGGAGATACCTACTAGTTTAGGTCGAAAACAACAAAGGTAGCTCCACAACCCTAGAAGAGAGAAAAATGAAACCCTAGATGCTTAACCAAGAAGGTCGGCTAACTTCTTTTTCCTTGGGCGCTATGTTTTCCACCAAGCAAGGGAAGATGAAGCTCTAGAGAGGAGGGAAGAGATAAGAGTCTAAAGGTTTCATTTGTGAGCTAAAAAGATAGGTATATAAAGCTTATGGATATGGAAAGAGAGAAGCTTGAGGTGTCCTAGTAGCTCTCCTTGTGTCCATAGCCTATAGTTTCCATGGCCATGCAAGAATGTACTGTAAAGAGGTAAGATCACCTCCTTACTAAAATTTGAAGAAAATAAAAAACAGCCATATTTTCACAAAGATAATAGATATTGAGGGATGCATATAATATTCCAAGTAAACAAGAATGCAACAAATACATATAAAATGTCAATAGTAGCGGAAAGAAAAAAAACTAAAGCTATTGCATGGCTTTCATCATTGTTCACTACATACATTTTTCAGTAGAAAAAGATGAGAAAACAAAGGATCTAGCTTTAACTCCCTAGACATCTTTCAAACAAGTCTTGAATGAACTCCTAGTCCTATTTTCCTTCATCTTGTTCAGCACCTTGTCCAAAATATGGGTGGTTGGGAAATCACCCAGCAAGGGGGAAAGAAAATAAGGTATGTGTCAACAATATGATCAAGAACAAAAAAAAAACAAAAAAACACAGAAGTAAAGTCTATAAGTTCATCAATAGATGAAGAGATCAAGAGTATGAGGCATACTCAAAATAGATGCTTGCCATAACATTATAATAGTAAAGGAATTGCATGCATGATTAATATTGACTACATTAACTAAGTAGGATTGAGGCACCTATCGGACCCCAACCTATAGGTGAGGGGAGAAATAACACATTCCCAATCACCTACACAAATTATATATGGGGGAGAATATCACATTCCCCAGGGAGAATTAACACATGCCATATCTATGTGTAGTTGTACATAAGTACCACTATATTAGCTAAAATAGTCTAATAAAATCAACATGCTAAGAGAAATCATTGCAAGTAGAAGCATCATATATTTGAAACATGACAGTAAGGTACAAGACACAAGAAATAGAATAGCAATACTATTTTTTGAGGCAATTTAGCAAAAGAGTCATGAATAGAGAAAATAAGATTCATATACGGCTCATTACAAAATATAGCATTTGGTTTGCAAATATCCCAACTTAAGGTGTAAGAATGCATATATCTCTTTATTATGTTCAACAAGTTCCATCACTTCTAGATGTTCAGTTCAACTTTGGCCTATATACATTTATTAACATTCATTAGTGTACATATTGCACATTATTGCATAGAAACCCTAAGATTGGACCTTTTTCACAAAACTCAGATTTGGACTATGAAAATCTCACCATTGGACTAGTTAGGTTCTCCTAATCAAGAAAACATATCTTTATGTCAATTTTGGAGTTATGGAGATTAAGTTGTAATTTTTATGGATTTTGTGTATTAAAATCATATTCCAAAAATCACCTTTAGAAAAACCTTGAAATCACACCTTGAAAGCAATTTTGTTATATAGAGGTTAATTTTATGATTCCAAAACATATTTTTTTATTCATTTTGGACAAGTAGTTTAAACGATATGAATTTTCCAATTCTAACCAACCAAAAAATGACATGTCAGTAGTTTAGTTGCAATTGAGGAAGAGAGAAGGAGAGGGCCCGACCCATGACTTGGTCCCCAACAACCTATCCTAGGCAATCCTTTACCCTAGGAGGGATGCACCAATCATTTCAAGTTTATCAAGAGCTACTAACAGAGTATATAACAACAAAGAAACAAAACCCTAAACAAGAGCATCATCTAGAGGTGGAATGTTGGGTTTTATGGCCTCAGAGTAGGCAGTGGAAACAAAAGTTTAACTGGCCATTAACTCATAATAGGAGATTTCATCAATGACTATGTAATGGGAAGGATTGTTTTAGTGAGATATACCTAGTCTTGGGGTTTGCCCAGTGAAAATACCTCGCAGCCATGTGTGGTCTTCAACGCCATGTCTTGGATGGTGTCTGTACAGCTCATGGTCTTCTCCATGGACTCTGGCTTCCACCACAGACTACAACTGACATTTCCTCCTAAGTGGAAGACATCTCCTTCCTCTTCAGATAGTCCACACGGACCACCTAGAACTCCTGCCATTCTAGAAGAACTGACATGAAGGAGACGACCCTCCTGTTGGTATACTAGCACCAACCTACACTCCCAAACTCAAACTGCTTTTCTACAGTTGTCTTTCCTCACTGTGCTTCCCTAGTTGGGTAGCACTTGCTTGGGATCTCTCAGTTACCAAAATTAGAGAGGACAACAACTTTGTCGAGGAACTGATATTCTGAATTGTGTATTCTAAGAAGCCCCCAGTACCCCTCTATTTATAGTAGAGGGTAGGGTTAGGGTTTCCAATATGTTTGAAAGTAGAAGGATCTAGAAATTCCATGAATAACTTGCACTGTGGAAAGCGAACTAATCATTTCACAACTGAAATGGTCATTTGACAAAGTGAGCTGATTGGTTCACTAGTGAACCGATCAGTTGGGAGTGTGAACCGATCAATTCATTAAGTGAATCTGTCATTTTACTTCCCAGACTTTCCCACAATTGGCTTTCCTTAATTGTTTCTAATTAATTCAAGGATTAATCCTTATTCCAATCAAATTGAACAAGTGTAACATGAAAGTTTTCCTCCAACCGGACAAATCCCAATTTCCTCAGTTGGCAGGACTGTGAGCCACCCGATTCACCAAGTGTACCGATCAGTTGGCTCACACCAGTCAATCAGCTCACAAGGGTAAACCGATCGGTTGGCAGTCCTGACATTGCCAATGCAGTCTCCAATCGATCTGACACTCTAACCAGCTAGTTCCACACTTGAAATTTATAGTTCTGAGTCCAATCAATCAATTGTATGTTTAATTGAGTAGCTAAACACCTTTAGTCTAAATCTAAACATTATGGAGAATCTCCTCTTCCAGGGGTATCCTATGTGTATGACCCTGCAAGTTCCAATTTACACTGGCAGCGAATGTTCATAACAACTTATGACATCACAAGCAATGAGCGAAATCTAGTAAATCATCATTGCTACCCAAGTAACTCAAAAAGTTGGTGAACAACTTCAACCTACAATATGTGATTAGTTTCATAGTGATCATATTGTTCCTTTGTCACTGACATCCAGATTGAACTTGAGGAATGGAATTCCATCCTCTTCAACATTCAATCCATATTCTTTGACCTAGTGCAGACTATCTAAGATGCATGTGAATTCACATATCATATATTGAATCACATGAGTATGGCCATACAATTCTCAATCTCACTTATCAAGGGGCCTTGGATATCATACTCGTTGTAGGAGAGACAAATCCCATATCTATCACTCACAGTTAAGTCCCCATGTATCAAAGTCACCAAATCATTATCGTTACAACAACCCATGTTTCAAGATTGCATTTGATGATGTAAAAGTATACCCAATGACATGTAATGAGTGTAGTGATTTCAGGTCTAAGAACCACAATCACCACCATCACTATGAGAGACAATTGTGACTACCATTCCATGGTATCCATGTATCACTCTCATGGTGGGTCTGTCCGATATACTATTCTCTAACATATATATGTGTTCTTGACTTGATATCATATATCATGACTAATGAGACTCTGTCATCAGTCATCACACATTCTAGTCTTATGTATTACTATTGTCTATTTTGCTTCCATAGTAATATCTGACTAGGGACATAACAAGAATGTATGTACTCTTATCATACATATGGTCTCATTGTTCAGGTCCTCATCATGAAGACATATGTCATCGAGTCACATCATTCTTTAGACATGTATCATATATGTATCATCATCTCATGACCAAGACAAACATAATAGATGGAATAACCTTTATTATTATCAAATAAGGTATCTAATGCCTCATCACAATCATCATATGATTCGATCTCTAGGCATACCATACCAATAGACTCCCACTTATACTTAGAGCCAATTACCCACAAATCATATTCCAAGTGATCTCAATATGTCCATCATGTTTCTACTGTATAAGTGCTTTTATAGCGGGCAAGCAACATTTGCTTCAAGTTGGTATATAACATGTTTCACATCCCCTCACTATACGATAACTCATATGAGATGGAAGGTTTTCTCTCACCATGCTGAACTCTTTCAACATCTTGCTAGTGTATGTTCTCATTCTTAGGTCAAGAAGCCCTCTTGATCTATCTCTATAGATCTTGATTCCTATCACATAGGATGCTTCTCTAAAAACCTTTTAGAATGCACTTCGTTGCCATATTTTGTAGTATAAGGATGCTATTCCCCATCAATATGTGGAGAATATATATATTCTCCCACTAAATTCTTGTAATCACACATTACATCTTAATTTTGACTCAAGTCAAACTCTTTGACTTTCTTGTCAAATTGAAGATCCGGTTCTAAGGTGCTTGCTTCAATCCAAAGATTGATCTATGCAGCTTTATAGACTTTATTTGCATTATTGGATTTATAAAACCTTTAAGCTATGCTACATACACATCATGCACAATATTCCATTTAAGGAATGCAATTTTAACATAAATATGCCAAATTTCATAGTCATATTAAGCTACAATGGCAAGCATGATCCAGATGGATTTATCCATGGTAACTGTTAAAAATATTTCGCCATGTTCAACTCTTTTTAACCAACTTACCCTCCATTTCAGTCTTCTTCTAGAAGACCCAAAAGTAACCTATGGGTTTTACCCCTTCAAGTGGATCAACTAAAGTCATACTTTGTTGATGTACATGAAGTCCAACTTGGATTTCACGGCTTCAAGCCATATCTCAGTTTCTGGCCTTCATTAGCTTCTAGGTAGATTGTTGACTCATCATATGATCAACTCACCGCCTTCTTATCTATAAGATATCATATATCATTCAAGCTCTAGGCATGTTCTACCAGAACCATGAGTTCTGTGTGTTGCTTAAGGAACTTTGAGATTCCACAACATTTTGTGATTCTCTTTATTCCCAGTGTAAAGCATGTGCCCAAAAGGAAATTTGAAGTTTAGCTAGTAATCACACTCTGACTTATCAAGGTGTGATTCCTTCTTTCTGATACACTTCTCATGATACACTATCATTATATTTCAGATGGAGTCCATCATGATACATTATCACGATCTTCCAGAAGGTTCTAAAACTCTTGGTTCATAGTATTTCCATATCGATCATATTTAAATTTAATACGTATACCAAGTTTGTTATGTACTTCATTTATGATCTCCTTGAACCCTTCAAGAGATTCATGTTTGTATTAAATACAAACTACCATATGTACTGAGGTCATCAATAAATATATTGAAGTACTATTGATTACCTTTAGCATTTATTATAAAATGTCTATTTACATCAATATATATAATACTTAATAGAATAATCATCCTCCCACTACATCTAGTGAAGAACCTTTGTCATATTGCACAATGAATGAGATTAGCACATCTCTATTGGTTCAAAAATCAAAAGAGTCTAGTTATTCATCATACAGATTCTAGAAATTCAATCCCATTTATGCTCTCTAGATGACATCACTATAGGCATTCAAGTTTGAGTTATCATGTCATTCATTACATGTGTCACACACATTTGTCTCTTTAACTATCAAGTATAGTTGATGAGTAAGATCATATCTTCAAAATGAAACATCAGTCCATAACACTCTTGCCCATACAAGATGTATGATGTTTTCATTGATGGCAGGTATATAATAGTAATTCACTAATTCTATTACATGCCCATGAATGTCATAATGTAACTATAATGGTAGCAACTCTTTCTACGCATAGTTTCTAGCTTAATTCCTCTCAGGTCCTGAAGTAGAGATCTCCATCTCTATCATCTTCCTGAGATCCTCTATAAAGATGTTATTTCCCTTTCCTACTTACCCCTCTCCATATCTTGAGTGCTAAAGACTTGGACCTAAGCTTGGCTTCAAAACACTTCTTTACCTTGATGTAGTCTATGGACTTCACTCTGCTGATCATTATCACAAGTTTTGTCCTTTCTTCATTCATGCTTTGGCATCAACATGCCAAACACTTCAGACAGTGGTTTGGCCAAGTTTCTCAACATTTGATAAATTGGCTATATGATTCACACAATGATTTGTAGAATCATATGTTTGGTCAACTCTTGAACTTTAAGAAATCACAGTCAATCTATATGCATAATCATATTGAGCATATGAGATTATACTTGATCTCCATCTGTCTGATTATACTCAAACATCACTTTGAAGACATTATACCTTTCATGTTTTACATGATTCTTAAGATGTATAACCATCACAAGAATGTCCATGCTTCAAGCTACTTATGTAACTCATATTTCATATAGCTCATCATAAGGTTCTTGATGTCTTAGGCACCATTGGCATACTTCAAGTAAGCATCCAATTTTGGCCTTAGGCACATTTGGAGTGGTTCCATTGGCTCTGGTCTTTCAAGGACTTTAGAGTTTACACTCAGTATTGAGAAAACTTCTCAAAGGTCCTAAACTAGATTCGAAGTTTATCCCATTTAAGAACTAATCACAACGATAATGTATTTGTGTTTGTCATTTGGATTCTACAAAAGAATTTTGCAACATTTCAAAACATTTTGATTTGTTTGATTTGATAAAGTTGACGATATTAATTAGGTCTTTAATTAATTATTGCTCCCACTATTTTTGTACAAATTGATAAACCTCACGTATCAATTCAGAAGATTGCAATGTACAATCTTCTAGTGGCCAAGATCCAAAACAATTGCATCAATACCCAACCAATGCTGGTGCTCATGACCAATTATTAAGGTAGGTAATCATGCCAATTACATCATATGCAATTCTTGGATAGATGACATGCACAACTCGTTCCCATGATCATCTGCATGCCTCTGGAGCTTAGACTCTCTAAGAATCACCAGTTAAGTCTGACCCAAAAGTCAAAAATGTGACATCTTGCCATCACCAAGACAATGAGACACCACACGAAATCGTACAGAGCCATCATAAACAACATATTACCAAAACCATAGGTTAATTAAAATCGATTGCGGAAAACTTCATAAGAAAAGAAATCATTACAACTAGATCCATATCCTGCAAGGAAACATGTTATATAAATATACATGACCTTAATACTTGTCCACATCTTATAGGATCCAGATGTCTCTTAAACACAAGGAGTTTGCACCTATATATATATAGAACAGGCTGTATCAGGCCACCAATAGGATAACAAAGCTACATCAACTATACATCGTGAAACGTCATCAAAACACCTCCAAGGACCTAAGAGTACATGGATGACTCTAGGACTCTACTACAGAACAACCAAAATAGCAGCATATACATCTCTTGCCTCCTACTGCTCTTCTTACTGCTCGACCGCAACCTCACAACCACCACCACATCTAGAACGATCACCTAAAAAGGGTTTAAAACCAGCAGGGTGAGACACATAGTCCCAATGAGAAACATAACTCCCCGCTGAACTATAAAACTTTAGAAAGCTAGAACAGATAAAGCAGATAACTGATATAAGCAGATCATATAGGCAACATATTGAATAGAACTAACTTTATTAACATGTTACCCAGATATCTAGGAGGCATATAACCAGATATTCTTTATGGAACATGATTGACAAGATTAGTTATATAAGAACTTATCATAAGATATGAGGAACACGTAATTAAATGCAAGATATAACTAGGGCAACTATACAAGCAAGGCCTCAACCAATGTTCCATGTTTTGCCCTAAGCAATATATAATATACAGATGTATTACAATTTATTATGACCTGAGGAAGTGAACCGTACCTCTCAAATCCAACCTTCGGCTGCGAAGCCCAAAACTAGTGCCATACAAGGTCGATGGAAGAGCCGGACTCCACGACCTCACCTCCTCATGGTCAGTCCACGCTAATGCAGGACTGCAGTCTCTTGCTTAAGTGACCTCAGTCACAGGGTCAACTCTGCAGGCTACCCCTTTCTCCATCCCACCTTGGTACATGTCTCGACGCTAGCATACCTTAAGCCACATGCCTATTCACCGTGCTCCTGATCCATGAACACATTCATGCTCTATCATACTGAGCCATGGGCATGTTCACCATGCTCTTATACACATCTTGAGTCTACACTCAAATGTTCACTCTAATCCTCCTATTTTCGGCTAGGAGAAACCCCACATATTCGACAATATGCACTCCAGGTAATTCCGCATGATAAACCTATTTCACCATCACCAGCTACTGATGATGATGGATCTATGGCCATGGAAAACTACATGAAAGTTCATATGTATTTAGTTAATGAATTTTAAGTGGATTGTTGGGGCAACCAAGTTATAAAACATAAACAACATTATGTCACACTGTTACTGTTATTATCTCATCACCATTTACATCTTCATATTGCCATGGGATCTCAGTCCCTCATTTCATCACATAATACCATTACCTCTCAAGACTTCATCAACATACATCATCATGAGATACCAATCCCTCATGTCATCATTAGAGGATAACACCTCAATCAGGCACTCAACCTTTATCAGGTCACCAAACCTTTCTCATCATACTGGTGATACATGTTATCTCATCAACAAGGAACGTCATCATTAACTGTCATGCATATACATCATAGCTCTTACTTGGCTATGAATTCATTTGATAATACCTGCATGGTTAGTATGCATATCATGAGAGATAACTTGATCACCAAATACAAATATTTAGAGAACATATTATGATTATCATGTCATTAATTTTTAAGGTGCATAGGGTTGGAACAACATCCATTATTATGAACACATGAAGCATAAAGCTGTAGATGGTATGTCAATCAACTTATTTTATTGTTACTAGAGCATGAGCATCCACCATACCCTACATCTCATAACATCATGAGAAGCATCCCTAAGGATTCATTCTTAAGGATCACACAACCATGATCTACCATCTCACTTTATCATCAACCTTAGGTAACCACCATATCACCGGTCACAACCCATCTATCATATCTCATCATCATAACCAAGGATGTGGGCTTAGGATAACAAGTTCACCAACTTAGGGTTATCGAGTTAGGCACATCCCTCACCAAAGGTGTTGCCTACCCTCACTAAAGGTATATCGGGTAGGGCACTATCCCTCACCCAAAGGTGTCACCTACCACCAAACCCTAGGACGACAAGCTACATATCAGCCACAAGCATATCGTGAAACTATGTACAAAGGTATTGGGCAACACTACACCCTATTGGCTAAGAACCCATATCGCCCACTAGGGTTAGGGTTAGGGTACTACATATCGGGAAACCATCAAAACTCTATCGCCCAAGGCATATCACTGCCATCCATCAAGCGATATCTTGGGCAACACACCATGGCACCCAAGAAGCTTCCATATCACCCAAGGTAGCCCTATCGTCCAAGCTAGGGTTTGGAACTCTCTATCAGTCAAGGCACCATATCTCCCAACAACATCTTGGGTAAGGGTCCATATCAGTCAAGAAGTCAACAAGGCACCACCTAGCATATCGCCCAAGCTCAACTCTAGAAGAGGGATATTGAGCAGGACCCAACCTTAGGGTATCATGCAAGGGTCCAAAGGCCATGATGGGTTGGTCATGTTCAACCTCAAGACTGCCACCAAGAAGCCCTAAAAGATCAAGATAGTTGGCTCACCTCTCAACAACTAAGTGAGAGGGGTTTTGCACAACTTCCATAACCTATTGGGCAACTAGGAGGTCCATCACCATATCAGTCAAACAACCAAAAATCAACTCACCATTAAATTAGGAGACCCTAGGCTCACCTCTCAACAACTAAGTGAGAGAGGGGTTTTTCCCAAGGAACCCCAAATCCAAAGGTTCAGCCAACCCAAGGCAACCATATCAACAAGGTCTAAGGTACATCTAGGGAAACCTTATAACCATTAAAGTAAGAAACTTATCTAGAAGATGACATGGCCGATCAAGATAACATATAGCAAAGCAACATGATAAGGAAGTAGTATAGTTAGGGTTAGGAGTTATGTAACCCGCCTCAAGCTCTAATGCTCCAAGCTCCTAGCACCAATCTCCAAGCTCCAAGGCACCACCACAAGAGAAGGAAAGGGGCAAGCTAGCAAGGTGTGTCACCTAAGACACCAGCTGTATCAGCCACCACTTGCTCCTCTCTTCTCCTAGCTCGACCACCAAAGGAAGGGAAGAAACTAAAGTAACCAAAGAGGCCTAGCAAGCAAGGGGGGATTTCTTATATACTAAGGGGTGAAGGGGAAGATCATGGCAAGGTGGCACTTGTTGGCTAAATTGGACATTATGATAAATCCCTTTGTTTTGATTATGACAAACATTTCATTATTGTCGAACTAACGTGCTACTTGAGTGTTGCAGGAATAAGGTGGATGACAAAAAATTGGGAAATCTATATGCTTGAATTATTGTTATTTCATGAATGTAATCAATTGTAAAACTTGTACAAACATATAATGTATAAGTACTTAGACATCATGTAAATCAAGCGTTAGATCTTTCCTAGATAATCACCACACTTAGATAAGGTCATCCCCTTCAACACTGTCACATATGCACACTCATACATACACTTAGTACTTTAATTGAAACATGGTCAATCTCGGTCGACAAAATCCTCGACCGAGACACTCTCAGTTGACAAACTCCTCGACCGAGAAAGACCCAAGTAGCCGTTAGACACAGCAGACAAGGTAGTTGGCAGTTGGAGATGAACGTTGCAAACACTTGCTCCAGAGAGCCTGTCAGTCGACAAACCCTCGACCGAGTAGGTGTCTCGGTCGACAATTTCTCAACCGAGATGGGTTCTGACAACACTTGCAGAATTAATTAACTAGCCGTTGCTAAAGCAACTAATAGTGTACCTAACGGCTAGTTAAGCACTTAGAACCCCCTAGAAAGTATCTAGAACGTCCTTAAGCACTTGTAGGCCATTTCTATAAATAGGACATGCCTTATGACACCTAAACTCACTCATTCTACACTTGAGCAATCTTTGAGCATACATTTGCATTAGCAACCTATTTTGAGCAATTGAGCAATACTTGCAATTGGCTACTCTTCTTCTTGCTCTAACTTCGTGTCCTATAGGCTAGTATCTCCTATCCACAATAATCACACTTCCATATACATTGGTTAGGAGATCTACACGCTTGATATAGGAAAATCAAGCCTTGTGCTTCAAAGGTTAAGTGTAATTTCCTTTTCCTTTCTTGTTCACTCTTATTGCTTGTACTCTCCTTGCTACTCCTAGGGTTGGAGGCTGCGGATTGGAGAGGGTTGTGATCTTGTTGGTGAAGAAGGAGGCTTTGGACTACTTCAAGAAGGCTGGTGCAATGGGTGGCTACTTCTAAGAGGAAGGCTACTTCAAGGGGGAGCTTGGAGTTACTTCAAGAAGGATGCCTCAAGTTGGTGCATCTACTTCAAAGTGAAGGCTGTCCAAAGGGGTGTAAGAAAGTATTGTATTTTATGTAAAATCCTTGAAGAGGTAATAAAATAAATACTTTCAAAATCCCGGTTGGGTAAGCAACCGGGTAGTGGACTGACTACCTTAGTATTTGCTAAGGTAGGAACCACTCTAAATCCCTTGTCTCCTTCTTGCTTTTTCATTTGTGGTTGTTTGAGAGAAATAATTATTGAATTATCTTTAAAACCCTATTCACCCCCCCTCTAGTGGTTTTTCAGCACTCAACCCTAGCACACTTGTCCAAGGGTCATGCCACATGCTAGCACCCCAAAACCACTCATCCATGAGATGCCACCCACTAGCAAAGCAACTGTCACTTGTGCAAAGAAGATGACACAAACAAGGTTAGGTGAAGGGTGTGTGTCGCCCAAGATGGCAAACCAACACACCATGGCCGATACACCTCTTGCTCGATACAACCAACACTCCCCTTGGCCGATACACCAAGGTCCAACCCAAGTTACTCAAGATAAGAGCCCAACCCATCCTCTCAACCCTAGAGGATGCAAGGAGAGAGAAAGACATCTCTCAAGGTGACAAACTTGCACACCAACCCTAAAACTTGGGTCATTTGCAAGTTGCACCTCCACCTCTCAACTAAGCACAAAACAAACCCTAATCACAACTTCAGGTGATTAGCAAGCATCTAAACACAAGGTTTAGGCAAAGAAAACATGGTAGGCCCAAAACAAAGGTCAGGGTCTTTACAGACACGATAAACATGCACCCTACTTTGGTAGAACCTACATGTCTACCATCACACTTCCACGAGATAGACTGTGCACCGTGCTTTGGCGTAACCTACACTTGGTCGATCAAGATTTTCATGTGTGCCGCTAATGAAAGGCATCTAAGACTTTAATATTGTATTTGAGGGATTTTATATAAGTACATATACATATCCAATCACCACATATTTATAGTATGTATCATATTAAAGCTATAACTACAATGAGAAAACATGCAATATTGATAAAAGTGATGATTATGACCATCCTATTGTAATTCATTGGAGCCACAAGGAATTATGTTAATCTAAGGTCTACATCATATGAAACCTATTGTTGATGAAGATATTTGTGCTTGAACCATTCCAGGTTGATCGGATCATCCTATGACATGATCGGCTCGCCTCCTGGTTGGTTGGTTGGTCTGGCCTCCAATGTTTGGACACCTCCAACAAGCGGCTGGGCCATCAGACGGTCGATCCGACTCCTTCAAAATCCTCCTCTATCTTCTAGGAAGTTGGCTCATGTGGTGCTAAGTGTCTTATTCTTTGATGTAATAGAAAATAAACTATCCTACTTTTACACAATCCTTGGGAAACCTCGAGTTACATTCGAGGGGAGTAAAGGTAGAAGAGAAAGGATCTTGCGTTATCTCGAGTTACATGTGGAAAAGAAGGCAGAGACTCGGTATGCAAACCGAGATGCAAACAACCATAACCGACCAAGCACACATAGGGTTTATAGGCCATAATCATGCTACACATCAACCATCAAAACTGTTTTGGGGTGACACGTATCAATTGCATATATACCATATGATATATGTATATTAGTTTGTGGTCGCATGTGGTATTAAGTCAGATATGCACATTAGTTATTTTAAATATTCACATCGTATGCAATAAATAAATGATGGTAAAACCAAAATCAATCATATCGATTTATCCCAAAACACAATACGTTGACGTGTATCTGATACCACTGTTGGGTTTTATGGCCTCAAAGTAGGCAGCGGAAACAAAAACTTAACTGGCCATTAACCCATAACAGGAGATCACATCAATGACTATGTAATGGGAAGGATGGTTTTAGTGAGATATACCTGGTCCTAGGGCTTTCCCAGTGACAATACCTCACAACCATGTGTGGTTTTCAATGCCATATCTTGGAGAGTGTCTGTGTAGTTCTTAGTCTTCGCCATGGACTCTGGCCTCCACCACAGACTACAGATGACGTGTCCTCCTGAGCAGAAGACATCTCCCACCTCTGCAGATTGTCCACACGGACCACCTAGAACTCCTTCCGTTCTAGAATAACTAGAAGGAAGGAGATAACCCTCCTGTTGGTGTACTAGCACCAACCTACTCTCCCGAACTCAGACTACTTTTCTGCAGTTGTCTTTCCCTCGCTGTGTCTCCCTAGTCAGGTAGCACTTGCTCGGGATTTCTCAATTACCAAAACTAGAGAGGACAACAACTTTGCAGAGCAACTGATGTTTTGAGTTGTGTATTCTATGAAGCCCCCAGTACCACTCTATTTATAGTAGAGGGCAGGGTCAGGGTTCCCAGTTTGTTTGGGAGTAGAAGGATCCAAAAATTCCATGAATAACTTGCACTGCAACATGCAAATTGATCATTTCACAACTGAAATGGTCATTTGGAAAAGTGATCCGGTAGGTTGGTAGTGTGAACCGGTCGGTTCACTAAGTGAACCAGTCATTTCAATTCCCAAACTTTCCCACAATTGACTTTCCTTAATAATTTCCAATTAATTCAAGGATTAATCCTTATTCCAATCGAATTGAACAAGTGAAATGTGAAATTTTTCCTCCAATTGGGAAAATCCCAATATCCTCAGTTGGTAGGAATGTGGGCCTCTGATTGGCTCACAAGGGTGAACCATTTAGTTGGCAGTCTTTGTATTGGCAATGCAGTCTCCAATCGATCTGACACTCTAACCAGCTAGTTCAACACTTGAGCTTGATAGTTCCAAGTCTAGTGAGTCAATTGTATGTTTAATTGAGTACCTAAACACCTTTAGTATAAATCTAAACAATATTCATGGACAATCTCCTCTTCCAGAGGTATCCTATCTAGGTTCCAATTGACGTTGGCAGTGAATGTTCATAACAACTTATGACATCACAAGAAATGAAAAAAAATCTAGTAACTCATCATTGCTACCCCAATAACTTAGAAAGTTGGAGAACAACTTCAACCTACAATCTGTGATTAGTGTCATAGTGATCATATAGTTCCTTTATCACTGACATCCAGATGGAACTCGAGGCATGGAATGTCATCCACTTCAACATTCAATCCATATTCCTTGTTCTAGAGCAGACTGTCTAAGATGCATGTATATTCACATATCATATATTGAATCACATGAGTATGGACATACAATTATTAGTCTCTCTTATCAAGGGGCCCTGGATATCACACTCCTTGTAGGAGGGACAAATCCCATATCTATCACTCACAGTCAAGTCCCCATGTGTTAAAGTCACCCAATCATCACCATTATAACAACCCATGTTTCAGGACTACATATGATGATGTCAAAGTGTACCCAACAAGTGACGAGTGTAGTGATTTTAGGTCTGAGAACCACAATCACCACCATCACTATGAGTGACAATTGTAATTACCATTCCATGGTATCCATGAATCACTCTCACGGTGGGTCTATATGATATACTCTTCTCTAACATATATCTGTGTGCTTGACTTGATATCATATATCATGACTAATGAGACTATATCATCAGTCAACACACACTCTAGTCTTATGTATTACTGTTTTCTATTTTTCTTCCACTGTAATATCTGACTAGGGACATAACACGAATGTATGTACTCTTATCATACATATGGTCTCATTGTTCATGTCCTCAACCTGAAGACATATGTCATCGAGTCACATCATTCTTTAGACATCTATCATGCATGTGTCATCATCTCATGATTGATACAAACATAATAGAAAAAATCACCTTTATTATTATCAAATTAGGTATCTAATGCCTCATCACAATCGTCATATGATTGGATCTCTAGGCATACCATACCAATAAGAAAATCATCATTGAAGCATAAGAATATGATCTAACAAGCTTATAATAAGCAATAAATGTGGTGCAAGTTATATAACTTACCTCTAGGAAGAAAATCAAAACCCAATCAGAAGGAAACTCAAGCAAGATGGGTTAGTAGTTCCAAGCACAAGCTCCAAACTCAAGCAAGAATCACCTTCTTCTCCAAGGATACAAACCCTAAGCAAGAGGAGAACGAAAATAAGAGTTTTTGATCTTTAGATGTAGTCCCACCATGGAAGACCATGGTTCTGACCTAGAGTTTGACACATCGTTCGAATAAAACGTTATTAACTTAGCGGAAGCGATCACTAAGCAACGGATTTCCAAAAATCACTAAAAATCAAAACCATTTTACAGAGAGGTCCACACACAGGAAAAATCTTTCACAAAGAACTGTAGTAATTTAATTACATACTAGTTTACAAGTACATGTCCTGTATCATCTTTTTTTGAGAATTACAAGCATCAACTACCTTGTTAAACTAAACACATGCAGTATAAAATCTCGAGGCACTGAGCCAAAATCTCGAAAGCACTAACTACTACTCCAAGAACCTGAGAGTACTAAGACGACACATAGGACTCTATGTACATCTATACAAGGCATATCAGCCAGTGTCTCCACCTGAGAATTCACTATTGTCCCTACTGCTGCTGTTGCTATCCTTCATCTACTAAAGGATTCCTGCCTCCTCGTCCACGTCCACCTAAAAATGTGGTTCCCATGGGGGTGAGACAATTGTAAATTGCCCCAACGAGAGATATAACTCTCCACCAGAAATGTTATTATTACAGTTTAATAAGATAAATCTGAATAGAGGAATCGTAATTGTTTAACAACAGTTAATTCATTGTCTAATAGATTAGAACATTATTCTTATCTAAAGCATTGCAACTATACTCTCTTCAGGCTTAGATCACATGGCTAATGCCTGGTATTGTTTTGTGGAGTCATGGCCTGTAGCCATACTCTTTTAACAAAGTATTGGGATCTTAATCCCTCATCTCATCAAGTACATTTCCATTTCTTAACATGTTCATCATTATGATTATAGAATATGGGTATTCAAACCCTTAGTTCATCATAGAATACTTGTTACCACTTAATAGGGAACTTAATACCTTCAGGTCATCTGACCAAGGTAATCATAATTCTTGCTACATAAGCATTCCACACAGTTCACAAAGCTCATATCACCTCTTGTTACCCCTTAATAGGCAACAAGGCATATTATGGCTTATGAGGCCCATAAACAATTTCAATAATTAAAACATCATATGGCACACATGGCTCATTAATTTCAGGTTACCTCTCACTAAGCAACAAAGCATATGAAGGCTTATAAGGCCTATAAAACATTTTTAATATACATAGCATCATAGCCCATACCTGGCTACGCTCATCATCTCAACATACCTACATGATTAGTACTCATGATAACAATTATAATGCTTTCATATCACCATTATGAAACACAAAGTAATACCATTATTCCCTTTTTAGGGTTAGGATTTCTCTTGCATATCATCACCCTCCATTAGGGTTTTCCATAAATAACCATTTAGGTTCTCAAGATCATATTATTAATGATCAAGTCCTATTTCATTACTTCACACAGCTAGGAGCCAATATTGATAACATAAGTATTCAATCATACTTATTTATTCTCATCATTCATCATTAAATGAATTATCAACACAAGGTATGAGTTTCTCTCTCATCTTTACTAGAATATGATTGTATTAAAGTTTACTAATTTGGATTAACCTTTTCATAAGGCATGCTAGCCTACACTTATCAAAGAGCATAACATCTCAATGAAACAACTGACATGACACACTTCATGTGTCATTCATCCAAATATATTGGATTTAAAACACATCAAGGTATATCAATATTGAGGTGCTATATGTGATATCTATCATACTTTGATGTATCACTTCCCTCATCACGTTTATCATACTTGAGTTCATCCACTTAGCTTGTATTAGGGTATTTCCCATCCTAATACTTTATACACTAGTTCATCACATTTATCATGTAATGTATTGGTCATTAGTCACTTATTTAGAAAATACAACCATTACTAATGATATGGACTCATCTTTGAGTTAGGAACTATTGACATAAGGGTATCCATTATTATCCTCATAAGGTGTTACACATGTCAATATATTAGTCACTATTTCATTATTAGGAATAGGGTTTTCCATGTTTATAAATTAAGGTTCATATCATCTCCCATATTTATGGGTTTCACATAATATCACTCTATATTAGAGTTTCACATAATATCCTTCCATATCAGGGTTTCACATAGCATTACCTGAAATTAGGATTTCACTTAACATCACCCATAATTAGGGTTTTACATGTCCTCACCATTTATTAGGGTTTCATCAACCTACTCAAATAGGGTTTCATGATATCTTTACAAAGGATCATACCCTAATTACCTATTATGTTCATGTTGAGAGTGTTGAGGTTTAACCATTACATGATTATCATTCATGTAGGAATTCCTCTCTCTCTCTCATCCTCTCTAGGATGTCAATTACATCAATATTAATTAGATTAGGTCCAAACAACTTGAATGAAGGGTTGTCACCACATATTAAATCATTGCTTTCATAAGCATCAAGAGTTAACCACTCAAAAAGGTACTAATTACCCTAGTACCTCAAAGGTACAACCATTGTAGTCACATTTGATTTTCATCATTAGTAATCAATTAATTAATTGACCTTAGTCACCTTAGATGTCCAAATGATTTGACCAATTGAACCTCAAATGGTCTTGGTCACTTAGACCTCAAATGATCTTGGTCACTCAGACATTGAATGGTTTGAAACCGTTTAAGAAAAACAATAATGAAACCATATGGACAATTCACACTTGAAACCACTTGGGTCTCCAAACAGTTTGAGACCATTTGGACTCAAACGGTCTTAAGACCATTTGGTCCAAACTCTCTCAAAACCGAATTGACCAAAAAGGTCTTCCAACACTTTATCAATTTAGGGTTTCAATCATTAAATCATCTATCAATTGAACTACTGATTTATTCTTCAATTGAACCATTGAATCACCCTTCAATTGGACCTTCAATTAGGGTTTTGAACCCAATTGACCTAGGGTTTATAATCAAGACACCATCAATTAGGGTATTGAAATCCAGGAACCATCAATGGTTGACATTGTGGAACTAATTCAACTGAAATCGTTGGATCATCATAAAACCATGATAAGACCGAACCTCAAACGGTCTTGAGGTCGTTTGGAAGACCTCCAAATGGTCTTGAGACCGTTTGACTCAAACCATTATTGAAAATAGTGAAAATCAATTAAGGTTTGCATCATTCAGTCAATCATCAATTTAGCTATTGATTGTATTTCAATTTGATATCACTGGATCTTCAACCATCCAATCATACATCATCATAGACTTCCAAATGGTCTTGGTTGACCTCCAAACGGTCTTGAGACCGTTTGGGCTAGTCAACCCAAACGTTAAATCAATCAATTGAGAATTTCAGCACTCAACCCGATTAGGGTTTGCAATTGGTAGGTTATCCACTCATAGAACCTTTAGAAACCAATCAATTAAATATATTAGATCATTATTCAACACATCAGTAACCACCCTCAAATGGTCAACCCCCTCCATTCAGTCAACCACTTCAAACGGTTTGGAACCCAAACCTCCAAACGGTTTGCAAACTGTTTGGTGAAACCGATTGGACCATAATTATGAAACCATTTGCAATAGATATTTGTGGAGGTGTGTGCTTATGATGATGTCATAATAATAAATCTATAAACCCACGAATCTTTCTGTGATTTTCATGATGATTGCATCAATCAATCAAGTAAAATTTTGGGAATAAAGAAGGAATCAACAATTGCTAAAGATATGGAATCAATAACAAAGTTCAAGGGTTCAAGTTATATAACACGCCTTCAATTGAGATTCAAAGCTTCAACCTCAACGTCTTTAATGGTGAAAGAAACACCTTCTACTATCCCAAGCTCGTCCTTAAGCTTTGAGTGCAAAGGAATGGCTAGAATTGAAGATGGAATGGAGATAAGAAGAAATCATGCATTGATTTTCGATTTCCACCATGGAATCAAGGTGAAAGAAGGTCAAGATGCTTACCAACAGGTTGGGGGTCGTCCTCCTCTTGCTCCAAGATCCCTTGATAGTTTTTGCAAGCAAGAAGTGAAAGTGGTTTCGAAATTACCCTTTCAACTCATGGATAAAGGAGCATATATATGAATTTTATTGAAAATTCATTTAAGAGAGAGAAAGTAGGGATTATCTCTTCCATTTCCTTGCCACTTTCTCCCTTCCTTTCCTTATATACGGGACTATCCTCCTTGCCTCATATTCCTCTCAATTATCCACGATTTAAAGGAAAACAAACTAAGCACCTTAAATAATATTATAATAATATCCATAAGTGAGTGGATTTTTCTTTTTCTTATAATAATGTGAGTGGGTTCTTCACCTCCTTAAGATATTTTTGTTGCCTTTGCAAGGCACAAGGACGTCCACATATATGGATTTAAACCAACAAAATTTTGGTTGAAAGGTACTTCAATTAACATATTTATTTTTGCATTAAATTGAAGTAAAGTTCCAATTATGCTTAAATCTTGATTATTTTAATATCAAGATTCTCTTTCTTCCAAAATGATTCAAATGAGGCGCCCCTCTCAAATTATTTTCTCTACATGATGCCAAGAACCATGAGGGACCCTCTTGAAGTGGTATTTTGCATATTGAACCCTAGATTTTGGGTAAATTGCACATTACACCAAAACTAGGTTTTAATGCACAAACATTGCTCAACAGGCTCTTTCTTGTTATTCAACTTGTAGAAGCCATACTACTGCATCATACTCATTCCCATGATGCTTCAACATTTGAGGAACATTTTTCCATTCAAAATTTTCAATTTAACCCCTTAACTTGGGTAATTTGTACTTTAGCCCAAAACAAATAAAACATTATTTCAACATTTTTCAAAAAGGGCTAAAATTGAAATATAAGTTCCTCTTGAGCCTTAATTACTTTTCAAAATATAAGAGCAAGCATATAATCCACTTTATTAAGCAAAACATCTAGGTTTAAGCATAACCCAGGTCAGGGATGTTACATAGAGGAAGTTGGAAGGAAGAAGAACAACATGGAAAATAGAGAAGGGGAAGAAACCTAATGGCCTTGGTCAGAAACGCTAAAAGGTGACTTTAGAAACCCTAGATGAGGTTAGATGAAACCCTAGAAGACCTTCTTCACCAAGAATGCGTCTTCTTCTACCTCGATACAACTCCTCCATTTACAAATAGATTTAGAAAAAAGTTATAAGTAGGAGGGAGGTGATAGGGATCAAATATTTTGGTTGAGAGGTAAGGAAGGACTATATAAAAGCTTTATGGTTAAGGAAGAAGCAAGGCATGAGGTGTCCAAGCTACTTTCCATGTGTCCATGTCTAAGGGTGCCCATGGTCATGCAATCCTTTATGGATAAGGAAGAAAAAAAGCATGAGGTTTCAAGTTACTTTCCATGTGTCTACGGCTAAGGGTGCCCATGGACATGCAAGCCTTTGTGGATAAGGAAGGAGTCAAGCATGAGGTGTCCATAGCCTAGAGCTTCTATGGCCATGCAAAAAGATGTTCCATATCTCCTAGAAACTTATTAACCATCAATTGTAGGTTATCTAGACCCACCATCGACCTCCAAACAAAGAAACCACCCCATTGGTTGATAACTCCTAAAGATAAGCTCATCCATAAAGGGGGAAATCCCTAAAATGCCCTTGAAGAGAAACACCACCAAACCAAGGTACATCTAGGTGCCCCAAGGCCCCAAAAACTTGAAAATGATAAGGAAACATATAAGGATCATAAGGAAGGTAAAAAGTTGCAAAGAAAACCTTCCAATTGGGTAAATTGCAAAAAAAGTCCAAAATGTGCATAAAATTACATAACTTGCACAAACATCTTCCAAATTGGACCAAACTTGAAATTTAAGCTTATCTCATAATTTCAAAACACCAAAAAATGTTATATTTAAGATTTAGAGCACTTAATTATGGTAATTAATCTTGTTCAACACATTAAGCAAGGTTTGGGGCCTTACACTTCTAGCATGAATTTATTTACCATTGTTCCACTTAAGTGGTAATTTTGCATTTTAGATCCTTAAATAAGCTTTTGCTGAGGTATTTGTGCATAAAACCCTTCTTTTGGTATAATTTTAGGACAACTGTTCACCACGCCACTATAAATTCCACATATTTATCAATAAGTACATAAAGGACAGAAATGAGAAGAAAACTTAGGAAAAGGGTTACATGGAGATTACATTTAGAATTTAGTATGTTACAACACTCCACCCTTTAAAAAGGATTTAATACCCAAAATCTCAAACAAAAAGAGAAGGGTGAGTATGCAACGTCTCATCTCTCAACTCCCAAGTGGTTTCTTCCAAACCATGATATTTCTATAAAACTTTCACCAACTCAATCTCCTTATTCTTCAACTACTTTACTTGAGAGTATAGGATCTTCATAGTAACTCCTCATATGTTATATTCTCATGAATATCCAAAGGCTAACTTGTGAGCATATGAGAAGGGTCCTTCACATACTTCTTCAACACAGAGACATGGAACATATTTTGAATCTTATCATAGGCAGGAGGAAGAGCTAAGTGGTATGCACAATTTACAACCTTATCCAACATATTGCAAACTCAGTTTGCCTTTAACTTTTGATCTAGCAATAGAGTGTATAGGCTTGGTCTTCAAGAACAGATAGTCACCCACTAAGAAGATAACATCAGATATCTTCTTACCAACATACATCTTCTGTCGATCTTGAGCAACTTTCATACACATCATAATCACCTGAAGTTTATCTATCATCATCCGCATAGAATATGTCTTCACCAGAGAACGTTCACCAACATCATCCCAATGCAAAGGTGAACGACAAGGTCTACCATAGAGAGCTTTAAAAGGTGACATACCAATACTATCTTGGTAGTTGTTGTAAGAAAACTCAGCTAATGGAAGATAGCTATCCCAAGCACCTCCCCAATCCATCACACAAGCACAGAGCAAATCCTCCAAAATCTGCATTGTCCTGTTTGACTAACCATCGATTTGTGGATGATATGTTGTGCTAAGTCGTAAGTCAGTACCCATTTCTTCCTGAATCAGACTCTATAATCGGGAGGTAAACTTCGGGTCACGGTTAGAGACTATCACTTCAGGCACTCCATGCAGACGAACTATCCACTCAACATACAACTGAGCCATATCAACAACTTTATAAGTGGATTTAAAAGGCAATAAGTGGACAGACTTTATGTGTCAATCAATCACCACCCAAACAACATCATAACCTTTCTTTGACTTAGGGAAGCCAATAACAAAGTCCATGGTAATCTTATTCCATTTCCTTTCCAGAGTTCGAAGCGGATGAAGAAAACCACTAGGTCATTGATGCTCTATCTTGACTTGCTGACAGGGCAAACATTTCACAGCAAATAAAGCTATGTCATTCTTCATATTCTTCCACTAGAAGCTTCACTGTAGGTCCTTATACATTTTTGTTGTTCCATGATGAATCGTGTACTTAGATCCATGAGCTTCACTCATAACCTTCTGCCTTAGATTACCAACATCAAGAATCTACAACCTATGTCGGAAGCGAACAACACCATCCACTCCAACTGAGAAGTCAAATTGCGGTTGCTCTACTAGGGCCTTCATCTCCTCAAGGTTAGAACTCTCCAAATATAAAACTATAACCTCCAAGATCTGGGTCGGTGTAATAGACAAACTAGCCATGTGCACACACTGCTTATCTTCATCCACTAAATCAATAGGCTGATGTTGCCAACTAGAAACATGTTCTAGATTCTTCCACATAGAACAACTCATAGCATCACATACAAGATCCTTCTTCTGACTCAGAGAATCAACAACTATATTTGCT
Organism: Alisma plantago-aquatica; assembly: GCA_963693085.1. Lineage (NCBI taxonomy): Eukaryota > Viridiplantae > Streptophyta > Magnoliopsida > Alismatales > Alismataceae > Alisma > Alisma plantago-aquatica. The sequence continues at coordinate 998,325,032 of OY856410.1, read as the reverse complement.
TTATTGGGATGATAGGTAATGGTAAAGTCATAGTCCTTAAGGTACTCCATCCTCCTTCATTATTGTAGGTTCAGATTTTTCTGTGTCAACAAGTACCTCAAGCTTTTATGGTCAAAGAAGACTTCGAATTTCACTCCATAGAGATAGTGCTACCAGATTTTTAGAGCATGAACAATGGAAGCTAGATCTAAATCATGTGTAGGCCAATTTTCTTCATTCAGTTTAAGTTGGCGAAAAGCATAGATAATCACTCTACTTTTTGTATCAAGACACACCCTAAGCCTTATTTGGAAGCATCAGTGTAAATGACATAGGGTATGCCTTCAAAAGGTAAGGCAAGATCAGGTGTAGATGTCAAGCACTCCTTCAGCTTCTGGAAACTATCCTCACATTCAGGTGTCCATGAGAACTTGACCTCCTTCTGTGTCAACCTGGTCAAAGGCAAGGCCAACTCTGAGAAGTTATTAATGAATCCTCGATAGTAATCTACTAACTCGAGGAAACTATGAGTATCTGAGGGATTCTTTGGAGCTTTCCACTTGCTCACAACTTCTACCTTTATAGGATCAACAAATATATGTGCGCAATAAGTCACATTACCTAGAAATATACTTCCTTTATCCAAAACTCACATTTTGAGAATTTAGCAAAAACTTAGTTTTGTGTCAATGTATTGAGCATAAACCACAAGTGTTTGCAATGTTCTTCTTTCATCTCAGAGTAAACCAAAACATAATCAATGAACACCACAAAAAATTGATCGAGGTAAGGGCGGAATACTCGATTCATCAAGTTCATGAAAGTAGCAAGGGAAGTTATCAAACTGAAAGCATGACCAGGAACTCATAATGCCCATAGTGAGTTCTAAGCATTTTCTATGACACATCTTGATCCTTCACACACATATGGTAGTAGCCGCTTTGTAGGTCCATCTTCAAAAACACAGTGGCTGACTTTAGCTGATCAAATAGGTCATCGATGCAACGTAAGGGATAAAAATTCTTCACCATCACTTGGTTGAGCATGTGGTAGTCCATGCACATCTGCAATGAACCGTCCTTCTTCTTCATGAACAAGATAGGGGATCCCCAAGGTGATATGCTGGGGTGGATAAAACCCATGTTAAGAAGCTCCTGAAGCCACTTTTTAAGCTCGACAGGTTCAGAAGGGGCCAAGTGATAAGACAACTTCAAGATCGGTGAAATCTCGAGCATAAGCTCAATGGAAAATTCCACCTACAGTCTGGGAAAATCCTTAGGAAACACATCAGGAAAGTCCTTCAACACATCTATATGGTCTAGAGAAGGAGGCGTGGAATCAAGAATGATAGATGCTATGTATGCTCTAACTCTTGTGAGACAAGTTTTTCATCTTTAATGGCAGTGATGATGAATTTCTAATCCTCTCACTTCATACTCGTGATACATATCCTCTCTCCATCAGGATGAAACAAGCTAGCTTTATTTTCCTGACAGAATAAGGCGGCATCATGCTTCTCAAAACAATCCATGCCCAAGATAACATCAAAGGCATACATGTTGAGAAGGATAAAGTCTGAAGGAAATATCTTTCGCGATATACCAATGTCCATGGAAGGGAGTTTGAGATAAGAATAGAAAATCCTACCACTAGGTGTTTTTACATCTAACACATAGTCCATGTATTTAGATTCTAACTCTAACATGGAAGCAAGTTGAAAAGACATGAAAATGTTCAAAGAGCCATAATCAAAAAGTGCATTGATAGGATGCATATTGATATGTAAGGTACCTTCAATGACTTCATCATCCTCTCCAACTTCTTCAGTGTATAGAGAAAACATCCTTCCTTTCTGCCTCTCCATAGGAGGTTTCCATTGGTTTTGATTGTTGTTCAGCAGAGGCAGATTCTGTCATGGCTATTGCGGCTACTGTGTCAATTGCTGGGCTAGTAGCTGGTTTGGAGCATGTCCTTGCTGAAATTGAGGATAGAAAGGGCGAATATATCCAACATGGACTCACCCATCTTAGGTTGGTGTGGGTTGATCATCTCTTAGAGTAGGGGCGTTGTTGGCAGGGCACCCCCAAGGAGGATAATAGAGGGAGCACCAGTTGCACCTCCCACGACCACAATTGTCACCATGATTCTTCCTCTTGTTATTGTTGTGCCCCAAAGGTTGGAATCCAGGGTAAGATTCAATTGCAAAGGCCTTGTCCACCATTTGCTAGAAGGTGAGTGGAAGTTGTGGAATAAGGTTTTAGCCAACCTGATAGCTCAGACTCTCTGGGAATAGGATCGATCTTCTCTCAGCACCAAGGTCTGTGGCATAATATTCCAACAACAAGAACCATTGAAAGTAGTCGGCAATGCTCATGGCCCCTTGCTTAAGGCTATAGAACTCGACCTCCTTATTCCTCAAGAAAGAAGGGAATATGTACTTCTCCCTAAAGAGCTTGAGAAATTGTTCCCAAGTCATAGTGGTTGTGTCTCTAGTGTGGGCTATGCCGTTCCACCACACTCAGGCCACTCCATCTAGCAAGTAGGTTGTAAAGCTAACTTTCTGGTGTGGAGGACATGCCATGCCCTTGAAAGTCCTATCCAGGGCCAAAACCCAATCATCAACCATTTCAACCATGTTCAATTCACTCTCTCCTTTTAAGTAAGGCTACTACATCTTGATGAAGTTTGTCGGGTTGAGCTCCTTTGGCTTGTTCACATTGGTAGCAGTAGCAGTGAGTTGCCCCATTTAGGGTAGAAGGGAGTAGCTGGCGCAACATGGCCAACTCTTATTCTGGGGTAGGGCCAGGGATGTAGGGTTCACCACACTAAGTCCTTGTGGTACCACCGGGGTGACAAAACTATTGGAGTCATTCTAGGTAGAACCCTTGGAGTTATTATTGTTGTTCATGTTGTCAAACAAGTCAACTCTCCAAAAATGCAAGGTTATCATATTAGGTTTTGAGGAGTATAACAACATAGATGAGAAAAGAATTTCTAAGCTACAATTGCCTAAAAGCATGCTATCAGACAATCCATATCACCTCAGGCCAGACATGCATCATATGGATCTGGGAGTCCTCGTAAACTAAGCTACTAGTGTGGAGGAAAATCTTACCAGCCCCCAAACTCTAATCCTTTCTAGACACCCTTTATTTCAACTTCATGCCCTAGTAGCTTCCCAAAGGCTCAGATACCATGCTATAAAGAGGAGAGATCACCTCCTTACAAAAATTTAAAGGAAATACAAAACATCCATCTTTTCACAAAGATAATAGATATTGAGTGATGCATGTATAATATTCCAAGTAAATAAGCATGTACCAGATATATATAGAATGTGAATAGCAGCAGAAAGGAAAAGAAACTAAAGATATTACATGGCTTTCATCATGGTTCACGACATAAGTTTTTCAGAAGAAAAAGATGAGAAAACAAAGGATCTATTTAGCAACCTAGAAATCCTTCAAGCAAGTTTTGAATATACTCCTGTTCTCGTTTACCTTGATCTTATTTAGCACCTTGTCCAAAATATGTGTAACGACAGTCGCCAAACTGACAAACAAATCATTACTAATTAAGCGGAATAAACATAAACATCAGATTTACAAAAAAATCACTAAAATTTAAAACCATTTTGCAAGGAGATCCTTGTACAGAAAACTTTTACTGAAAGATCCAAAACTCATACATATCATGATTTACATTTTTCAACATTGTTTCATCTCATCTCGAGGACAACATATAACATTTGCTCTATCAAAACACATATTGGAGCAACATAAAACCTTGAGGCATTCAAGCCAAAATCTCATATTATTCATGAAACCAATACAAACTAATTCCAAGGACCTGAGAGTACAGAGACGACACATAGGACTTCTATCTACAAGACATGACAGATAGTACACTCAACCTGAGCTGTCACTGTTGCCTCAGATGTTGTTCCTCCTCTATAGAAAGATTCTTCTCCACCTCGTGCATGTCCACCTTAAAAATGTGGATCCCACGGGGTGAGACAATTGTCCCAACGAGAGATATAACTCTCCGCTGACCATATTATTATCACAAATTAAGCATTTATAAACTGAGCAGAGGTTCTTTTTATATGAACAAGCAGGATAATTTACTGTATGAACAGAATGAAGTAATCCCCTTACTTAAGGAGAACATTGCATCTACCCATGGTAGAGTCATAAATCATCTATCTGCTTTGCAAGGAATGTAAAGAAACATAAATAACATATATCTACTAAGATGTATAATTGAATTGTGCATCAACCAATGTTTCTCGTATTCGATCCTTAAGAAGATATGCTACATGGCTGATTACATTTTACAATCACTCTTATGCCCTGAGGAGATGAGGTATACCACTCATCTCCAACTGACCATTGCGAAGTCGAAATCGTTACCGTACAAGGTCAATGGCAGAGACGGCTGCCAAGACCTCCCTTGTTTCGGTCAATGCGAGACCACAAGTAGGACTATGTCAACTACTTACATAAATTTCCAGCGTATACTGGTAGCTTCTCTATAGACCTACAACGGCGGCTGCACTCCTTCGGCGATTAAGAGATCTCATGTTTATCTACCATCAATCCCAACATTAATCATCATCGGGAGATTCATGATACATCCATCCCGGCCTTTATAATGAAGGATTGAGAGATCTCGTGTTTATCTCACGTCAATCCCACATTAGGGCATATGGATATTTTCTCCCATCACCCCCGCATATTCAAAAATATGCGATCTCCAAGAGATCCCATGGGAAAACCTATTTCACCATCACCAGCTGCTGACGATGATGGATCTATGGTCAGGGCTCTACATGATAAGATTCCACTTGATTAATCAAGTGCATTACCGTATTCTTTTAGCATCAGTCAAGTTTTCAAACATAAATTATTATGACAAATGCTACAAAGAAAGGTGTAATACATCTATCAAGTACTTATTCAAATCTTTAAAGCACATATAACACTTACGATATCACACTACTACAGAAACAACGTTCAGTGTTGCTTTTATGGGCATCGATTATTTAGGAAAACCGACGCCTATAATATTAGACATCAGTTATTTATGAAAACCGACGTCTATATTCGAAGACCATCCAGACGCGGGTACCGCTTTGTATTCAGCGTCGGCTGGTTATAACAGACCGACGCCTAAAATTGCCCGCGAAATCCAATTTTCGAGCGAAAATATTTTAGGTTACCTACAGTTTCGGTCTTTTAACAATTCACCGACGCCTATTTAAAATGAAAATTTGCGCGAAAAGTCCCACTTTCAGTGTTGGTTATCCTTCGATAACTGACGCTGATAATGGTTCCCGCCAAATAATTTAGGGTAAAGGTTGTCTAGTTGGGCATCAGTGTTTTACTAATAACCGACGCTAAAGCATAATAGGCGTCGGTTTTGTAGATAACCGAAACCGATGACCAACTTAATAGACTCGATCACACCCGACTCTTCCCCCTTTCTTCCTATTTCATCGCGACTTCTCTTCTGTGCTGCTGCTCACCACTGTTCTCCCAAAATCACCCGTCGTCGGTTGTTGCTGCTCGCCGCCGCTGCTATGGTGCTCTTCTGCTCTCCGGTGCCACTGCCCGCCGCCCGCCGCTGTTGCTTCTCCGGCCGGCACCTGCTGCTTCTCCGGCTGTCAGTTGCTTCTGCCCACCGCCCGCCCCTTTGCTTCTTCGCCTGCTCGCCGCCACTACTGCCGCCACTCGCCGCCGCAATTTCCACGCTAGCTCTAGGTAGCGCTACCTCTTTGCTTCCTTCTCCCTAGCTATTTACCCACATGCAAGCACGACCATGGCTGTGTTGGCCTACCACGGCCGTGCTGGACAACACGGCCGTGGTAGGGCAACACAGCCACGGCCATTACCACAGCCGTGCTGTCCAGCACGGCCGTGGTAGGCCAACACAGCCACGAACGTGCTTGCTGTTGGTAAGGATATGAACAAATTTTTATGTAATGCTTTATGTAAATCCTAGGATATGAACAAATGTTTTGCTTGCATATATTTGTACTTCTAATCCAAAGGTTTGACTTAATTCAGTAAATTTTGATGCATGTTGAAATAAGATTTAAACTTGTCAATTCTAGCATCCTAATTTGATTTGATTAAACCTAACATTAATGAAACACTAACATCAATTGTGATGAAACCCTAACATTAATTGTGATGAAACCCTAACATGTACATATCTATTATTGTATTTGTTGGCCTAGAAACCAGTCCAAGATTTACTAATTAGGAGTAAATCTTGGATAGTCCCCGGTTTGGGACTGTTCTTGAACACCTAATCTCACTTAGGATGTAAGTGTATAATGTGTATTGGGTTTTCGAGAAAATTTCGGTAGAATTTCCCCGTTTGTTCTCTAAGTACATATGTACTTAGAGAAGAGCGGGGAAATGCTGCCGAAATTTTCTTGAAAACCCAATACACATTATACACTTACTAGTGAGATTAGGTGTTCAAGGATGGGATAGGTGGTACACATTTATTATATATAAGAATGGCATCACATGTGTTTGTTGGCCTAGAAACCCGTCCAAGATTTACTCATTAGGAGTAAATCTTGGATAGTCCCCGGTTTGGGACTGTTCTTGAACACCTAATCTCACTTAGGATGTAAGTGTATAATGTGTATTGGGTTTTTGAGAAAATTTCAGTAGCATTTCCCCGTTTGTTCTCTAAGTACATATGTACTTAGAGAACATCGGGGAAATGCTGCCGAAATTTTCTTGAAAACCCAATACACATTATACACTTACTAGTGAGATTAGGTGTTCAAGGATGGGATAGGTGGTACACATTTATTATATATAAGAATGACATCACATGTGTTTGTTGCCCTAGAAAGTGAACAATCATTGTTCTTTATATTACTTGTACATTGGTATAAATTAGAATGAACAATCACTAAATTATATACTGTTTTTATGGAGTCCGGCTTCATTGTAGATAATAGGAGTAAATCTTGGATAGGATGTAAGTGTATACCCAAATCTTGTCCTAATATATACTTGTTTTCTCTTTGATCATAGAATGGATAGATCATGGATGTCCATTCGCAATCGCTGCACCCCAGAGTTTATATCTGGTCTTGATCAGTTTATTAAATTTGCCGAGGAACATAGGAAAAAACCTACAGATAGGTTTTACTGTCCATGTAGGCGTTGTGGTAACAATTTGAAAGTCAACACTGGTGAGGAAATCAAAAGTCATGTCATGTGCAACGGGATTGTACAAGGCTATACAGAATGGCACTGGCATGGAGAGATTTCAAACTCGAAACCAGTAGATGTCGATAGCAGTGCTTGGGTGGAAGAAGAAATTGCCTCCGATGACGTAGATGTGAATGAACCAGTTCCAGTAGACATCGTTGATGCGATGCTGGATAGTTGTAGGGTAGAGCACACCGATCCACCTCCTATCTTTAGAAACATTGTGCATGATGCTGATATACCGTTATACACAGGCTGTGCTGAGTTTACGAAGCTTAGCACTGTGTTGAGATTGTATAAGTTGAAAGCTAACAATATATGGAGCGATAAAAGCTTCACTGAATTGTTGACTTTGTTGAAAGAAATGCTTCCTGAAGGAAACGAACTGCCAATCTCAACATACCGGGTAAAGAAAATGTTGTGCCCAATGGGAATGGAGGCCAAGAAGATACACGCATGCCCGAATGATTGTGTATTATTTCAAAAGGACTATGTAGATTTGAAAGATTGTCCAAAATGTGGTGCGTCACGGTATAAATTGACGACTTCGGGGGAGTCCAAAACTGGTTCTCCTGCCAAGGTGTTGTGGTATCTACCTATAATATCACGGTTTCAACGCTTGTTTGCAAATCCGAAAGATGCGAAGAATTTGAGGTGGCATGCAGATGTTAAGAAAAATAATGATGGGATCCTACGACTTGCGTCTGATTCCCCACAGTGGGAGAAGATTGATCTATTGTACCCCAAATTTGGTGAAGAAGATAGGAATCTAAGACTTGGGCTTTGTACAGATGGGATGAATCCGTACGGGACATTGAGCAGCCAACATAGCACTTGGCCAGTCATGCTTGTTATATACAATCTTCTAGTTATGTCATATATCTCATATTTCTATATTGCGCTAATTCAGTGGGTTTATTTTTGTCAAATTTTAGGTTGATGATGCACATGTACCCACTGAAGCACTGGAGCAACTTGATGCACAACACCAAACACTTAACAAGGAAAGGGGCATCACTCTATTGAAGAAGTTAATAGCACTGAGTGGTAGTGGATCCAAATTGGTTGTGGAGTTTGATAATGGAGGAAATGCAATTGGAGTGAACCGCAATAATTTTGTAAACTATCTTGGGTGTGTCACTCGAAGCCATTGTGGTGTTAAGTATGATAATTGGCATAAAGTTCCTCAGGGGAAGAAATACTTGATATGGAAGGATTTATGCGTGAGTTATTATTATTTGCAATTCTATTTTTGGATACTAGTTAATAAGAATTCTATTTTATAGAATCTATTTGCATTGGATGAGAAGCTGCATCGTAAAAGCGTGATGCAACGTGCTGGAAAGATGCTTAAGAACTATAGGACAAATCTGAACAGAGAATACATAAAAGATGGTGATAAGAAGAAGAAGTCAGCCCTTGAGCAGTGGAACTTTTTGGACAAAGAAGATTGGGACAATTTTGTTGCTTCAAGAAAATCTGAAGAATTCAAGGTATTAGGCGTCACTCCCAATTTAATTAATATATGTTGTATTCACCTATTCAAGATTAACATTTGGTGATACTAACCAAATCATTAATGTGCATGCTAACTAGGCCCTCAGTGACGCGCAAAAAGCAAGGCGTGCACTGAATGTGCATGACCACACTATGGGTCCAAAGGGCTATGGAAGCGTTCGCCAAAGACTACATGCGGAGTCTGCGGCTACTTAGGAGTCTGCTCCTACTCAGGAGTCTGCCACACCCATGCCTTGCCATGATATCTGGATACCTGGGAGGCAAAACAAGAAGGGTGAAATAAAGAAGCCCGTAACTGCTGAGGCAGCTGCAAAAATGGTAAAATACAACTCTTAGAGCAATCGTTTGAATATTGATTATTTGTGGTGTTAACTTACCAATTTCTGTTGATGGTGATTAGCGGGAGCTGCATGAGCAGAGGAAACAAGGCACGTTCATCCCTCAGGGCACAAGGGATGAATTGACAGTTGCTCTGGGTAACCCAGAGCATCGTGGATGTGTTAGGGGTTAAGGCGCTGGTGTGGGCATTAAAGCATTCTTTGGGCCATCCCAGCGCAAACCCAGAGCGATACTTTCACAAGAAGAGGTAACCTATTCTTTTTTTAGAATGTTACTGCAAAAGGGAATTCAATAATAAGAAGCTAATGTTTCGTTTATCCATGTATAGGAGAATAAGAGGGTCGAGGATATAGTTGCTAAGAAGGTCAATGATATAGTTGCTGAGAAGGTCAAGGAAGAAATAGTGCAGTGGCAGGCATCTCAGGCTTCCAATCAGCCTATGGCGACCCACTCTTCTCCTGATGCACAGACTGCGAGTAATCCTGGAGACCCATCGCCTAGCACGTCTGCTGTAAGTATTGTTTATGACATTGTAGCTAGTCTTTTCAAGATGATATGTTCAAAAGGTGATATGTATATATGTATAACATTCTTTATGTAAATTTGTAGGCATTGAAGCCATGCCGCTTAAGAATGCAAGACTATGTTGTTACAGAGGCGAATGCTTACCAGTCCCTTCCTGGGGCAATGTTTCATGGGACTCCAATGCCACAGGGCTACGTTCGTGTGAGCCCGATATGTGTATTACCCGATTGGAGGGAAGCTGCATTGCCATATGCCCACCCAGATATTGATACACTTGGTGAGGCAGAAGGTGGGGTGATATTGTGGCCCAAAGCAGATGTCGTCTACACTACTGAAATTGTAAGATAAATTTACATTACTTTAGATTGTTAATGTGTATATATGAGGTCAACTAATCTGAAATTATATATATAGGTTAAAAAGAAGACACCCGGAGCACCTTGGCCTCCACCTTCAATTCCTGCATTACCAAGTTGGGTTCCAACTGACCTAAAATACCCGTTAGGTCCTGCTTGTAGGGGAATGGCATGTTGGCTACGGGCACATAATATACATTGCCCTATAATTGTTTCTTTAGAAGCAGATTATGCAGGTCAATCATACGATAGCTCTTTATTTATACAAGATATTATTGAGCTGTTTATGTATGATTGGCTGAATACATCAATGATAGAGACATGGATTAGGTGAGATCTTATTTATACATCCATATACCTTGTGTAAGATCCGGTGATCTGGTTTCTTATATATTAATGCATATGTAATACATGTTTTGCAGCTACTTAGTCGAAGATCAATGCAAACAATTTGCATTTGATCATGTGGGATTTTTGATTCCATCATTGATTAGTATGGTAGCTAAAGACCCTGATAGTGTTCAACAATACTGTATAGATGCTTTTATAGTTTTTGGTCAGCAAAAGAAGATGATAATAATAGCTCCATTCAATGTCAAGTAAGTTTACTTTATTTATAATTTGAACTTAAGAAAATTCCATTTTTATTGTGCATTTTGAGTTATTAATTTTTAACTTTTTTACCTCTAGTGGTATACATTGGGAGTTACTAGTTATTGTCCCCGGGATGTTCACTATTTATTATCTAGATCCTGCGGGAAGTACATTGAACACTAAAATTGGACACATATTGAGAATGCCATTATTATGGTGAGAAATCTTTCATTTTTATATCCGTTAACATATGTTATTACATTACTATTTAATTATGAAATTTACTGTGTTACATTAACATGTAGGGGTTTAGATGCATTCAAAAATGCTGGAGGAAATGCCCCAAGGAGAAAGAACCAGCCAATAATTTGGGAGAACATAAAAGTAAGTTCCCGACTCCAATGTATATATTATTTATGTGAACTGTGCTTAGTTGTATTTTTAATATTTTGTATGTTCCAATTTATAGTGCGCTACACAAGACAATGGCTGGGTATGCACATACTATGTGATTCGATTTATGCAGATGATTATCTGACATGCCGCACTGGATATTAATACCATACATGGGGTATTATATATAGTCTCATTAGTTAGTATGAAATATATCAATCTTATTTTTATATTATTACTTATATATATACATCATTCTCTTTGCAGGTGTTTAAAACTGACCACACTATAGGTAAACGCTTAAAAATGTACATGCTCCATATACGATGGAAGCATTAAATGAAATAAGAGAAGAATGGGCAAAAGCCATACAAGCAGTGGTGATTGTAAGATATAATTGGGATGCTGATAGCGATGCTGAATGATATTTTGTAAATGAATATTTCTGAATGTTTATACATGTCTGAATGTTTCTACATGTATTTGAATGTTTCTACATGTGTGAATGTGAGAATTGAATTGATGTCTGAATGTATCTACTTGTGTGAAAAAATATTTGTTGATTTTGCAGGTTTGTGGCCTGTTTGTAGGCTGATATCAATGGATGTCGTAAACCTGCAGTTCAGAAAACTGAACTGCAGGTTCTCATCCTGCTGACCAGCCACAGCAGGCCTGCAAACTGATAAGAAAAAAAAATTAAAGTATAGGCGTCAGTTATTTATAAAACACCGTCATCAAAGGCCTACAACGTCGGTTATTAGATAAAAACCGACGCCTAATATGACAAACAACCCGACCGTGCAGGAAAGCACGACCGTGGTGGAAAAGACATCGCTTATTCATATAAAATCGATGCCTATAGTACTAAACATGACCGTGCAGCGAAGCATGACCGTGTCGTCTGGGAGTATGGCGTCTATTGTTTAGTTGTTAACCGATGCAGAAAGTGTCCTAGGTGGTGCCCTTTTTTGTGGTGCGAACCCTATAGACGTCGGTCAACTAAATATAACCGACGCCTATAGATCATATAGGCGTCAGTTAGAAAACCGACGCTGAAGAGTTCGACCTGTAGCGGTGCCCCCATAGGTTTCGCTTGAAAACTGTCGCCAAAGGGGGTTAAACAACCGACGCCAAAGGCTATTTCTGTAGTAGTGTCAATTCCTTATCTCATTATTGGGAATTCTCATCCCTTAACATTATCATCATCATGATTATAGATTTGGGTATTCAAACCCTTAGATCATCATTGAACACTGTTACCACTTATTAGGTAACTAATACCTCTAGGTCTGAGGACTGAGGTATACATGATACATGTTACACAAGCATCTCACATGGCTCACAAGGCCCATTAAGTATCTTTTCACCTTTCACTAGGCAACAAATTATCACATGGCTCACAAGGCCATTGCACATCTTGTCACCTATGACTAGGCAACAACTTATTCTCATGGCTCATAAGGCCATTACACATCTTTTCACCTCTCACTAGGCAACAACTTATTCACATGGCTCACAAGGCCATTAGTTGTTATACTTTTTATACAAGTATTTAACATGCCTTACAAGGCTTATGCAATAAGAGAATTACAACCTTCCCATCATTGGGGTTAGGGTTTCCCCTTTATAACCGATTAGGGTTTCATGTTCATTTTATTGATCTGGACCCTAATTCATTGCTCCACAAATCTAGGAGCATATATTGATATCATAAGTATTCAACCATACTTATTTATTCTCATCATTTATCATTAAATGATCATAAACACAAGGTATGCGTTTCTCTCTCATCCTTACCAGAGAATGATTACATCATACTTTATTAACTTGGCTTGACCCTTTCTCAAGGTATGTTAGCCTACACTTATCAAATTGCATTAATCTCATTACATCTCAACGTAACAATTGACATGACACACTTCATGTGTTACTCATGCAAGTATATTGGATTTAAGGTGCATCAACCTTGAAGTGTTGGATGTGATATCTATCATGTCTTGATGTATCACTTCCCTCAACACTTTTAATATACTTAAGTTCATCAACTTATCTTGTATTAGGGTATGTCCCATCCTAATACTTTATGCACTAGCTCATCACATTTATCATGTAAAGTATTGGTCATAAGTCATACATTTGAATTATTCAACCATCAACAATGATATGGACTCATCTCAGATTAAGGCATTATTGATATAAGGTTGTCCATTATCAACCAATCTAGGTGATTCACCTATCAAGGTATTAGCCACACCATTACTTGGTGTTACACTCATCACTCCTAAGAGTGTCTTGCCCTCACCTTTACAAAGCATCTCGGGTTAGAAGTGTGCATATGTTCACCATATCGGGTTGTAAGTGTACAAGCACCACCATATCGGGTTGTAGGTGTATGAGCACTCACCATATCGGGCTAGAGGTATATGACCATCATCCATATCAGGCTAGAGGTGTTTGTATGTGTTACCCATGTCATGCATGAGGTATTAAACCATCACCATGTCAGACTAGAGGTGCATTCAATCACCATATCGGGTGGCACACCATCTAGGGTTGGCTGTGACGGATTAGGGTTTGCCACATCGGGCTCAACCCAATATATAAGTTAATTGGAGTGTAGGGGACCAAATCATATAGGGATACACCATCAAACATTAGGTTGTAACACCCATGTCGGGTTAGGGTTGATTGTGAAGGGCACATGGTACATATATGTGTCGCCCATGATGCTTAAGAGGTATCAACTCATAACCATATCGAGCTACCATATTGTCTAGGGTTGTGTATCGTGAAAGGTCATGTGTCGTGCAACCATGTCTTGCAAGGTCATGTAGGCCTCATGATACTAAGTACCAATGATGTATCATATGATCATACCGTGCATTGGAACTTGTTACTCTTCACCTATATCGGGTTACCCAAATTAGGGTTTTTTGTCAACTTACAAATATACAATTGACCTTGTATCATGCATGGAGTATATAATAGACTTCCTATCGTGAAAGAGGTGTATACTACACCCCATATCGTGCAACAAGGTATACAATCATATCCATATCATTTTAGTGAAGTAGGTGCATCATCATATCGGGTTAGAGGTGCTTGCTTGTATGCTTGCACCCGATATCACTTTTATAAGGTGATATCATCATCTTCAAGCTCTAGACCTTTGTTATAACTATTATAGTTCATGTCAATAGGTTTAAGAAACTACTAGAACTCATAATTTCATCAACTATTTCACGAAATTTTGGAATTAAAAGTAGATCATTAAATACAACAATTTAGGTGATGAATAATAACATGGTTGAGTTCAAGTTATATAACCCGCCTTAAGAACCACTTCAAAGCTCCAAGCTCCAAAGCTCCATGTTGCTAAGGTTGAAGATGACTTATGAAAAGTCCAAGGCTCGTTCATAACTCCTTCATATACAAGGAATCTGTTATAACCCCAATTTTTGGGTTCAATTGGTGAGAAATGCAATTTCTCATATTAAGGATATTTGAACAAATAATGATATAATTTGTTTTAAATAAATGGATTATGTTTCCAATAGCCTTGATATTTGTTTTGTGGGCTTTATTGGCTATTGGGCCCAAATAACAAGGAAATTCAATTAGTGAATGAATAATTGAATTTTCAAGGAAAGAAATATATATAGAAACCTCTAGAAGGCAAATCCAAAGAGGATTTCGTGCCTCTTGGGTTCCTTGGGTACCAAGGAGACCAAGGTTGCAAAAAGAAGGTAATTAGAAAAGAAAAGGGTGATTAAGTATTTCTTTATTAAGAAAGAAATTGAAAATGATGATAAAATGTGGAAAATGAGTGGAAAGAGGCATAAATGAGTGTTCTTGGTGATAATTCGTATCCATGAGGTTTATAATGATTAAAGGAATACCCATGAGGAAAATAAAAGAGAAATAAAGAAAGATTCTCAAAAAGAGAATTATTTTAATAAGAAATAAACAAGATAATGGGAAATAATGAAGAATAATGCATTTAGATGCATCTAGAAGGATAATGAGTGTCCAATAAAAATGTTTTCGAAATAATAGAGTTTCTTGGGATCCAAGGAGTCCCAATGAAGAAGGAGGAAAGAGAAAATACCTATAAAAGAAATTAAGAATATAATGTGAATACTTTCCTAATGGATTATGTGGTTTTATTAAAAGGGAGATGTTTTCTACTTAAGGAAAACATAAATTCGTGATTGATGAATTAAAAGGCAAGTAAAGAGAGAGTGAGAGAAATAATTCTTGCTTTTCTAAGTA
The DNA here is from genome assembly GCA_963693085.1 of Alisma plantago-aquatica. Taxonomy (NCBI): domain Eukaryota; kingdom Viridiplantae; phylum Streptophyta; class Magnoliopsida; order Alismatales; family Alismataceae; genus Alisma; species Alisma plantago-aquatica. The sequence continues at coordinate 998,309,815 of OY856410.1, read as the reverse complement.
TTCATGAGATAGGGGAGATCAAGGAAGTAAGTAGGAGAGAGAAAGATTTTTTATCCATGAAGGAATAAGAATCCTATTGGGAATAGGACCTTTTGACACATAGATGGTCATGTTAGGGCGTGGATAGCCACCCCTATTTAAGGAGGGAGAGGATATGGATCGAGTTTTAGGGAATTCCACAAAAACTCTCTCTCTACCATCTTTGTCTTTTTCATTTTCAATGCGAAAACCCTAGTCATGAAGTTGGGTTATTCCTGGAGCCATGGGAACGACGGAGGTTTTCTGATGGAAGGAAAGAGTTCCTCTACCACCCTGGGAAGGATTGGTGATCTTTCACCCACTCCGCTGTCGCGCAACTTCTTCCGGAAGACTGCACACATGCAGTAGGTCGCGGGAGTTAGCACGCCTAGGAAAGACCACCTCGGCGGTGACCTGAGGGTTCTCTACGTGCGCAGGGGCACGGCGGAGCCAGGGCAATGGTTTCCGTCGAGCTTCATGCCCTGGGGCGGCGTGATACGCTCCTGCAATCATCTGCTAGGGCGACACCGGGGATCTGCGTGAGGAAGAAGGAGGCGGAGCGGCTTTGGACCGGTTTGCCCTTCGCAGGCAAAAGCGACGTTTAACTTAACCATGGGCATTTCGGTCAATTCAAAATGTTTCCCAAAGCATACGTTGCATGGGAGAGGCTGACGTGGAAGCTTGCCATTGGTCCAGAAAGGTAATTTTTACAAAAATCATAACTCTTAATTGCTAACTCCGATTAGGACAAGTTATATGTGTATTTTGATCAGAAAAATGCAAGGAACCCATTAAAAATAATGTCATAGACAGAATCTGATCATAGTTCGAAATATAGTGTAAATTATCATCTTTAATGAATTAAAGATTAAGGAACCCTATTTTGATATGATTAATGTGTTTAATAGGGTTTAATGGATCTTTAGAGTTGATATTAATCTGTTAAATGTAAAAAGGAACATTATGTTAAAAAAGGAAGAACTTTGCATATGATTAGTCTAATTTAGAGTTTATATGCTTAAAATTGGAAAAGTACATAAAGTTATCATCATTAGTGTTTTAATTAATGAAAAACCCTTAGATTTGAAAATAGATGGATTTAATGTTGTTCAAAGGATAATTTTAACCTGTTGTTTATAAATATGAGGATAGGATCCAAAAAGATGATCTTTTTATATTAATTGGCTTAATTAGGGTTTCGTGCATGATTATGCATTAATGAGCTTAAAACCCTAATTTAGATGAATATGTCATTCTAATGGTTTAATTGTACAAATCGAAGAATAAAATAGAGATATGATGATTCGAAGATAAATTGAGTACCAAAGATCTTTAATGTGAATTATTTGGATAATTAGTGTTTCCTAGTGTATAAAAGTGGAAATAGTGATAAATAAGGTTCATATATGTGAGTTGAACTATAATGAAATATGATTTGTCAATTTGAAAGAAACCAAAGATGATATTAGCCTTAATGTTTTGGATATGACCAAAAAGGATAAAGATAATAGTTTTAGTGTAAAAGAAACATATTAGACTTATTTGACATTCAATTGTGCCTATGATGCAGAAATTAGGGTTTGTGAACTAAAAGAGCATTAAAAGTGATAAATGCATAATGAAGGATAAAAACCTAATAAAACCCTAAGGTTGGCCTAGAAATTATAAGGTGGAATCCAAGTTGATCTTGTGGATGTTTGAATAAAACAATGACACTTGAATGTTATGCATTATTTTCAGGATATTGTTGATTGCTTAATTAATTGTGTTGAATGTTAATGCATGGACATCAAGTTACTATGGATCAGGTATGTGGTTACAATTATGATTAACCGCTTATGTTTCCCGATGGTTTCTCGGACATTTATCGCATTGAATGCAACTAAACTGCTTGGATGTTCATACTGCAATTATAAAGTGACTATGACTATCACTTAATGTATATGCCTATAAAATCAGATCCTGGTTCTCTCTGTGGCATTATAGCTAACCTAGTACATGGCTACCTATTGGGTAGGTCCATCAAGTTAGAGAAAGGCCTAGTACATGGCTACCTATTGGGTAGGTCCATCAGGTCTATGGATGACCTAGTACATGGCTTCCTATTGGGTAGGTCCATCAAGTCTATGGGTGACTTAGTACATGGCTACCATGGAGGTAGGACCATCAAGTCACGTTGAGTTAGATATTGGGCTACCTTCGGGTAGTGCCATGCGACTCTATTACCTAAAAGAGAGGTGAAATCTATGTCCACTGCAGGGACAACCCAGAGTTTGAGAATATGTATGGATTGAGTTGTATGGCTTAAAATGTAATCTTGATTGTTAAATGATTAATTGAATGATTACATGGTTATCATAGTTGCATGAGTATCTGTTCCCCCCACATACCAGCTTCGACTGACCGACGTTTTGTTTGTCGGCGTTTTAGGTACAATGAAAAGAACAAACAGTAAAGTGGCACATGTGATACGAAAAGAGAATTAAAGTACAAAGAAGGATTAGATAGATTAGTATCAGTGTGGATAGAAATTTAGATATCCAAGTTTTCAAAAGGTATGTAAAGAAAAAGTTTATTACCATTTTCAGTATAGTCTGTTAGGATTTAATAATTGTTTATGGTTATATGTCGAACCTTTGATCCGGGATTAATGGGTGTGGCTCAACCTCTTGGTCTCCCTTAATTGGGGGTTACCGGGAGGTGGGGTTGTAACATTTGGTATCAGAGCTTGAGTTCCTCAGTTAACCATTAATAATTATTAAATTTTACAAACTCCATAGAACCCAAGGGAGTTATTAGAGGAGTATCCGAAAGACGGAGGTGTATAGAAAGGGATCACGACCGGGGGTGGCAAGATTTTCCTCCGCACCGCTAGTCGAAATACGAGGACTCCCGGACCTGTGTGACTGCCTGGCCAAAGTCTTAGGGTATGAATCGAAATAAGATACCTTTAGGACTTCTCATCTTATTCATCCCTTCTCATCACAAAATTCTGATAAGGACCTAAAGGATTAGGGTTTTCTTTCTTCTCCTCACCCACTTGAGGTATGGGTAAGGTTAATAAGGTTTAAGGAATCCTCCACTAAATTAATGAAAGGCATGTAAATAAGATGTCATGGACATAAGCTTAATAGATTAAGCGCAAAATAAATAATATATACATGCTTAGGTCGTATGACATAAGTTGTCATGTCCTCAGAAGAGACCTGAGGCAAGACCTTCTTCTCAGGAGGATAAGTTAGTCTTGGAGATAGAGATCTCCATTGCAAGAAGAGACCTGGCACATCCTCTAAGGATGATGCTAACCCTAACCCTAAGTGAAGGTTAGAGAGAGATGAGTTGGACCAGGTGTTTGAAAGGACATGCCTTTGGGATGCCATACGATACATGGGTGACCTAGCACCTTTGGCAACCCAACCCTGGGAAGGGTCGTGCATGTTAGGGTAAATGATAACTCTTTAGATGATGATATTAGTGAAGGACCATAGAAACCCTATGGGTTTGTACCAATAGGGCATAGCTGGAACCTAGGGCACGTCATAGTGCTGACGGTAGGATGAAACCCTGGATAAGGAATTATGATGGAGCATAAAGGGTTGTGGATGATCTTGAGCAACCATAAGTGCAAACCTAGGCTTCACCCATGTAGAGAATGCTTTGGAGGTTGATCCTTCATGAAGAGAGGACCTCTAATGGTGAGGTTGGATGTAGGATTAGCTCTAGAGAGAGCAGGAAACCCATCAAGAAGGTTGGAAGCCTAAAACCCTGAACAATGGATGATAGTGGTTGCCTCATGATCGATCCCTGAAAGTTTTTGATACCTTGGTTGTCTTTAGAGGGACCAAACCCTTAAGAAAAGATGAAGCTTCTGGTACCTATGTGCCTACAGTATAGGTGTTTACCTTCTGAGGTAGGAAAAAGAGTTCCTTAGACCTAGAAAGGTTTAGTAGCAGGTTATGAGGCCTTGTACCTTGTTGGTTGTCCTTGAGTAGGACCCAACACTAAGTGTTGCCTGAGTTGAAGGATGACAAGGAGTGCGTGTCATGCCTTTTTCATGCTTGGTTTGTAGTTAAGAGACAGGGCATGCAGTGAACCTAGGGTTGCTAGGCCTAAGAGGGGAAGTGGTGTACCTAAGGCTCATGATGAGAAGTTGAGTTCCTATAGAAGTGAGCATAGTAATCCTCATGAATAGAGGAAAGGAGGAGCCCCTGAAGTTAAAGGTGTTTGATTAACCCCTCACAACTAAGTTGATGATAAAGGGAAAGTTTGATCTTGATCCGACATTGAGGAAAGAAGAACAAGTATGACCTAGCATGGTACAGTAAGTGATCTTCTCGTGCCTTAATGGCTTGCTAGGGTTAAGTAAGCTCGTGTGGATGTAAACCCTAGACCTAAGAGCTTTTGCGACCTTAGAGATAGTTTTCCTCCCATCCTAGGAGAGGGACCCCTTTGGAAGGGTGTATATCAGTTTTGTTGGTTCAAAGTAACCTAAAGAGGTCTCATAGGATCTTGAGAAGCTAAGTGAAAGGTACATAGTATGAGATTGAATCTACAGACCCATAGATATCCATCTCTTTTGCATGTGAATGTGTTACCATGGAGGTAACCAGTATGGGGCTTGACCAAGGTAGGCAGGTTGCCATAATGCCTATGAATGGATGAGAGTCAGCCCGTGAATGTAGAAAGAGAGATGATAAAGACTTGGGTAAGATTCTAAGTGAACATGTACTATAAGGGAGAATCCTAAGTTGATCCTAGGGTCAGGTAGGGATAAGACCGATGAAAGTAGGAGTTGCCTAATTCCCCAGTTGCACATGACCATAGGGTCGGGAGGTAACAACTATCATTGTCTGAGGGCCATGGGTTAGGAGATTTATCACCTTCATGAACTCATGAGACCCAAAGGGCAGATGAGTAGGGCACTCTCTTGATGCATGAGGGAAGAGGGATGACCCAAAAGAGTCGGTACCCTATAGACCTAGAGGAGATGACCAAGGATGTAAACCTCAGTAAGTTCAAGACTAGTTTGATATCATGATGTCTGTGATGTAGAGACTTATGTGGCACGTTGCAACTTAGATTTAAAGGTGTACTGGCAAGGTGGGATGCACCATCTCTACTCTTGGAACAGGAAGAACTCTGTATTTGGACTGCAGCCAAATGCTTATTTCCTCTTGTTATGAGGGTGAGAGATAGTACATTATGCATGTCATACACCAAGGATAAGAGATGATGTAGGTTGGAATGTTGCCATGAGAAATGGGGATAGAGAAGATATCTTACCATGGTAAGGTGAATGAATGATGGATGGCTTGCAAACACTAAGAGGAATAAGGTAGTCCCCTTATGAGGAAGTTTCTATGATGAGCTATGTAGAACTTACAAGTTATACCAGGTTGAGTTTGGTCACCATGATGATGAAATCAGAGAGTGTTCTTAATAGAGATAGACATGGAGTTTGAGGTAATATAATAAGTGAAATACATGGAAGTGTATGTCTTCAATATTACCTAATACCTAAGGATGAGAGGTGGTAATGAATGCTCTGGTTAAGACTTGTTTGACTAGAAGTTAGAAGAGGTTGTTTGGCTAACCCTAAGTTTGAAAAGGAGAGGTGGTTGGATAACACTCAGATGTAACAAGATGCGTTGAAAAGTTAAGGGTTGTTTGGTTAGCCAGCCTAGTTCTTGATACAATGATAGGATGGTAGTAGAACCTCAAGTGCACTTCTTTGGAAGAGAAGGTGATGAAACCCCGACTAGAGTGGTTTAGGGTTTCATAGGAATCGATCTTGGAAGAATCATGACATACAAGAAATCATGATACACCATGAAAAATGGCAATAGCACATTAGATGCTTAAGATGTGGTTGCATGTGGTTTATGGCCATGCAAGCCAGGAGGTAAAGGACGAACCCCAGTAACCCAGTGTATCAATATGGAGGTCAAAAGAATCCCTGAGAGGGAATGAGAGACCAACACTATGGATATTGTGATAGGTCTTCCCTGGACCGAGGAAGGTCGAGATACAATATGGGTTATGGTAGGTCGCCTTACCTAGATAATATGAGAAAGGAAGAGTTCTATTAAGGGACAGATCTAGTTGAACTACCCAGGAGAGAGATGGTTCAACTACCCCATGAAGCGAGTTCAAAGGTACTTGAGTTTGACCTAAAGGTTCACTTCCATAAAGTGGAAGTAGGTACATGAAGAACTCAACGTTAGTATAGTTTAATCACCCCTAACTATGGTTAGTATGATCCAGACTAAAGGGTCTGATGAGGGCATGTGTGCTCGTTTAGGGTTATATCTAGAGACAGTTCTTGTCCTATGAAAGATGTGACAATGACCACCATAGCCAGTATCGGGTTTTATATGAAGCTCTGTAAGGGAGGTTGTGTCGGTCACCACTTCAGTAAGGTGATGTTGGTGAAAAGGGCCACATGATGGTTAGAAAAGGACCACATGATGGTTAGAAAAGGGACCCCACTGCGTGTAGATGAAGTCACTTTGATTGTGCAAGGGCTGAAAGGAGCCTAGAGATGATGAGAGTCGTGAGCAGATGCAAAGTAGACTGACATGCAGTTCACTGTGGGAGATTATGTGATATGAAAATCCGACCCCTCTAAGTTATAGCTAAGAGAGCTGAGTCCCCGATGCATGGGTTCTTTTGATATGGTTTGGTGGAGAAGGTTAAGTTTGACCTTGCCCCTCAGGTTAAAGTAATGTGTGATGAGTTCCATGTGTCCAATTTGGAGCACTATGTGAGGTACCCCAACCATGTGCTGAGCAATGAACCTAGTGAGCCCCAAGGGAGGCTGAAATGACCTGAGTCACCTGTGCAGTTTATAGACGCCAGAGTGAAAGGACTCAGAGAAAAGAATAAGTGATGATAAAGGTTCTTTGGAAGTGCCATGGGTAGGGTAAAGCCACATAGGGGCCAATGATGGACATGGAAAAGTCTTATCCTGAATTGTTTGGTTGCTTGATTGAATTTTGAGGACAAAATTCTTATAAGAGGGGAAGGATGTTATAACCCCAATTTTTGGGTTCAATTGGTGAGAAATGCAATTTCTCATATTAAGGATATTTGAACAAATAATGATATAATTTGTTTTGAATAAATGGATTATGTTTCCAATAGCCTTGATATTTGTTTTGTGGGCTTTATTGGCTATTGGGCCCAAATAACAAGGACATTCAATTAGTGAATGAATAATTGAATTTTCGAGGAAAGAAATATATATAGAAACCTCCAGAAGGCAAATCCAAAGAGGATTTAGTGCCTCTTGGGTTCCTTGGGTACCAAGGAGACCAAGGTTGCAAAAAGAAGGTAATTAGAAAAGAAAAGGGTGATTAAGTATTTCTTTATTAAGAAAGAAATTGAAAATGATGATAAAATGTGGAAAATGAGTGGAAAGAGGAAAAAATGAGTGTTCTTGGTGATAATTCGTATCCATGAGGTTTCTAATGATTAAAGGAATACCCATGAGGAAAATAAAAGAGAAATAAAGAAAGATTCTCAAAAAGAGAATTATTTTAATAAGAAATAAACAAGATAATGGGAAATAATGAAGAATAATGCATTTAGATGCATCTAGAAGGATAATGAGTGTCCAATAAAAATGATTTCGAAATAATAGAGTTTCTTGGGATCCAAGGAGTCCCAATGAAGAAGGAGGAAAGAGAAAATACCTATAAAAGAAATTAAGAATATAATGTGAATACTTTCCTAATGGATTATGTGGTTTTATTAAAAGGGAGATGTTTTCTACTTAAGGAAAACATAAATTCGTGATTGATGAATTAAAAGGCAAGTAAAGAGAGAGTGAGAGAAATAATTCTTGCTTTTCTAAGTATTCATGAGATAGGGGAGATCAAGGAAGTAAGTAGGAGAGAGAAAGATTTTTTATCCATGAAGGAATAAGAATCCTATTGGGAATAGGACCTTTTGACACATAGATGGTCATGTTAGGGCGCGGATAGCCACCCCTATTTAAGGAGGGAGAGGATATGGATCGAGTTTTAGGGAATTCCACAAAAACTCTCTCTCCCATCTTTGTCTTCTTCATTTTCAATGCGAAAACCCTAGTCATGAAGTTCGGTTATTCCTGGAGCCATGGGAACGATGGAGGTTTTCTAATGGAAGGAAAGAGTTCCTCGACCACCCTGGGAAGGATTGGTGATCTTTCACCCACTCCGCCGTCGCGCAACTTCTTCCGGAAGACTGCATACATGTATCAGGTCGCGGGAGTTAGCACGCCTAGGAAAGGCCACCTCAGCGGTGACCTGAGGGTTCTCCGCGTGCGCAGGGGCACAGCGGAGCCAGGGCAATGGTTTCCGTCGAGCTTTGTGCCCTGGGGCGGCGGGATACGCTCCTACAATCATCTGCTAGGGTGACACCGGGGATCTGCGTGAGGAAGAAGGAGGCGGAGCGGCTTTGGACCATTTTGCCCTTCGCAGGCAAAAGCGACGTTTAACTTAACCATGGGCATTTCGGTCAATTCGAAATGTTTCCCAAAGCATACATTGCATGGGAGAGGCTGACGTGGCAGCTTGCCATTGGTCCAGAAAGGTAATTTTTACAAAAATCATAACTCTTAATTGGTAACTCCGATTCGGACAAGTTATATATGTATTTTGATCAGAAAAATGCAAAGAACCCATTACAAATAATGTCATAGCCTGAATCTAATCATAGTTCGAAATATAGTGTAAATTATCATCTTTAATGAATTAAAGATTAAGGAACCCTATTTTGATATGATTAATGTGTTTAATAGGGTTTAATGGATTTTTAGAGTTGATATTAATCTGTTAAATGTAAAAAGGAACATTATGTTCAAAAAGGAAGAACTTTTCATATGATTACTCTAATTTAGAGTTTATATGCTTAAAATTGGAAAAGTACATAAAGTTATCATCATTAGTGTTTTAATTAATGAAAAACCCTTAGATTTGAAGATAGATGGATTTAATGTTGTTCAAAGGATAATTTTAACCCATTGTTGATAAATATGAGGATAGGATCCAAAAAGATGATCTTTTTATATTAATTGGCTTAATTAGGGTTTCGTGCATGATTATGCATTAATGAGCTTAAAACCCTAATTTAGATGAATATGTCATTCTAATGGTTTAATTGTACAAATCAAAGAATAAAATAGAGATATGATGATTCGAAGATAAATTGAGTACCAAAGATCTTTAATGTGAATTATTTGGATAATTAGTGTTTCCTAGTGTATAAAAGTGGAAATAGTGATAAATAAGGTTCATATATGTGAGTTGAACTATAATGAAATATGATTTGTCAATTTGAAAGAAACCGAAGATGATATTAGCCTTAATGTTTTGGATATGACCAAAAAGGATAAAGATAATAGTTTTAGCGTGAAAGAAACATATTAGACTTATTTGACATTCAATTGTGCCTATGATGCAGAAATTAGGGTTTGTGAACTAAAAGAGCATTAAAAGTGATAAATGCATAATGAAGGATAAAAACCTAATAAAACCCTAAGGTTGGCCTAGAAATTATAAGGTGGAATCCAAGTTGATCTTGTGGATGTTTGAATAAAACAATGACACTTGAATGTTATGCATTATTTTCAGGATATTGTTGATTGCTTGATTAATTGTGTTGAATATTAATGCATGGACATCAAGTTACTATGGATCAGGTATGTGGTTACGATTATGATTAACCGCTTATGTTTCCCGATGGTTTCTCGGACATTTATCACATTGAATGCAACTAAACTGCTTGGATGTTCATACTGCAATTATAAAGTGACTATGACTATCACTTAATGTATATGCCTATAAACTCAGATCATGGTTCTCTCTGTGGCATTATAGCTAACCTAGTACATGGCTACCTATTGGGTAGGTCCATCAGGTTAGAGAATGGCCTAGTACATGGCTACCTATTGGGTAGGTCCATTAGGTCTATGTATGACCTAGTACATGGCTGCCTATTGGGTAGGTCCATCAGGTCTATGGGTGACTTAGTACATGGCTACCATGGAGGTAGGACCATCAAGTCACATTGAGTTAGATATTGGGCTACCTTCGGGTAGTGCCATGCGCCTCTATTACCTAAAAGAGAGGTGAAATCTATGTCCACTGTAGGGACAGCCCAGAGTTCGAGAATATGTATGGATTGAGTTGTATGGCTTAAAATGTAATCTTGATTGTTAAATGATTAATTGAATGATTACATGGTTATCATAGTTGCATGAGTATCTGTTTCCCCCCACATACCAGCTTCGGCTGACCGACGTTTTGTTTGTCGACGTTTTAGGTACAATGAAAAGAACAAACAATAAAGTGGCACATGTGATACGAAAAGAGAATTAAAGTACAAATGAGGATTAGATAGATTAGTATCGGTGTGGATAGAAGTTTAGATATCCAAGTTTTCAAAAGGTATGTAAAGAAAAATTTTATTACCATTTTCAGTATAGTCTGTTAGACTTTAATAATTGTTTATGGTTATATGTCGAACCTTTGATCTGGGATTAATGGGTGCGGCTCAACCTCTTGGTCTCCCTTAATTGGGGGTTACCGGGAGGTGGGGTTGTAATAGAATCACCATGGATAAGCAATTGGTGAATAACAAAAGAAAGGAAGATCAAAACCATAAAATCATGCTTCAATCCAAGGTTGAAGATGATCATTGCCTCACCTTAGGGTTAAGTATGAGCTCCTTCTTGCTCCTTAGCACCCTTGCATGATACCATACTACTCTTGCACGATATGCCACCAACCATGCACGATATGACACTCATTTGCACGATATGCCACTCACTTATGATAAAAACACTTCACTATGGGCGATATCACCCTATATGGCCGATATCACCTACTTGGGTGATATGGTCTTGTCATGGGTGATATCCCAAGGCCCATGCACGATACCACATCACTCCGGCATGATATGTGAGCTCTATGCATGATACCTTAGGGTAGGAGGGTGGTAAGGGTCACAAAATTGCACTAAGGGGTGAAACTAGGGGTATATATACTTGTTGCACATGATGGAAGGTAAAAATGAGGTGTCATTATTTTGAACTAGTAGGTGCCACGTGTCCATGCATGGGTGACACGTGTCCAAGCATGCATCATCATTTATCTTGTTTTGAAAAATAGTTGATGTTACAACCCCAAATTTTGGGTTCATTTGGTAAGAAATGTAATTTCTCATATTAAAGATAATTGAACAAATAATGATATAATTTGTTTTGAAGACATGGATTTCGTTTACAATAGCCTTGATGTTTGTGTGGTGGGCTTTATGGGCTATTGGGCCCAATAATAAGGAAATAACAAAGAAAATTCAATTAGTGAATGAATAATTGAATATTTGAGAAAAGAAATATGTAGAAACCTCTAGAAGGCAAATCCAAAGAGGGATTTCGTGGCTCTTTGGTTCCTTGGGTTCCAAGGAGTCCAAAGTTTCATAAAGAGTGCAATATGAAAAGAAAAGATTAATTAAGTATTTCTTTATTAAGAAATAAATTGAAAATAATGATAAATTGAGGAAAATGAATGGAAAGAGGCATAAATGAGATTTCTTGGGGAAATTTCGTATCCATGAGGTTGATAATATTGAAAGGGATGCCAATGAGGAAAATAAAAGAGAAATAAAGAAAAATTATCAAAAAGAGATAATTTAATGAGAAATAAACATGAGAATGAAAAATAATGCATATAGATGCATCTAGAAGGATAATAATTATCCTTGAAAAGGGAATTTCGAAATGGTGGAATGTCTTGGGATCCCAGGAGTCCCAATAAACAGGAAAGAAAGAGAAAATACCAAATTTGCAAAATAAAAGATAATATGATATATTATTAATGAATTTGATGATATTGATAAATATGAAGTATTTTCTATTAAAGGAAAATAGAATTTCGTGCTAATGGATTAAAAGGGCAAGAATAATGAAAATAAGAGAAAGGATTTTCATTTTTCTAAGTACCCAAATAATTGAGGAAATCCAAAGAACAAAGGAGAGACAGAATATTGCTTCTCTTTGAAGGAATTGACTTTCTATTTGGAAAGGGATTCTTGGACTCGTGGATAACCTACCTAGGGCTTCGTACCCTCCTCTATAAATGGTTAGGACCTCTGGGTCGAGCCCAAGGAAATCCCTCCATCCGTTCCTCCCTCATATCCCTCTTCTTCTACGTCATCCTTGCTTAAAACCCTAGATAGAGGAGCTGGGTGGCCATGGCACCACAAGGAGCTATTAACCAATTTTCTTGAGCGTAGAACACACCCACAACGACCTGGAGGAGATCGACCAACACCCCTTGCCCGCGCCTTCGCGCAACTCTAGCAGATAGACTGCAGCGCTGCTGCAGGTCGAGGGTCAAGAGCCCGCACGCCCGACCATCTTGGCCGTGGGTCAGGGTCTGGTAGGCTGCGACGGCAGTTGTCCATGAGGGAGACACAGTCACCGGTCACCGTCGGGGTCTAAGGACGAAGCTGGTGCCACGTCCATGACAGCTAGGGCGGCTGGTTCGCGTCGACGGGAGGTTGAAGACAACCATAGGAGGTTGGACGGTTCTACCCCTCCGGGGTACAAAGAAAACAACCACTTACGAAGGGGCAAAATAGTCAAACCGTTATATTTTCCAAATCAAGTGCGTTGCATGGATAGAGACGACGTGGCATCCTCGGATTGGCCGGAAAGGTATTTTCTTTATAAAATCATAATTAATTCTAGGAAGCTCGGATTAAAACAAGTTATATATGAAAATTGATCCTCAGAACGAGAGGAACATAATAAATTATTATTGAAGCCTAATTTTGCATGCTATTCTAAAATTAGTGTAAATTATCATCTTTGATTAATTAAAGATCAAGAAACCCTATTTTGATATACTTAATGGGTTTAATGGATCATTAGAGTTGATGTTAACCTGTTAAATGTAAAAAGGTACATTATGTTCAAAAAGGAAGAACTTTGCACATGATTAGTCTAATTTGGTGTTTATATGCTTGGAATTTGAAAAGTGTATAAAGTTATCATATTTACTGGTTTAATTAGTGAAAAACCCTTGGAATTGATGATAGTTGAAGATAGTGATGTTCTCTGAATGTTTAGAACGAATATTAACATGTTGATAATAAAAGGGTGATAATTGTACATGATTGGCTTAAATTAGGGTTTCATATACCTAAGTCTGCATTAATGGGCTTAGAAACCCTAATTTAGGAGGATATGTCTTTTAATGATTTTAATTGTGCAAATCCATGAATAAGACAATGTTATGTTGTTATAAATCCAATTTGAGTATAAAAGATCATTAATGTGGATATTTTGGGGTTCCTAGTGTAGAAAGTGGAATTAATGATACATTAGGGTTTACTGACATAAACAATGAGAATTGTAGTAATTAGGGTTCCTGAAGAATCGAACTATAATTCATTATTGAGTTGTCAATTCAAAGAAACCTGAACGTGATAATTGGTCCTAATGATCTTGACATGACCTAAGATGATAAAGATAGTAGTTTTAGTGTAAAAGAGATATATTGGATTTAATTGACTTTTAATGGTGTCTATGATGTTGAAATTAGGGTTTGTGGACTAAACAAACATTAACAGTAATAAATGCATAATGAAAGCTAAAACTCTAAGGGATGACCTAGAAATCTTAAAGTGGAATCCAAGTAGATCTTGAGGAGGTTTGGAATAAAACAATGACGCTTGGATGTTATGTATTAATTTCAGGATATTGATGATTTCTTGATTGATTGTTCCTGAATATTAAATATTTGGACTTCAAGTTGCTCTGAACAGGTATGTGGTTACTTATGAATACCGCTTAATTTCTCGATGGTTTCTCGGATGTTTAATCGCATTGAATGCAACTAAACTATTTGGATGTTCATATTGCAATTATAAAGTGACTATGACTATCACATAATGTATATGCCTATAAACTCAGATCCTGGTTCTCTCTGTGGCATAATAGCTAACCTAGTACATGGCTGCCTATGGGTAGGTCCATCAGGTTAGAGAAAGACCTAGTACATGGCTACCTATTGGGTAGGCCCATCAGGTCTATGGATGACCTAGTACATGGCTACCTATTGGGTAGGTCCATCAGGTCTATGGTTGACTTAGTACATGGCTACCATTGAGGTAGGACCATCAAGTCACAATGAGTTAGATATTGGGCTATCTTCGGATAGTGCCATGTGACTCTATTACCTAAAAGAGAGGTGATATCCATGTCCACTGCAGGGACAGCCCAGAGTTCGAGAATATGTATGGATTGAGTAGTATGGTTTAAAATGTAATCTTGATTGTTAAATGATTAATTGAATGATTATATTGTTAACATAGTTGAACATTATCTGTTTCCTCTACATACCAGCTTCGCCTGACCGACGTTTTGTTTGTCGACATTTTAGGTACAATGAAAAGTACAAACAGTAAAGCGACACCTTGTGAATTCAAGAATTAAAGAACAAGGAGGAATTAGATAGAATAGTTCAGCTGAGGTTAGAAGTTAGTTTGTTCTCAACTTTTCAAGGTATGCAAAGAAAATTTTTATTACCATTTTCAGTATAGTCTGTTAGAATTTAATAATTGTTTATGGTTATATGTCGAACCTTTGATCCGGGATTAATGGGTGCAACTTCAACCTCTTGGTCTCCCTTAATTGGGGGTTACTGAAAGGTGAGGTCGTAACATTTGGTATCTGAGCTTAGGTTCCTCAGTTAACCATTAATAATTATTCAATTTTACAAACTCCATAGGACCCAAGGGAGTTATTAGAGGAGTATCCGAAAGGCAGAGGTGTCTAGAAAGGGATCACGACCGGGGGTGGCAAGATTTTCCTCCGCACTGCTAGTCAGAATACGAGGACTCCCGGACCCGTGTGACCGCCTGGCCAAAGTCTTAGGGTATGAATCGAAATAAGATACCTTTAGGACTTCTCATCTTATTCATCTCTTCTCATCACAAAATTCTGATAAGGACACAAAGGATTAGGGTTTTACTTCTCCTCCTCACCTTCTTGAGATATGGGTAAGGTTAATAAGGTTTAAGGAATCCTCCACGAAATTAATGAAAGACATGTAAATAAGATGTCATGGACATAAGCTTAATAGAGTAAGTGCAAAATAAATAATAGATACATGCTTAGGTCGTATGACATAAGATGTCATGTCCTCAGAAGGGACCTAAGGTTAGACCTTTGTGACAGGAGGATAAGTTAGTCTTGGAGATGGAGGTCTCCATTGCAAGTAGAAACCTAGCACATCCTCTAAGGATGATGCTAACCCTAACCCTAAGTGATGGTTAGAAAGAGATGAGTTGGACCAAGTGGTTGAAGGGACACGCCTTTGGGATCCATGGGTGACCTAGCACCTTTGGCAACCCAACCCTGGGAAGGGTCGTGCATGCTAGGGTAAAGGATAGCTCCTTAGATGATGATGTTAGTGAAGGACCATAGAAACCCTATGGGCTTGAAGGGCATATCTGGCACCTAGGGCACGTCATAATGCTGGCAGTAGGATGAAACCCTAGATAAGGAATTATGATGGATCATAAAGGGTTATGGATGATCTTGAGCAACCATAAGTTCGAACCTAGGCTTCACCCATGTAGAGCATGCCTTCGAGGTTGATCCTTCATGAAGAAACTACCTCTAATGGTGAGGCTGAATGTGGGGTTAGCTCTAGAGAGAGCAGGAAACCCAGCAAGAAGGTTGGAAGCCTAAAACCCTGAACAATGGATGATAGTGGTTGCCTCATGATCGCTCCCTGAAAGTTGATGATATCTTGGTTGCCTTTAGAGGGACCAACCCTAGAGAATGAAGATGAAGCATCTGGTACCTATGTGCCTACGGTATAGGTGTTTACCTTCTGAGGTAGGAAGAAGAGCTCCTTAGATTTAGAAAGGTTTTGTAACTGGTTATGAGGCCTTGTACCTTGATGGTTGTCCTTAAGGAGGACCCAACCCTAAGTGTTGCTCGAGTTGAAGGATTACAAGAAGTGCATGTCATGCCTTTTGCATGCTTGGTTCGTAGTTAAGAGATAGAGCATGCAGTTGGACACCTACAATTAAACCTAGGGTTCCTAGGCCTAAGAGGGGAAGTGGTATACATGATGCTTATGATGAGAATTGAGTTCCTATAGAAACGATCATGGTACTCCTCATGTATAGAGGAAAATGGGAGCCCTTTAAGTTTAAGGTATGCTTGAAGAATCCCTCACAACTAGGTTGATGATAAAGAAAGGTATGATCTTGATCCAACATCGAGGAAAGAGGACAAGTATGACCTAGCATGGTTCAGTAAGTGATCTGCTTGTCCCTTAGTGGCTTGCTAGGGTTAAGTAGGCTCATGTGGATGTAAATCCTAGACCTAAGAGATTTTGTAACCATGGTATCAAGAGATAGTTTACCTCCCATCCTGGGAGAGGGACCCCTTTGCTAGGGTGTATATCAGTTTTGTTGGTTTAAGGTAACCTGAAGAGGTCTCATAGGATCTTGAGAAGCTAAGTGAAAAGTACATGGTATGAGAATGAACCTGTAGACCCATAGATATCCATCTCTAATTGCATATGAATGTGTTACCATGGAGGTAACCGGTATGGGTCTTGACCAAGGTAGGTAGGTTGCCATGATCCCTATGAAAGGATGAAAGCCAACCCATGAATGCAGAAAGAGAGATGATGAAGACTTGGGTAAGGTTCTAAGTGAACATGTACCATAATGGAGACTCCTAAGTCTATCTTAGGGTCAGGTAGGGATAAGACCGATGAAAGTAGGAGTTGCCTAATTCCCCAGTTGCACATGACCATAGGGTCGGGAGGTAACATCTATCATTGTCTTAGGGCTATGGGTTAGGAGATTGATCACCTTCATGAACTCATGGGACCCAAAGGGCAGATGAGTAGGGCACTCTCTTGATGCATAAGGGAAGAGGGATGACCCCAAAAGAGTCGATACCCTATAGACCTAGAGGATATGACCAAGGATATAAACCTCAGTAGGTTCAAGACTAGTTTGATATCATGATGTTTGTGATGAAGAGACATATGTGGCACGTTGCAACTTAGATTTAAAGGTGTACTGGCAAGGTGGGATGCACCATCTCTACTCTTGGAACAAGAAGAACTCTGTATTTGGACTACAGCCAAATGCTTATTTCCTCTTGTTATAGGGGTGAGAGATAGTACATTATGCATGTCATACACCAAGGATAAGAGATGATGTAGGTTGGAACATTGCCATGAGAAATGGGGATAGAGAAGATATCTACCCTGGTAAAGTGAATGATACATGGATGGTTGGTAAACACTAAGAGGAATGAGGTAGTCCCCTTATGAGGATGTTTTTATCATGAGCTATGTGGAACTTACAAGTTATACCAGGTTGAGTTTGATCACCATGATGTTGGAATCAGAGAGTGTTCTTATGAAGATAAACTTATAGTTTGAGGTGACATGATAAGTGAAATACATGGAAGTGTAATGTTACCTAATACCTAAGGATGTGAAGTGGTAATGGATGCTCTGGTTAAGATACATCTGACTTGTTTGACCAGAAGCTAGAAAGGGTTGATTGGCTAACCCTAAGTTTGAACAGGAGGGGTGTTTGGATAACACTCGGATGTAACAAGATACGTTGAAAGGTTAAGGGTTGTTTGGTTAGCCAGTCTAGTCCTGGATGCAATGAAAGGATGGTGGTGAAACCTCAGATGTACTTCCTTGGAAGAGAAGGTGATGAAAACCCCGACTAGAATGGTTTAGGGTTTCAGAGGATCGATTTTGAAGAATCATGACATACAGGAAATCATGATTGAAGATCACCATACACCGTGGTAAATGGTAATAGCACTTTGGATGCTTAAGATGAAGTTGCATGTGGTTTATGGCCATGCAATCCAGGAGGTAAAGGATGAACCCCAGTAACCCAGTGTATCAATATAAAGGACAAAAGAGTCCCTAAAAAGGGAATGGGAGTTCATCACTATGGATGTTGTGATAGGTCTCCCCTAGACCAAGGAAGGTCAAGATACAATATGGGTTATGGTAAGATCACCTTACCTAGATGACATGAGAAAGAAGAAGTTACGTCAAGGGACATATCTGGTTGAACTAACTGTGAGAGAGATGGTTCAATTACACCATAATGCGAGTTCAAAAGGTTCTTGAGTTTGACCTAAAGGTTCCCTTCCAAAAGGTGGAAGTAGGTACATGAAGAACTCAATGTTAGTACAGTCTATCACCCCAAACTAATGGTTAGTATGATCCAGACTAAAGGGTCTGACGAGAGCATAAGTGCTCGTTCAGGGTAATAGCTAGAGATAGTTCTTGTCCTATGAAAGATGTGACATTGACCACCATAGCCAGTATCGGGTTTTATAAGAAGCTCTGTAAGGGAGGTTGTGTCGGTCACCACTTCAGTAAGGTGATGTTGGTGAAAAGGACCACATGATGGTTAGAAAAGGACCACATGATGGTTAGAAAAGGGCCACAATGCATGTAGATGAAGTCACTTTGATTGTGCAAGGGCTGAAAGGAGCCTAGAGACGATGAGAGTCATGAGCAGATGCAAAGTAGACTGACATACAAGTTACTGTGGGAGAATATGTGACATGAAAATCCGACCCCTCTAAGTTATAACTATGAGAGCTGAGTCCTCGATGCATGGATTCTTTTGACATGGTTTGGTGGAGAAGGTTAAGTTTGACCTTACCCCTCAAGATAAAGTAATGTGTGATGAGTTCCATGTGTCCAATTTAGAGCACTATGTGAGGTACCCGACCATGTGCTAAGCAATGAACCTAGTGAGCCCCAAGGGAGGCTGAAATGACCTGAGTCACTTGTGCAGTTTATAGACGCCAGGGTGAAAGAACTCAGAGAAAAGAATAAGTGATGATAAAGGTTCTTTGGAAGTGCCATGGGTAGGGTAAAGCCACATAGGGGCCAATGATGGACATGGAAAAGTCTTATCCTAAATTGTTTGTTTGCTTGTTTGAATTTTGAGGACAAAATTTCTATAAGAGGGAAAGGATGTTACAACCCCAAATTTTGGGTTCATTTGGTGATAAATGTAATTTCTCATATTAAAGATAATTGAACAAATAATGATATAATTTGTTTTGAAGACATGGATTTCGTTTACAATAGCCTTGAAGTTTGTGTGGTGGGCTTTATGGGCTATTGGGCCCAATAACAAGGAAATAACAAAGAAAATTCAATTAGTGAATGAATAATTGAATATTTGAGAAAAGAAATATGTAGAAACCTCTAGAAGGAAAATACAAAGAGGGATTTTGTGGCTCTTGGGTTCCTTGGGTTCCAAGGAGTCCAAAGTTTCATAAAGAGTGCAATAAGAAAAGATTAATTAAGTATTTCTTTATTAAGAAATAAATTGAAAATAATGATAAATTGAGGAAAATGAATGGAAAGAGGCATAAATGAGATTTCTTGGGGAAATTTCGTATCCATGAGGTTGATAATATTGAAAGGGATGCCAATGAGGAAAATAAAAGAGAAATAAAGAGAAATTCTCAAAAAGAGATAATTTAATGAGAAATAAACATGATAATGAAAAATAATGCATATAGATGCATCTAGAAGGATAATAATTATCCTTGAAAAGGGAATTTCGAAATGATGGAATGTCTTGGGATCCCAGGAGTCCCAATAAAGAGGAAAGAAAGAGAAAATACCAAATTTGCAAAATTAAAGATAATATGATACATTATTAATGAATTTGGTGATATTGATAAATATGAAGTATTTTCTATTAAAGGAAAATAGAATTTCGTGCTAATGGATTAAAAGGGCAAGAATAATGATAATAAGAGAAAGGATTTTCGTTTTTCTAAGTACCCAAATAATTGAGGAAATCCAAAGAACAAAGGAGAGAGAGAATATTGCTTTTCTTTTAAGGAATTGAATTTCTACTTGGAAAGGGATTCTTGGACTCGTGGATAACCTACCTAGGGCTTCGTACCCTCCTCTATAAATGGTTAGGACCTCTAGGTCGAGCCCAAGGAAATCCCTGCATCCGTTCCTCCCTCATATCCCTCTTCTTCTACGTCATCCATGCTTAAAACCCTAGATAGAGGAGCTGGGTGGCCATGGAACCACAAGGAGCTATTAACCAATCTTGTTGAGCGTAGAACACACCCACAATGACCTGGAGGAGATCGGCCAACACCCCTTGCCCACGCCTTCGCACAACTCTAGCAGATAGACTGCAGCACTGCTGCAGGTCGAGGGTCAAGAGCCCGCACGCCCGGCCATCTTGGCCGTGGGTCAGGGTCTGGTAGGCTACGACGGCAGTTGTCCGTGAGGGAGACACAGTCACTGGTCACCGTCGGGGTCCAAGGATGAAGCTGGAGCCGCGTCCATGACAGCTAGGGCGGCTGGTTTGTGTCGAAGGGAGGTTGAAGACAACCATAGGAGGTTGGACGGTTCTACCCCTCCGGGGTACAAAGAAAACAACCACTTACACATGGGCAAAATAGTCAAACCATTATATTTTCCAAATCAAGTGCGTTGCATGGATAGAGACGACGTGGCATCCTCAGATTGGCCAGAAAGGTATTTTCTTTATAAAATCGTAATTAATTCTAGGAAGCTCGGATTAAAACAAGTTATATCTGAAAATTGATCCTCAGAACGAGAGGAACACAAATAAATTATTATTGAAGCCTAAGTTTGCATGCTATTCAAAAAGTAGTGTAAATTATCATCTTTGATTAATTAAAGATCAAGAAACCCTATTTTGATATGCTTAATGGGTTTAATAGGGTTTAATGGATCATTAGAGTTGATGTTAACCTGTTAAATGTAAAAAGGTACATTATGTTCAAAAAGGAAGAACTTTGCACATGATTAGTCTAATTTGGTGTTTATATGCTTGAAATTCGAAAAGTGTATAAAGTTATCATATTTACTGGTTTAATTACTGAAAAACCCTTGGAATTGATGATAGTTGAAGATAGTGATGTTCTCTGAATGTTTAGAACGAATATTAACCTATTGATAATTAAAGGGTGATAATTGTACATAATTGGCTTAAATTAGGGTTTCATATACCTAAGTCTGCATTAATGGGCTTAGAAACCCTAATTTAAGAGGATATGTCTTTTAATGATTTTAATTGTGCAAATCCATGAATAAGACAATGTTATGTTGTTATAAATCCAATTTGAGTATAAAAGATCATTAATGTGGATATTTTGGGGTTCCTAGTGTAGAAAGTGGAATTAATGATACATTAGAGTTTATTGACATAAACAATGAGAATTGTAGTAATTAGGGTTCCTGAAGAATCAAACTATAATTCATTATTGAGTTGTCAATTCAAAGAAACCTGAACGTGATAATTGGTCCTAATGATCTTGACATGACCTAAGATGATAAAGATAGTAGTTTTAGTGTAAAAGAGATATATTGGATTTAATTGACTTTTAATGGTGTCTATGATGTTGAAATTAGGGTTTGTGGACTAAACAAACATTAACAATAATAAATGCATAATGAAAGCTAAAACTCTAAGGGATGACCTAGAAATCTTAAAGTGGAATCCAAGTAGATCTTGAGGAGGTTTGGAATAAAACAATGACGCTTGGATGTTATGTATTAATTTCAGGATATTGTTGATTGCTTGATTGATTGTTCCTGAATATTAAATATTTGGACTTCAAGTTGCTCTGAACAGGTATGTGGTTACTTATGAATAACTGCTTAGTTTCCCGATGGTTTCTCGGACGTTTAATCACATTGAATGAAACTAAACTGTTTGGATGTTCATATTGCAATTATAAAGTGACTATGACTATCACATAATGTATATGCCTATAAACGCAGATCCTGGTTCTCTCTGTGGCATAATATCTAACCTAGTACATGGATGCCTATGGGTAGGTCCATCAGGTTAGAGAAAGACCTAGTACATGGCTACCTATTGGGTAGGTCCATCAGGTCTATGGATGACCTAGTACATGGCTACCTATTGGGTAGGTCCATCAGGTCTATGGTTGACTTAGTACATCGCTACCATTGAGGTAGGACCATCAAGTCACAATGAGTTAGATATTAGGCTATCTTCGGATAGTGCCATGCGACTCTATTACCTAAAAGAGAGGTGATATCCATGTCCACTGCAGGGACAACCCAGAGTTCGAGAATATGTATGGATTGAGTTGTATGGTTTAAAATGTAATCTTGATTGTTAAATGATTAATTGAATGATTATATTGTTAACATAGTTGAACATTATCTGTTTCCTCCACATACCAGCTTCGGCTGACTGACGTTTTGTTTGTCGGCGTTTTAGGTACAATGAAAAGTACAAATAGTAAAGCGACACCTTGTGAATTCAAGAATTAAAGAACAAGGAGGAATTAGATAGAATAGTTCAGCTGAGGTTAGAAGTTAGTTTGTTCTCAACTTTATAAGGTATGCAAAGAAAAATTTTATTACCATTTTCAGTATAGTCTGTTAGAATTTAATAATTGTTTATGGTTATATGTTGAACCTTTGATCCGGGATTAATGGGTGCAACTTCAACCTCTTGGTCTCCCTTAATTGGGGGTTACTGAAAGGTGAGGTAGTAACAGTTGAGAATCATCTAGAGATGCAAATTCGTCCATTACTTATCCTTTTGAATAAAATATATCAATTAATTCATCACTTTTTGCACAACCCGATACAACTTTGTTAAGGAAGTTGTAACTCGATACAAACCACCTCCTTGAGGTGATTTTCATGATATGGAATTTTCCAAGAGTTCACAAAACGATATGGGGCACCTCCTTGGGCTCCTTGGCCGATAGGCACTCGTATATAAGCTTTTCAACTTGATACAACTCAAGTTAAGCTTTCATATTCAACCCTTTTCTTGGTCATGTCTTCACCAAGATTACCATCATTCATAATGGAATCAAGCATGGTGTATCCTACTTTATATCTCTTCTAAATGATTCTAGGAGGGAGTAGGAACACTCTATATGTGGTAATTTTCATATTAACCCCACATTTTGGGTAAATTGCAATTTGTACCAAAATTGGTGCACAATGCTCCAACATTGTTCAAACAAGTTCAAACTTGGAATTTAGCCTTTGAACAAGCCACCAATTAGCATCATTCTCTCTATTATGATTGTAAAACACATGTGGTACATTCAAAATGTGACATTTTGCATTATAACCCCTCAACTTGGGTAAATTGCACTTTGGTCCAAAATAAAGAGACATTGCTCAAACAACATTCAATCAAGACCAAACTTGAAACATAAGTGTGTTACATGATGAAAAAACTCCTTAGAGGATTATATTATAGTTATAAGCAACTTTATTAGCCAAAAAAAAATAGAGTTACCTCATAACCTAGGTCAGGGATGTTACAATATGTGTGGTTGGGAAATCATCTAGAAAAAGCGAAAGAAAACAAGGTATGTGTCAACAATATGACCAAGAACAAAAGAAAGAAAATAACATATAAGTAAAAGCTATAAGTTCATAAATAGATGAATACATCAATAGTATGAGGCATAATCAAAATAGATGCTTGCATTAACATTAAAATAGTAAAGGAATTGCATGTATGATTAATATTGACTACATTAACTAAGTAGGGTTGAGGCACCTACCAGACCCCAAACTATAGGTGAGGGGAGAAATAACACATTCCCAATCATCTACAGAAATACTATATGGGGAGAATAACACATTCCCCAGGGCAAAATAACACATGCCCTATCTATGGGTGGTTGTACATAAGTATCACTACATTAGCTAAATAGTCTAATAAAATCAACACACTAAGAGAAACTATGGAAAGTAGAAGCATCATATATTTGAAACATGATAGTGGGGTACAAGACCCAAGAAATATAATATCAATACTAATTTTTGAGGCAATTTAGAAAGAGTCATGAATAGAGAAAATAGGGTTCATATAGTGCCTCATTAGGGAATGTAGGGTTTGGTTTGCAAATATCCCAAATTAGGGTGTAAGAATGCACAAACCTCTTTACTGTGTTCAAATATCTAGTTCCATCACTTATAGATGTTCCAAGTTCAACTTTGGCATGTTTTAGTTTATTAACATTCATTAGTGTATATAGTGCACATTATTGCAAAGAAACCCTAAGATTGGGCCTTTTTCACAGAACTCAAATTTAGACTCCAAAAATCTCACCATTGGACTAATTAGGTGCTCTTGATCAAGAAAACATATCTTTATGCCAATTTTGGAGTTATGGTGATTAGGTTGTAATTTTTATTGATTTTATGTATTAAAACTATATTCCAAAAATCACCTTTAAAAAAATCTTGAAATCAAACCTCGAAAGAGCTTTTATTATATAGAGCTTAATTTTTTGATTCTAAAACATATTTTTATTAATTTTGGACAAGATATTTAAAAGGTATGAATTTTCCAATTCTGACCAACCAAAAAATGACATGTCAACAAGTTAGTTACAAGTGAGAAGAGAGAGAGGGAGAGGGACCAACACGTGACTTGCCCCCCCACAACCTGTCCTAGGTAATCCTTTACCCTAGAATGGATGTGACAATTATTTTAGGTTCATCTAGAGGTAGTAACAAAGTATAAAACAACAAAGAAATGAAACCCAAACAAGAACATCGCCTAAAGCCGGAGATCATCATTTAAGTATAAGAATATGAACCAACAAGCTTATAGTAAGCAAAAAACATGGAGAAGTTATATAAATTGCCTCTAGGAAGAAGATTAAATCCCAATTAGTAGGAAAATCAAGCAAGATGGTTTGGTAGCTCCAAGCACAAGCTCCAAACTCGAGCAAGAATCACCTTCTTCTCCAAGGATACAAACCCTAAGCAAGTGGAGCATGGAAAGAAGAGTTTTCAAGATTTAGATGGATTTCTGCCATGGAAGACCAATGTTTTGACCTAGAGGAAGGTGGAAGGAAGAAGAAAACATGGAAAATAGAGGAGAAGGGGAAGAAACCTACTTGCCTTGGTTGAAAACACCAAGATGTGACTTTAGAAACCCTAGATGTGCGTAAATGAAACCCTAGAAGACCTTCTTCACCAAGATGGCATCTACTTCTACCTTGGTATAGATACTCCATGGAAAAATAGAGAGAGGATGATGTTCTAAGTAGGATGGAGGTGACATGGATCAAATATTTTGGTTGGGAGGTAAGGAAGGAGTATATAAAGCTTTATGGTTAACGAAGAAGCAAGGCATGGGGTGTCCAAGCTACTTTATGGATAAGGAAGAATAAAATCATGAGGCTTCAAGTTACTTTCCATGTGTCCATGTCTAAGGGTGTGTATGGACATGCAAGCCTTTATGGATAAGGAAGATGTGTCCATGGAGCTTTCCATGTGTCCATAGCCTAGAGTTTCTATGGCCATGTAAACAACTATTCCACATATACTAGAGACTTCTTAGACATCACTTTTTAGTTATCTAGGCCCACCACCAACCTCCAAACAAATAAAACACCCCATTGGTTGATAACTCCTAAAGATAAACTCATCCATAAAGGGGGAAATCCCTAAAATGCCCTTGAAGAGAAACACCTCCAAACCAAGGAACAACTAGGAACTCCATGGAAAAACAAGATATAGAATGATAAGGAAACATATAAGTATCATAAGGCATGTGACAATTTGCAAAGAAAACCTCCAAATGGGTTAAATTGCAAAAAAGTCCAAAATGTGCATAAAATTGCATAACTTGCAAAAACAACATCTAAATTGGACCAAACTTGAAACTTAAGCTTATATCATGATTTAAAAACCCCTTAAAAGTTTATATTAAGGTTTAGAGCACTTAATAATTGTAAATAAGATTATTCAACACATTAAGCAAGGTTTGGGGCCTTACACTTCTAACACAAATTTATTTACCATTGTTCCACTTAAGTAGTGATTTTGCATTTTAGATCTTTAAATAAGCTTTAACTGAGTTATTTGTGCATAAAACCTACCATTGTTATAATTATTGAGCACATGTTCACCAAACCACTATAAATTCCACTAATTCATCAACAATGACATAAAGGATAGAAATGAGAAGAAAACTTAGGGAAAAGGGTTACTTGGAGATTACATTAAAATTTAGTATGTTACACAAGAAGCATCTCAACCACTCATGTAGACCTTCTTAGCCATCAATTTCTGGCTCTCCAAATCAACCATCAAACTCTAAGAAAAGGAACCATCAGTTCTTTTGAACCCTAGTCACTTAAGTGGTGAACCATCGGTTGACCAACTCTTTTAAGTGAACCACCGATCCAAGTGAACCAAAACTAGAAAACCATCAACCTACTACCTATAGAAGTGACCATTGGTTGTCACCACCTATTTCTGACCATAGGATGTCAATCAAACAATGGAACCATTGGTAGATGGCTCCTAAAGGTAGCTCATCCATGAAGGGGTTAGCCTAAGTTACCATTGAAGATAAACACTACCAAACCAATGTACAACTAGGTGCCCAATGGCTCAACAAGCTCAAGCATGATAAGAAAACATCTAAGGATCATAATGAATGTGAAAAATTTCAAGAAAAAACCTCTCATGTGGATAAAATATAGAAAATTATAAAATGTACATAAAATTGCATAACTTGCTCAAATTGTGCCCAAATCGGACCAAATTTTAAACTTAAGCTTGTTACATGATATAAAAACTTATGAAAAGATTATATTATTGTTTAAAACACTCAATTATTGTAATTAAGCATGTTAAACACTTTAAAGTATACGGGTGTGTGTAGTATTATCGAGGTCATCCAAGGAGTAGGGTATTGTTAGTCACAAGAGTATTGAACTTCAATAATCTATATCTTTTTAACAAGAGAGGTTTTATTTAGTTAACTAAGAAATCAAAAGGAAATAAACTAAAATAGAAAACACTTGTATTCAGGATCAATTTGGATTAGGGATTCTTGAGGATAGGGTTTCACATCCACACCATAACATGAAGAACAAAAAGATCAAGAATGATAGCAATAACACAAGGGAGGCATGTATCCTACACCCACCTCCCGATAGAGTAGAACAATCCTAACTTTGTATACCACTCCCATGGATATACTTAGTTTAGGACTACAAACCTTTATTCCCCAACACATCCCAACCACTCCCATGGTCTAGGTAGTGTAGCAAAGGTACATCTGTTTACTCCTATGCACATATTCCCAAATCATACAAAGAGGAGAAACCATGCAAACAAAGTGGCCAACAAATCATGCAAGAGGAATTAAACACCGATGAACCTTAGAACAGTGAAACAACTAGCATTATATGTGAAATTCATGTTCAACAATGTTATAGACACGAGAGTTACTCCCCATGCTCAAGAATAAGAGATCTACTTGTCCATGGTTGTAGAAAGTAGATACAAATAGTAGAAAGTAGTGCTAGACATAATAATAGAAGGAAATAAACGTACATGTCCGTAGAAGAAGGAAGATAGTCTTGGAACTCCGATCAAGGAGTCAAAAATCTATCCTTCCTGCTAGAAACTCTCCAAAAACCTTGATGCCATAGTGGAGAGAAGAGAACAATGGAGATCCCTACTGCAATTTTTGGAGAAGAAGGAAGAAGAAGAAGTTTCCCTCTCGAGAAACCAACTTTTCTCCCTTAGAACACTTCCAACTCCTCCTTGCTCTCTTTCTTGAGTCCCACTTCAAAAGGTCCCAAATAGTATGTGATAACTGTACCAAGATAGGTTGGGGTCGTATATATAAGTGTGAGATAGATAAATTCATGTTTGAGGGAAATCTGCAGGTCACACGACATGTCTTTTATAAGACACGACGTGTCTTATGCAATAACTGAAGTTTGGATGAGTTCTGGGAGGTTGCACGATGTGTCTTTAATAAAATATGGTGTGTTGCTGCAAATCTAGAGTTATGCGTTCAATTTTCAGAGTGAGACACGGGGTGTCTTTATCAGTTTCAACAACATTTTCTAAATGTTTTGATGATTGGGGAATGTCTTTATGGATGTCACAATGGTGTTTTCTCCCCATTTTGATGCCAAATTGTTGTACCTACAAACCAAAACATAGAGAAAGTAAAGACAACAATAAATATGGAAAATCTAGCATAATTAAGAGTGATTATTGGGTTAAAAGGATTGGGAAATGCAACAAATGTGGTCCAAAAGATGATATAAAATACACACATCATTCTCATGTTAATTCTCCTAAGACAATTTTTAGTAAATGTCTTCTTGTAGATAAAAATGATATTATTTGTGGCACTATAGGATTGGTCATGTAAATATGTATCAATTAAAGAAGTTGAGCTAAAATGAATTGGTCAAAGGACTTCCAAAATTGGACTTTGAGAAGGATGAGAAGTCCTACCTTGCACACAAGGGAAGAAAACCAATTCTCCTTTAAGACCAAAGGTTTCCTTCGCACCAAAGAGCTCTTGAATTTCTTCACATTGATCTATTTGGACCAATGATAACTCAAATGCTTCATGGTAGAAAATATTGCTTAGTTCTTGTCAATGATTTCTCTCATTTTACTTGGACTTTCTTTTTTATTGTCAAGAGTGATACTCTTGATGCTTTCTCTACTTTTTGCAAACAAATTGACAATGAAGTTTCTTGCCAAATTGTTTCTATCCATAGCGATCATGGGGGAGAATTTGAAGATGATTTGTTTGAAAGGTTTTGTGTAGAATCCGGTACATGCACAACTTTTATTTCACCCAAACACCTAAAAAAGAAGGGGTTGTAGAGAGGAAGAATAGGTACTTGCAAGAAATGAATAGGACAATGCTCTTCGAGTATGACACTCCCACAAAGTTTTCATCCAAAGTTGTTAACATGGACGTGCAAAATTAGTTTTTCACACATCCTTTGCTTAAGAAAAGCCCTATTATCAAAAATTGGAATTTGATAGAAAATATGGGATGGCATCGTTAGGGTTGTGTGGGGGAAGCAGGGTTCTGGGGGGGGGGGAGATTCGGGGGGCAATGGGGATGGATGGGGGTTAGATCTAAAGGAGAATTCTAGAGCTAGATGTTGATCTAGAGGAAGCAACCGATCAAGTCATGAAAAGGGTGTAGGAAGGAATCAAAGGTTGGTAAAGAGTCACCAGCAAGGGGAGGCATCATTCACCATACCTGGAATAGGGTTTTCTTTCATTGTGGTCGACATGAGGGGAGCAACAAACAAAGAGGACATGGATGACAATTCAACACATAATCCAAATGAAGGAGGATTACAATAAGAGGTAAGAAGTGAGATGCCGATGAATCACAAGCTTGGCTCTGAGGTGCTGTCCTATACTGCTAGGGTCTCGGGTCTGGCTGTAGACATGAACCAGGGAATGTCAAACACAAATGTAGATTGCAAGCATTTTTTCTTAGAAAAACTATTCGAGCAGGACCTTCCGTTGGAGGATGTGCCCCTTAGAGAAGCTGAGGTGATCCCAAAAATCAACATCCTACCTGAGGCTGAGGAGGATCTCGTTCATCCATGGAGATATATAGTGTCATCAGGATTTTGGGTTGAGATTGGGTACATGACTTTAAAGGACTGGCTTAAGCTTCTATGGTAGATTAGGGGGAGATTCACCATGTTTGAATTAGAAATGGGACACTTCATTGTCCAATTTTCTTATTAACACAATTTTAATACAACCCTTACAAGAGGATCTTGGAATATTTTTAGATGTAATGTGGTAGTATGGGAGTGGTATCCCACATTCAAACCATCTAAAGAGTTCCTTGATTTCATCGTGACTTGGGCGAGAATCATCAATTCCCCCCTTCACCTATATGTTCCCACAATGTTCACCTACATCGACATGGCACTAGGTTGTTTGGTGAAGGTGGATAGCCATACTGAGAATAGGTCTCAGAGCCATTTTTCTAGATTGGCATTCGAGATAGACACAAATAGGCATCTAATAAGCTTGTTTATGGTTAATGGGATAGAATATGAGGTGGTATATGAGGGATTCCTCTGGGATTGTGCAAAATGTAGAAGGGAGGGCCATATATACAAATACTGCAAATAGGTGGAGGACAAGGATATGAGATAGACTAATGGAGTAGGTGCAAAGGATGTTCTAAGAAGTAATGAAGCCAGGACTGTAGATAAACCAGATGAGTGGCAATATCAGAGAAGTAAAAGACATGCAAGAAATAATAGACCACCATTCATGAACTACATGGTGAGTGGGTTCAACCATTTTTCTAGGCTGTATGAGGAAAATGAAAGAACAAAAGAAGGAGATGGGGCAACCAGGGTGGGCCAGGACACACGTGCAAGTCACTCACAAGCAACTAAGGTTTGGAAGAAGAAGGGAATCTAGGAAAACTCTGGTAAGATGCAAAATCAGGGAGATGGAGGTATAGGGAGGGAGGAAAAGGGGGATTCACCATTGAAAGATATTTTGAATACAACCACAAGAAAATGTGTGGGAAAGAAGAGGAAGAACACATTGGTACATAAGGATGGAGGGGAACATAGTGTAGTTGAACTAGGAGTTGATGAAGTAATTCTTGTTGACAAAACTAAAATAATAATTGGCACTAAAGGAGAAATGTACACTGCAACAGATAGTACTGAGGAGGAGACGATTGTTACTTCTAGAATGAAGAAGGATAGATTAGGGAAGGGAGAAAATGAGAGAGGTAAAGTTTTATCTCCAAAGAAATCTGGATCATACAATAACCTCACCACCAAGAGGAGGGGTAGATCAAAACCACCAAACATAGGTGTAAAGTGATGAAGCTCGAGAATGGCTTCGACTAAGGGCATAACAGAGGAATTTGCCTTGGGACCAGAAGGTCGTGACCATCAGGCTGAAGTTAGCAGGCAAATCCCGCCATCTGGGGAGAGTAGAATAAGAGAGCGGATGAAGGATAAGGAGAATGTCTCACCTGCAGGGAACTCACAGTAACCTAGTCAAGCTCCAGATTCTCACAATAGAAATGAAGTTGATGTGTTGGAATGTAAGGGGCATAGGGAACAAAGCAAGATGCAATACTTTGATGATTTTCATGAGGGAGCATAAACTCAGGATTGTAGTGACTCTGGAACCTAGGATTAGTGCTAGAACAACCTCACATACCATCAAGAAGATAGGGTTCACCTGCTCACATCATGTAGAAGCGTGAGGGTTTGCAAGGAGAATATAGGTGTGTTGGAAGTAGGAGGATATGAAAGTTAATGTCTAGGCGAGCCATCATCAATTCATAAATTGCAGGATCAATGATAAGGTTTTAGTGTCGTTTCACTATGCAAGCCCACACATATCAGTAAGAAATATGTTGTGGAAGCATCTTGTTTATACTGATAGGCAGACCATAGAGCCATGGGTGGCCATTGGAGACTTCAACACTACATTGACTCCCTTATAGAAGTTCAGAAGTGATCTGTATAACTTTGCTGAAGCTAAATTGTTTGAAGACTCTATGATGGAAGCAAGCTTGGAAAATTTGGGATTCTCAGGTATCAAGTTCACTTATAAACATGGGACACTGTAGGAATGTCTCGACAGGGCACCTACCAATGAATCGTTCATTCATGAGTTCCCAAATGTTGTGGTTGAACAACTTCTTAGGGTTTCTTCAGACCACTGCCCGTTGTTGTTGTGACTCAAGAAAAGGGAGCCAAGGGTCCCACAGTTTCAAAAAAAAAGCTTCATGGAATGTGGAAGTAGGGTTCAGGCAGGCCTTAAAGAATAGGTGGAAGGCTTCATATGATTTCTATGATGCATTGCAAGATGCTCAACCTTTCATGGAGAATTGGGATAAGCGAGAGAGGGAGGAGCGTCTCAAGAACATGAAGAGACTTCTGAGGAACATTACAATACTGCAATGGATGCTCATGGAGAGATATTATGAAACCAGTGACAAATTATGTAAGAAACTGTAGAGTGAGATGGAGCAACTCATGATGGACAAAGAAGAGAATTGGAAACAAAAATCACATGTTAATTGGCTATAAAATGGTGCCAATAATACAAGGTTTTATTAGAACTAGGTGAACCAACAGAGAAGACAGAATACCACCAAAGCATTAAGAAATTATAAGGTTAAGTAGGTGATGAATCAGACAAAACTGATGAAGATGGCGGTGTTGCATTTAAAAAAAACTCTTTCAGACCCAGGTTGTAATGTTGTGCCTAATTATACGACTATTCCTGGAGTTTTTAACAAGCTGCAGGGGAGTGATTTGGTTGCAATTGGGGCAACACCGACTGGTGAGGAAGTGTGGTGAATCCTGAAATCCATGAAGGCATACAAGGTAGTTGGTCCATATAGTGTGACTGTTGATTTTCTTAAACACAATTGGAGCATAGTGGGCAACTCTATTTTGTATTCAATTAAGGATATGATTTGTGGGAATGCCATGCCAGTGGAGGTATGCACTTCAACTATCATCCTTATACCCAAGATTCCTAATCCATAGAGGTGCGACCGATTGAGGCCTATCTCCCATAATAATATATTCGTGAAGCTCGCATCTAAGGTTCTGGTGGAAAGATTGTAGAGATTTATGCCAAGTTGGATTACAGCTGAACAGAGCAGTTTTGTACCTGGAAGGAAAATTATGATCAAGTGTCCTAGGGATTTATTAATGATACTCATGTCCATGCAAGTCTACCAATACAAGTCACATCTTACATCATGCATTCCATTACTGGGGGGAACTCATCCATTATTTCGAATGGTAAAATCTCAGAGAAATTAAGGCAAGCACATGTTTGTGACAAGGTGATCCCTTGTCACCCTACGTTTTTGTCATGTGCTTGGAAAGATTGAGTCAAATTATTCAAGAGAGAGTTAAAATGAACTAGTGGAAGCCAATCAAACTAGGAAAGTCTGGAGTAAAAAAATGCTCACATATGTTTCACTGACGATCAGATTCTATTTGCACAAGCAAGTAAGGAACAAATGAGATACATCTTAGACCAATTCAAGATTTTTGGAATGGCCTATGGACAATCAATCTTGATAAGCAAGATGTGTATATTCTTTTCAAGAAGTGTATTGTGGGTGTTTAAGAGAGAAATACAAGCTCTATCTGAATTTCAGGCAACCTCAGATTTAGGGCGATATCTTGGCGTCCCGATCACCCACTCAAGAATCACAAAGGCAACTTAATCTGACATTGTATGCAGGGTGGATAACAAGGTAAATACTTGGGTGGCCCATAGCCTATCCTTTACAGGTCGAGTTTGCCTAGGGAAGGCTACACTTCTTGCAGTTCCATCTTATACAATGCAAATGACTAAACTTCCGGTGAGCCTATGCAATAACATTGATAGTAGCATCAGAAAGTTTATTTAGGGAGGAAACTATTAAGAGAAACCAACTTCTCTTGTAGGGTGGAACAAGGTTACTGGCACAAAAGCTAATGGTGGTTTAGGCATTAAGTCGACGAGGGTGTGGAACCAGGCTTTATTGTTAGGACATGCATGGGACTTGGATACTGATAGAAATGCAATTTGGTGTAGAGCTACGAAGCATCGACTCAACTCTTTTGATGTTACTATGAAGGCCTCAGGTTCAACACTCTACAAAGTGGCACTGGAAAATAAGAAATTCATCTGGAATAATTCCATCATGATCCCTATTAATGGGGATTTAGTGAGGATGTGGGATGATGTGTGGGTTAAACCTGGTATGAAGTTAAGGCAAGTTTCTTTACATCCAATTTCACTAGAGCTTGAGGACCTACAAGTCAATTCCCTAGTCTTGGATTCCCAAGAGTGGGATGTTGGATTCTTGAATGAGTGGTTTGCTAAATACACGATGAACCTCATTTTAAAAGTACCAGTGTTGATTAGAGGAGACACCATGGATCAGAGAATTTAGATTCACTCCGAGGACAGGAGGTTTACGACCAATTCAACATATAAAGTTGTGAGAATGGACAAGGAGGTGGTGGTACCATGAAGTTGGGAAAAGGTTGGAAGATGAAAGTGTCGGCTAGTGTAAAACACTTTGCTTGGCTAGTAGGGAATCAAGCACTGGATGACCAATGAAAGAAGGAAACACCGACATATGACACAAGACGATACATGTAGCAGATGTAAATGAGATACATAATCAATATTAAATGCATTGTGATACCCTAGTACCATAAAGGAAGCATGGAAGAGTGTTATTCCTCTGATAGGACATCAAGACTTCTTTACATATATCAACTTCTAAGAATGGTGAAAGGTTACTGCTCAGATCGATGGTATGCTGGA
Source organism: Alisma plantago-aquatica (assembly GCA_963693085.1). Taxonomy (NCBI): domain Eukaryota; kingdom Viridiplantae; phylum Streptophyta; class Magnoliopsida; order Alismatales; family Alismataceae; genus Alisma; species Alisma plantago-aquatica. Next base: position 998,275,571 of record OY856410.1, on the reverse strand, counting down.
GGAGCGATTTTGGGTAGCATGTCATGAAATTTGGAAGAGTAGAAACATTGAAGTGTTTGAGGCAATTCCCATGAGGACAACATGCTTGAATGCCAACATTAGAAACCACTTCCTTTTGAACAAGAAAGCATGGGAGTCCATCTCAGTAGAGAACAATATCAACAGAGATGAAGGATGGTTACATCAACCACTAGGGATAGTAAAAGTGAACATCAACACCACCATGAATAAAAGAGGCACAACTGTGTTCATTGTTGCATGGAACACTGAAGGCACCTGGCTCAGAGGATGGGGAAATATTGTACACACAAGGCACGTCACTGTAGTGGAGTTAGAGGGTATATAACTCACTGTTGAACAAAGCTTGGTGTAGAATTGGCCTGGGTGATTATAGAGACCGATTGTCAGAAAGAAAAGTTGATGATTGAAAACTATGAAGCCATAACCCCATGATATGCATACTGGGTGACAAAGATTAGAAATTCTCTAAAATCCAACAACACCTTTCAATTTAAGTGCAAGGAGAGGAATGGGCTTGCTGATAAGCTGGGAAAAATACATCTAAGGAGAGGGACTGACTTTCAGTTCTATGCATAACCATTGGGAGGATTGTTGAAGGATGTAAATGAATAATTTGAGTTGTAATATTTCTATACAAAAAGGCCCTATTAGTTATGGTGTGGCAGAAAGCCTTCAATTAACTTCTTTCATGTTCTTGGGTGTCCATGCTTTGTTTTGAACACCAAAGATTCTCTAGACAAGTTTGATGAAAAAACATACATGGCTTTCTTTCTTGTCTATAACACAACATGTAGAACATATCAAATATTGAACATTGAATTGTCTAAAATATAAGAATTTAAAAAAAATCATGTTTATCTATTACAAAAGGCCCTTTATGGACTCAAATAAGTACCTAGAGCTTAGTATAAGAAGTTAAGGACCTTTTTCATTTATATTGGCTATGCCATTTAAAAAGTTGACTCTACTCTCTTTCTTAAACATACTTCTAACAATTTTTTAATCACTCAAATCTATGTTGATGATATTATCTCTGGAAATACTAATCTTGATAGTTACAAGGAGTTTAGTTCACTCATGTAGAATGAATTCAAAGTGGGAATGATGGGGGATCTTACTTTCTTCCTTGGATTCCAAATCAAGAAAATACAAGATGAGAAATTCATCAATCAAATCAAATAAAGAAGTGAACTTTTGAAGTTCTTTGGCATTAAAAATGCAAATCCAATTGACATCCCCGTGTCTAACATTGCCAAGATAGATAAGGATGACAATAGTGAAAAGGTAGATGAGAAGCTATATAGAGGTATGATTGGTAGCTTGTTATATTTGTATGCCTCTTGACCGGATATCATGTTTAGTGTTGGCTTGTGTACTAGATTTCAATCAAGCACTAGAAAATGCCATCTTGTAGCTGTTAATAGGATTTTGAGGTAACTAGACAAAATCCCAAATTCCGGACTATGGTATCCCAAGTCAAGGGACTTTACTCTTACAATCTATAGTGGAGATTATGATTGGTGCTTGGTTAATAGAAAGAGCACAAGTGTCACTTGATTCCTTCTAGGATCTAGCTTGGTTTCTTGGTTTTATAAGAAATAAAGCATTGTGTCTCTATCAACCACTGAGGCTGAATAGATAGCAGCTGGTAGTTGTCATGCCCAAGTTCTATGGATGAAGCATATGCTCCAAGACTTCAACATCTTCTATGATGCTTTTTCTATCTTCTGTGATAATACTAGTACAATACATTTTTGTTATAATCCTATATTGCATACTAGAGAATAATATATAGAGGTTGCCATAATTTCTCTTCATGATCACATTGCTAAGAAAGACATCTTTATCACTACTGTGGACATGGAAAATCAACTTACGAATATTTTCACTAAACCCCTATCTATAGAGAAATTCAATTTCATTAGATCTAAATTGCTTATCACTACTATTGATGATACTTATACGTCTCTTAGATAGAGTGTTTCTATACACCTCTTGTTGATCTAAATTAAAAAACATCTACTCATCTTTTGCTTAAAATTTCCATGTCTAATTGCCTTGTCATGATTGTTTTGAAATTAACCAGAAAGTGTTTTCTCTCTCTGTATGTTTTCACACAAGTAGTAGACAATGATGATGATTATGTTCTTCTATATATCATGCATACTTTCTAAGCTTGTTTGGTGATTTTACATAGGGTTATAGGACCTTAGAATTAATTTTCTGAGTTTGAGACAAAACTATCTGCTGGTCAAGTTTGCTTTGGAGTAACTCAACCCACAAGTCAACTGAGAATTGAACAACAACTATTGTCAGGTGTGATACCCAAACAACAAACTCAACCAACAAAATTGTAGCAAGATTGATAAATGGTTTATCCATCTGAATTTTCTCCCTCTAAACTAGAGAGACTCACCTGACAACCCTTATTTGTTGTTTGTTCTCCAATCCTGTCCCTCCTCCAAGCCTTACCCTAGATTTTCTACACCCATATCCCTCCCCTTTTCATAACCCTATCCCCTTGTGTGACTCATCTACTTCTTCTCTTAGAGATTTTAGGTCAACATCTCCTCTTCACTGATTCATCCCTCCATGGTGTCCAATAAGAGGAATAGAAGCACTAGTGTGGGAGCCTCATCGACCCCCCCTCCACTTCATCCAAGAGGTGTTTTTTCCATGATAAAATTCAATTTATGAACCCCAAACCACCGTAAAGTACAAAGAACTCCTTCCTCAGTATTCGTTTCCCTTTTTACCCTTCGTGGACTATGGACTAGAGGACATTGGTATCCAAGACATCTTTCTTGATCAATACCTTGGGGCACTTTGTATTGAACACCTTTTCTTCTCAAATTATATCTATATCATGAATATAGTTCATGAGTTCTATGCCAATCTTACATGGACATACACTACATTGGTGCCTCCACCCAATACTTTGATCACTCTTTCATCCTTGGTTGCTGGAGTTAGGATCCAAATCTCATAGGATTCTATCAATTCTTATCTTATTGGATCCACTCCATGCAAATCTTGGGCGACCACCTATCCAAATCATGTTGACTTGCTTTATCTAGAGAATTTCTATATTTTTTTTGATCCAAAACTATCTATTTTTTGACATTCACAAGTTCTTGAAGAAACTCAAAGTCCCCTATAGGAAGAAGGAATTCCTTCCCTCAAAATCCCTTGATGTCAAGACACACATCATTTCCCTAGTTGTCAACTGTAATGTCCATCCAAAGAAAAACCAAACGTTCACTACAGAAAACACTATAATGATAGTGTAACTTCTTCTTAAATGAATCAAAGTCAAGTGGTCTCATTATATCCTTCACAACATGACCTACTTTGACTCAAAGAAGAACATTGATGACTCTTACCCTCTCTACCTAACCTAATCTATGGACTTTTTAACGTCCTTATTGAGAAATATCTCCTGATTGATCTTATCTATCCTACGAGTAGGAGAGGTGTCTCAATCAGTGAAACCTCAGTGAGAAAGTCCTTCCTTAGATCTTCAATTCATGATGCTTCCTCTTTATAGATTAGTCAACATACCTAACTAATTCTTACACCACTAAGACCTGATAGAGATTCTTTCTCTATATCCAATGAGTCCCTGATGGGGTACATGATGTGTCAGGATACCTATCATAAATAGGTTTAAGAACATATCCACCATGGCTTGGTTCACATCATGTCCAACATGAACCTATCTTACCCCTCCCCTTATCCACAATATCATCTTTCCTTTTTTTCACTCAACATGCTACCTATGCTTATGATCCATTTTATCTAGCACATCAATGTATTACCTCTACTCCCCTATCTACCCATGTTGTTGGATCTTGACCCATATCATCTCACCCAACTTTGAGCCTAATGTCATTTCCAATTCTTCATGTTGGTCCTTTAGTTGCTGCTCTTATTGAATTTGATGGGGTTTCTATTCCTAGATTTGAGTAAACATATGTGTTGGTCACCACTAGATAAATGGAATGGAATGAGCTCAATGCTAGATGGCTAGACACTCGTTCTTTTGTTCCTTCTGAGGATGTCATGATGGAGGACGAAGAAGATGCTGAAGATGATGAGGAACATGATGAGGATGGATCTGATGAAGATGTGGTTAATGTTGAAGATGATGATGATGTTGCACCTTCTTCCCCAAGTATGGACCCAGTTGGTGATGAGGATTATGACCCATATTAGGAAAACCTAGATCAAGATGATTAGTTCTTAGGTCTTAGAGAGCATGTGTACTTGGAATTTGTGAGCTTAGCGTGTATTACATAGGAAACTTGTAACTGAGGCTACTCTTTGCTTATTTTTGTGTTTCTTTGTTCTTTTGGTTTCTATCACAGACTTACTTTCTTCTAGTCATAATCACCATATCATTTACACTCAAGTTTGTTATTAGTACTAATATTTTAAGTGTATGTACTTTTATATTTTGATTATGACTTAATCATATTAGTTCTCTCTCTGGTTTGATATGTCATGTTGTGTTTTTCTATGGTGATTGTGGTTGGATAAAACCTAGCTTAACTCTTCTACCGCTATCTTTTTGCATGACAAATAGGGAGAAATAGCTTGGCTACATATTGAAATTGATCTATATTTGCATATCTTTTTTGTTATGGAAAATTGGTTACAAATAGCATATATATGGTTTGATTATGTTTTTTGAGAAAATAACCATACATGTAAAGGTAAGCATGAATTGAGGGTGAGAAATTTCTATCATACATTATGTATCCCCCTAAATCTCAAAGGTAAACTATTTTACATTTTTAATCCTTTAAAGTATGTTTAGGAATGGTTTTTCATCTTAAAAAAGGGGGGAGAATATTGAATTAATTGTTACACATTGTCCATATTTTGATGATAACTTAACCATTCCATTCAGGTGTATCTAGCATGTCTATTTGAGATGTTTCAAATATTAGGTACATCAAGAGGATTGAATTTAACAAACCCTAGTTTGGTGAGAAACAAATTAAATTCAACACAAATGCAAGAATTTAAGAGTAGATTGTATCTCCATTAGAATCATGTTGTCAATCATATATATTGAACATATGACTTATAAGTAAAGTTAATGGAAGTTTACAACATTTGAATTGATTGTTTATACACTTTTTCAATATCTATCATAAGCCTTCATAGATAGGCTTGTCGGATGAGTTTCACTCTCAGGTGACTTGGCCAACATCTATTTTTGGCTTCTCATAGAACCTGATGTTGGCTAAGTTTGTCCCAGTACAACTCAATTGACAGCTAGCATAGATAAGACTAATATGATTGTTGGATGAGTTTCATATCAGTTAGAACCTCAATTGACAATTATCATCAGTGAGATACTAAACCTTCTCAGACGAATTATTGAAAAGGTAACTTGGTCGACAATGCCGTTTTAGAAAGTCATAAAAAGTGTATCTAGTCATTTAGAGTGTTGCAAACATAAAAAATAGATCCATTGCAACCCCCAAAAATGACTAAATTCTATAAAAGTGTCTCTACATGACAGTAGACAATCTCAACTATAAAAACTAGCCCATGGAATTTATTCCAAGTTTTCCTTTATGCTCCCTGCTATAGTTGAGAGATTTTACCTCCAAGTGCCCCTAATCTCCCTCAAGCTTGATTACTTCTCTACATCCAATTTGATGAGTTAGGATGCATGTTAGAGAGCTACTCCATTGTACTGCTGTCAAACTCTCCATTCTCTTTCCCAATCTTTCTATCTCAATTTGGTGATTTAAAGGTGAATTCCTTAAAGAAAGAGGTGGCAAATCAAAGGCTAAAGATCTTCTACAAGAATGGGTAAGTACTGGAAGAAGTCAAAAGGTTCTTGGTAGGTAGATAGGTAAGTCCTTTGTAATGGTTATTAGCTCCTTGATTTAAAAAGGATTTCTAGTTTAGCCATTGATCTTGAAAAGGGTGATCTCTTATTGTAACTCTCCTCATGGAATATAAAGAGTGTAACAAGATTCAAAATCCTAGAGATGACCCCTCTAGGTGTGGATGGGCATATTGTAGTTTGGAAGTCGGAAACGCTATAAATCTTAATATTACACCCTTGTTTTCTCAATATCTCTCTTCCTTGTTTTTCATACTAGCAATATCTTTTTAGCAAATATCTTGAAGGTCTAATGATTTTTGTTTAAGTGGCTTTAGCTATATTCATCCCCTCAAGAGGCCATAGATCGAATAGTCTTGACGGTCCACTTTGGGTTAAATACATGTTGGTTAGTGTACTACATGATGAGTATCTCATTTTAGTAGCCGCAAGGTTTTGGCATGCTATGTTTGACCAACATATGATGTATGCAAATTCAATCCCACATTAGTGCGATCTCCGTATATGTATATTGAACCATGATAAATGAGGAAGAACTAGACAATGAAGTTTGGGCACATCGACTCTATTTCATCTTCCCAACCATATATAGTTTTATGAGTAGAATATAATATGATTACAATATAGAACTATTGTAGAGAAAAATGTTTTTGCTTGAAATTATAGAAAAATTATAGAGAGGTTTCATACACAAATGATACATTTGCTCAAGAAAAATATGAAATATTTGAAATCTAAGAATTACATAGTTTTTTTATAAAATAAAAGAAGAAAATGAGCTATGAACAATAATCAACTTTTATTGTATATAGAATACATATAATATGATTAGTTTATAATGAGGTACTAAGCATCCAATATATAGGAGTCAAGAGATATATGGTTACACTTAAGTGGGTAAAAGAATCCTCACTTTGTTTATTTTTATCATAACAAAATGGTAAATATGGTAGTCCCACACCCAATTACCCATCGAACAACTTATACTAACACCCCCTCAAGCATAGAGTAGACATTATGTAGCCCCAACTTGACACCCATATACTAAAAGAGATATGGAGGAAGTGGTTTTATCATGATATCATCTACTTGATCACCAGTCTGTATGTGAAGAGTCACAATGATTCTAGATTTGATGAGGTTTCATACAAAATGGAAATCCACCTCATTGTGTTTTTGTGTGCTCAAGAAACACTAGGTTATATTCTATGTGGGTAGTAGCATGGTTGTCAAAATATAGAGGATCTAGAGTTTGAGAAGGAATTCTAAACTGAACCAGTTGGGACTGTACCCACTATAGGTCACAACATGCATGTGCCATAGCTTGATTTTTGGTTTCTGTATTGAAGAGAGCAATCACATATTGATTTTTACTTTTCTAGGAAACTAGATGATTTTCTAATGTAATGCAGAAACTAGAGGTGGGCCGACTATCTTGGGCATCTCCTACCAAATATATATCTAAACATCTAGAGATAGTAATAGTGTTGTCTTTAGGTCGTTTGTAGAATATCCTTCTTCCCGAATCTCTCTTGAGATAACATAAGATGGGTTGGATGCTGCACCACTGAGCTTGAAGCAATGCACTCACATGATGACTAACTACTCAAACAACATAGGTGATGTCAGGTTGAGTGATCATTATATAAATCAATTTTCCAACTACTTCACAATACTTTTTTTGATCCCAAAATATCCCCCCTCTCAAGTGGATCCTTTGTGTGATAATCCATTGGAATAAAGACATGTTTCATAATTGTCATCCAAATTATTTGAAGTAAGTTCAAGGTATAACATCTTTGGGACAAACTGATTACTATAGAGGAGTGAAGGACCTCTATTTCAAGGAAGTATAGTATATTTTCTAAGTCCTTTATGTGGAAATTGGCATGTAATGATTTTTTCAGTCTGGAGATGCCAATTTGGTCACTACTAGGGATCACACTGTCATCAAAACTGACAAAAAAGAGAATGTTCCTGACACGACTTAGGTGCATGTGCTAAATGCAAGTGGATGTGTCATAGTAGTAAAATGACTTAAATGGGACTGAATGTTGATCTCATATAATTGGAACCACTAGAGACTACTACAAACTAAAATAGATCATGTAGGCCTAGAGAAAGTGTTGGATTATGGATTAGACTAAGAACCAAAAATGAAAATTGTAAAGATGTAAAGTGGATTCAAGAATATATTGATTGAATATTTTGGATACCAGTTTCACCATAGTGAAATCTATGCATGCATGTTATCTAAGTGATAAAAATATCTTGCTTATAGTGATGAAGTGTTTACAACTTGTACTTCTTTCTCTTGTAGTGTGGCATACTATTTAGCCTAATTACTAACCAACTCTCTCAATATTAATATAGAAATTGAAATGATAAAATCTCTCTATAGAAAAAATACTTCACAATGGTTAGTCCACTTTCATAGCACATTATTGACTGTGATGATAGTGTCTTTTCTAACTATTAATCTTAATGTCACATCAATTAACAATCTATTACATAATCATTATAATCAAACATATATACGACAATAAGGCATATCTATATCAAAATTTGAAGCAATGATAATTGATATTAAATCAAACATAAACATACATATAGTCAACACCGGACTACTTCCGTGTCCTAAATAATGGGGTTTGGCTCCTCATGCTCAACATGGAATCAAAGGAAGGGAAAGAAGAAGATAAACTATAGAAATTCCTATTATACAACACAAGGTTGACCCCCACTGAAGAACGGTGTATCCCGATGACATTGTTGATGTCGAACTACTCATCGGGATGCCCCTTGCTCCATATATCTTTGTATCCTTCTCCCTGGACTCTGGTTTGTCATGGAACATCTGTATGGGATGGACTATATGAGATGAGATGCTATTTGTGGATTAAGTCTTGGGTTTATAAAGAAAGAGGCAAGGCACAACTTATCCAACAAATTGTTGGATGCTGCCTTGATGATTCACGACCGTAAGGAAAATGTTGGTGCCAATGACTTGCCAATTTAATACAATTAGGCTTGTTATATTAGTGCCACCAAGATGATATTGTGATATAGACATTTACCTATCAAATCTTCTTCTTCTCTTTTCGGTTCTTCTTCTTCTTCTTGTATCAGTTCTTATTCTTCTTCTTCTTTTGTAAGTTCCACCCAACTGAGTTGGTAGTACCATATATTGTGAATTTGTGCTATATTTTACTTGTAATATAGCACACAATGAAATAAACAAGAATAAAAATGCAATATTTCAAAAAAAATCGTGAAAAAAAGATAAAATGGATTCACAAGAGCTATTTTAGATAGTTTCGGAAAAATGTACATGAAACACATAAATATGAGAGACTGATTCGTGAAAACATGCCTAAATTTAATAAAATTAGGTGCATCAAAATCCCTTAAACTTGGATGTTACTCGTGGTCAATAAAAAATACTTTGGATTTGTTAGAAATATTTAAAATACAGACACATACATGAACTAGATCATTCAAATCACCCTTGACTCAACAGACTCAAACTGGTCCTCTCCAACCCAAGAGAAAACAACTACTATTGATGCGTCTGATAATGAAGATTAAAACATGAAAATAGACCAATTAACACATAGGTAAGATAAAGCAGAGAGCTATCATGGAAGGTAATAACTATGCTGAGTGTACATCTTTTCATGAATCATATGTCTAAATATGTATAGTTCCCCTAATACTTCATAAAACAAGGGAATAGATATTTGAAGCAGCTTGGCATGTAGAGAATTTGGTGCATGGAATGGGTAGAAAGAAATAGAAATCACACATAATAGAAGTCTTTTACACAAGAAATAAAATTACATAATTAAATGATGGATGCAAATGTGCCATAATTCCTGTTGCATTTGATGGAATGATGGATGATGTGAATGCCTCATCCTAATGATCAGTGGTTGTGAAAGGTAATTTAACATAGAATTACACAATGTTATTCCTTATACAAGACAAATGATTCTTTTTCTTCCTACTTTTCCTCCATTCTCCTTTTTCATTTTGTTTTTCTTTCATTTTCTTTATATTTATCCCTTTATTAGCTATGAAAAAACAATGTGGAGAATGATGATTAATGATATATATATATATATCTATATATTAAAAAAAATTTCTTTCTCTATATTAAAAAAATATGTGAAAAACATACATATTACATCCATATGAGTCCTTTAATGAAAAATATAACTATATAGATTTTTAATGCAAATTAACATATATAAATGAGCAATGCATGTGACTATATTTTCATTTTTTGATGCATAGCTAAACTATTTCATTCCTATCATGATGAGATGCAATCAAGGAAGAGAATGTACTGAATCATGTATGAATTCTATGGTGGTGATGGAATGAAATTGTTGCATACTCAATTTTGGGTGCTAAAACTATTTATAGCCATGTTTCCAAAATTTTCCCTAATTTCAAGCCATTTACAAATATGGTCCTTCATTCCTAGTCCCATTTGGTCATTTTGACTATTTCTCATGTATTTTGATAGCAATCAAGCCTCAACTTGAATTTCTTGTGTCTAAATGTGTTCATTTCTCAATTTAAAAATATTTATAGATCAATCCCTGAATTTATATCCTTGAATCACTTTGTCATCATTTAGTACAATGTGAAATCCTTGTGCTTGAATACTTTGATTGGACCTAGTGTTAAAATGTTACACCTAATCTTTCTACCATTGGCTTTGGAATCACACCAATATACAAATCAATACTAATTGTTATTAGTATTTACACTAAGCTAGAGTGGAAACAATGTGGGGTCTCCAGTTGATAAAACTGATATATTATATACCTAAAAATTAGAATACATTGATAATGAACCTTGGCTAAAATCATATAGCAATTAAATGTGCCATTTACAAGTTACAAAAGTTATAAAAAACTAAGGGTTGATTACTAAATGTTAATTATAAGAGATAGTGTAGTAATTTACCCCTCCTTCACTAGGCTATAGTCTTCTCTACTGAAACAACAATGAAGAACCCTATACTACCTTCTAACCTCATCGTGATGACTTAGATCACCACTGACTCCATCGTTACCCTCCTTGACCTCCCCCCCAACGTTTCTCCAAAACCTATCCCTCCTAGACATAGATATATAAACCCAAGGATATGAAGGAATAACCATTGCCAACCTACAATGTGGCAAGCAATCCATAAAACCCCACCTCTCAACCTCAAAGACCTGCAAACCCTTGTGACCTTCCAATAAGAAACATGCACTCCCTCCAACATCACCATGGAGCACATTCTTTACCTGGAACCCATCAGACTCTAGGGAATTACATCCATCATCCAACCTATAGATGATTTGCAAAACTTATCAGTTCATGACCTATAGAAACTACCACTGTGATTCCTCCCTCTCCATCCCTGCCAAGTTGTGATTTGCCTTGACAATTGGCAGCCTACAAACACCACAACACCTAGAAAACTGACCTCCTCATGCCTGCAACACCCCATCAACACACACCTACAACAATGGTCCCCTCCAACACAACCCTATAGAGTCGTATGATTCACGAATCCTTCTATATCTTCTCCAAGATCAAATTCATGGTGCTACACCAACGTCAGCCTATTAATTAGATTTGACGTCACCTACCATATGCAACACATCAATGCTGATAGTAACCTACCTACAACCTTGCAATATGTTCACACTACTATAGAAATAAGATATAGTGTTGGTCATTTTAGACATACAATATTAGTTATTAACCGATGACTAAGTGGGTGATGCTAAAAGTCAAGCCATTCTTCATTGACTCAGGAAAATGATGACAATATTTTTTTTCATCGACTCCACGTTACAACAAAACTTATGACGTAACACACAAAGGGTGAGAAAATTTGTGGTCTCCTTTGACCTTTCCTTGCTTAAATGAATAGAAACTGACACCTTTAAGCTAACCGGTGATAGTTCCTCATTGGTTGGGTAATGAAAAATAACCAACAACAAACAAGTTGACATTGGTTTTATCAGTGATTAGACAATGAAAATTTTAGGTATACCTCGTCGGTTTGTTGGAAATAACCAATGTTGAATGTATATGTAGTCGATTATTTACAAATAACTAACAATAACTGTTTATTTTGTTATATAGTAGGTCTGTAGACTAGCTATCTAGCAGCTATCCTATTTGTTTCCTGCAAGTCTTTAAAATTGAAAGTCCTAAATAACTGTAGGCCTTTGCAAGCACCACATCTTTAACAATAGGCCAACAAACCTACAATAAGAAAGATATATATACTAAATATCACAATGCATTTGATACAATAGGTACAAACATGCCAACAAACCTCAACATTCCATCATTTTTCACTTCAAATGCACACACATATCAATGAACTCACAACTCAATTGATTCATTTGTAACCCACACATTAAATTTCATACATATGAAAAAACATATATCATTCACTTCCTCATGTAATTCATATTCAATTAACACACACATATGCACTTCAAATTCAATTCACACCCACAAATACATATCAACATCAACTACCATTTAAAATTTAACTCGACAATGTATAATAACATAACAAACAAAACTCTAACATCAGAGTTTGAACTAGAAAAATATCAACCTTCCCATTAATCATTCAAGTCTACATTTTTGATGAAGCACTCTGCTCACTATTCACGTAGGTCATTCAACTGCTCTAATGTGTAGGGGTCAGTACTATAAAAAAACTACAGAGAGAATGAGACTTCTAATTAGATTTGGTTTTTTGTATTATCAAATGAGACTGCATCATTAATATGATCCACGACTAATAAAATTACCTTCTCTATACATTTCATCTGTTTTCTATGTGAGAATCATCTACATGTACAACATCACATAATATGTGCATGCCCAATCATTGTCTTGTATAGGGCTCTATATATTTACAATTATGTTAATAGATGTAACTAAGCAGAGTTTGTAATATATATGCAATTGGAATGAGAAGACAACATCAACACTCTTTCAAGTTACTAGTTTATTTTTCTTATCTACTTTCCCTCCATCATTATGGAATGCTTTCACACCCATATAAGTAAAATTATTTTTCATTACTAATCTGTCATATGATGCAAATATTAACAAATATGTTGAGCACCAAAAAACTATACTTACATGTGAATCACCAATTTCATTGGGAATCCCTCATTTGGTGTCAATTTTATACCCGAAGGATCAAAGAAATACACAATCCAAGTCCTGAGAACAATAAATAACATCTGTCAATGCTTATTTCTGAGTGAATATAAAGAAAATAAAATAAAAATTAAATTCCACAACAAATTGTATTCATAAGTTAGACATACAAACAATAAGCTTAAAACTTACACAACATTTATGGGAGCAATGATCAAGTTCTTGGAAGCACCAAAGACCTACATTGTGGTACTCACATAATCTTTGACATCACTCAGATATCTAAGTACAACGCTAATCAATGATAGCATTAGAAATGCCACATTTTCTATTCCGAACTCAGCAGCCATGTAATACAAATGAATGAACAATATATATGTATTTGTATGTATGTATGTATGTATGTATATATATATATATCTATATATATATATATATATATATATATATATATATATATATATATATATATATATATATATATATATATATGCAATACTCAATTACTATATAGAAAACAATTAAACAATATGTATTCTTCACATATGATATGGTATTTAGACTCACTGTATCCAAAGTTCTATCACTAATGTGTTTAACCATTGATACCAAAATAGCTTAGAAACATCTATCAACATTATAATTGTGTCGCAATCAATACCTATGATCTCTTGTCGAAGGTTGATCCCCATGGTATCTGATTGGTCTATATTGTATAACCATCTTATCAATGTCTTGCAGCTAGGGCCTAAGGAGTCAAATAACTCATATGAAATAAAATGTGGGGTTGGAGGCTTCAGAACCCTAGCGGGCTTCTTATTTTTTGTGGGATTCATGCATGTATTCTCATATTAGCTTTTGATTATTTATATACATTTCAATATACATTTTTCATACCTAAAGAAATACAACAAGTCATTTGGGCCACCTAATAAATCCACCTTCTACCTCTCCAACTGTGATGGCATCTGAGTGCTCGTAAGGGAGAGTTGCATCTCTCATTGTTAGAAAGACACATATGAATCTCACACGAACATGAACAACGAGAAGGGGAATACTATGAACTATATTGGTGATAGAAGACTTGCCATATACCACAATTTTGTATGATGGAACATCGATGGAAAGATGACATTTTCTGGCCACCTACAATTATATGAAATACAAAATTTAAGTTGACACACACATATACATTATATATATATATATTTACTTGAGGGATTATTTTATCACAATGTATATATAAATTGACTTAAATTGAATCTTACCCTGGACATGCCATGCATGTTTGAAGGACTACTCCCAATACACTCCATGGGCATGTGATGATGTACAAGTTCCATGACTACTGAAGAAGTTTGCACCACTTGACAAGCTTTGAAATTCTCCAAGGTTGCATCTATCAATCTCTACATGTACTCGTGGTCCACTTCCCCTTTCTTTGCATATTTGTGCTTTTGATGGTATGTGCCAAAAAAAGATTTTATGCCATACCCATCTCTAGCAGCCCTAACACATCCATGATACTCTTCCATCCCTAAAGAAACTATCAATTCATTATATGTTTCCTGAGGGGTGAACTTTCCCTCCTTTTTTTGCTCACCCAACTCCAACTATTCATTATCAAAACTTACTAATCAGTAAACTTAACAATCTTGTGAAAAAATAACATGTACATATTGTGAGACCAAGAAATTTATCATTTTTGAAACCACCTCCTGTGTTGCTTGGATGAGAATTTCTCTGAATTTATTTTTCCTCACATCTATCCACTCAATATAGCAAGGTAACCATCTAGAAGCACTACAAAACTTAGTAGTGGAATCAGTAGAAGTAGAAAGCCCTTTCTCTTGTGCTGTCATCAGACGATGTTTAATATAACCACCTGAAACTGGTGGTTGTTAACATTCTTTTCATGCCTATCTTTTTAAGAATCATGAATTCCTGATTAATGCAATAAGAAATATTGTTAAGTGACCATAAGAAATCATAAAAATGTAATTAATTCAATAAGAAATATTGTTAAGTAGCCATAAGAAATCATAAAAATGTAATTAATTCAATACCTTGAACACATTTATATTCTCCGCTCAACAAACTACTTCCAATCATCTTTATGGTCTTGATTCTTCTTGTCTCCAAAGATGTAGTCTCTTGTGAGGATTGTCTACCAATCTCTATGTCTTCTCTCGAAGAGCTATATAATAGACTTGTGATGCAACTTTTCATCAAGGTCATACCGGCCCTAAAAAGATTCAACATTCAATATTATTTAGAAACATTAAAAGAAAGAATAGGAAAAGACTAACAAAATGTAAATGCATTAATCTCACCTCTAAATCCCTCCAGATGAGTTCTTTGTTGGCCATAACACTTGTCTCAAATCTAAAACTAGGAGAGGCACTTTGCTTCAACCAAGGACCCCACATTAGTTGACAAACTCTTAGTAATCGGTCTGCCTGCTTCATTGAATTCAATGACGCCCTTCATCCCTTGCCTCTTTGCAGAAATTTTCATCACAATTCTCCCTCTCATATATTTTGATTTATCAGCATCATAAGCACCTTGGTCAGGATGCTCATGATCCTCATGCTTAGGCTCTTGATGCTCAATACCACTATGCTCTTGGTCAGATGTCATCTGTAAAATCAAAAGTAAACATATGAAAAAGTTAGATCACACATAAAAAGCCAGATGACATATAAAAATTCAGATCACATATGAACAAATAAACATGTTATATAATGTAAATAACATATGAAATATTACATTTATGCATTAAATGAATATCCTTTCAGTGTGATCTTCATGTGTATAGTCATCAACATCAGATTCAACATTTACACTTGGTAAGCCAACTTAAAATGGACTAGAGTCATCATAATTGTCATAGTACTCTTCTTCATTAATAGGATCTAAAACGAACTATATTTTCCCGTGAAGAATGGCATACCACTTTTCTTTTGCAGGATCATCGATATAGAACACCTGTTTTTCCTGTGATGCCGCAATGAAGGGTTCATCCTTCTCTCCTATCCTCAAAATTCACTGTTGTGAAACTGAGTTTGTCAACTACAACTCCTTTCTTGTTATAAACCCATTTACACCAAATAATGCAACTCTAAATTCTGTGTAGTCAATTTCCCATATGTCTTTAATGAATATGTAATAAGACATCTTTCCTTCACATGGACTCTTATCCTTGGCACTAGAAAAATACAATGAAGATGCTTGAAGGGTGACCCAACTATTTTGGGCGACACTCTTATCATCTTGATGTTTTGTGTAGTATGAAAATCCATTTATGTCAAACCCTTCGTAAGATGTAACACATGTCTTTGTCTTATATACGAGCCATTGGATAGTTTCTATAACATCATATGGTGTTTGAGATAGTTGGTTGAATACTTTTCTTTTCAAATCACCTAATAAATGTATGATTATGCTCTCTAGCAAGCCACACTGAACTAGCTAGGGGATAATTTGTCTTGAGCTCGTTGTTGTGTTCAGTAATATAAATACCCACATTGTCAATGTTGTGTAAAACATACAAGTGTGCTTGTTCCCACTACTCAAGACTGATATTTATCTGTCGTTCTTCTAAAATACCTTTACTGGAATAAATGTCAGGATTCACAATATTAGCGAGAGTTTGTTGCAACTCAGAAAGTCATTCCAAAAGTCCATAACCTCCCTAGCAACATAACCCTCAATGATACTCCCTTTGGGGCGACAACGATTTCAAACATCACCTTTAAAAACACTCATGTATCACTCAAAAGGTTACATCCAATGCAAGAAAATTGGAGCCAACAGTTTTACTTCCCTGGTCAAATGGACAACCAAATGTACCATGATATCAAAGAGTGAAGGGGGAAAATACTTCTCAATTTGGCACAAGGTAACATCCACTTATCTTTGTAAATTATCTAGAATCTCAGAATCCATTATTTTGCTGCATAGAGTGTTGAAGAAGAAGCAAAGCGTAGTGATTGCAAACCTTACATGATTATTTAGGATAGATTGAATAGCCACATGCATATATGTTGCATTAGAGTGTGACAATCATGAGTTTTAAGTCATATCAGCTTTGGATCCTTCATTGATACTAATCTATGGATGTTGACTGAGTATCCCTATGGTACCTTAACATTATGCAAACACTCACAAAAAGTTCTCTTATGCTTTGTAGACAAGATGTAACAAGTAGGAGGCAGATATGTGCAGAAACACTAGGTAACTTCTTTTGTTAATTCTTTCCTTATACCCATTTCATATAGGTCCATTCTTGATTTGATTCCATCTTTAGTCTTACGGGGTATATTCAACATAGTGCCAATAATGCTATCACAAACATTTTTTTTCCAATATGCGTGCCATTTGTACAATGTCGAACTGTCAAAGAATTTTGATAAGGAAGATCGCAAAATATAGAGCTCTTTTTTAATAAATAATTTTACCTGTGGGAGTAGTAAATGGCCTCGTACCAAAATGATTTATAAAGTTATTTACTCTTTCATAAACAACCTCCCCTAACATAGGTTTAGGGGCACTCCATTCCTCAGTTGAGCGATTGAATGCTTTGCACAACTTTTGGTAAGGATGTACTTTTGGCAAAAACCTTCAATGATCAAGATATACAGTCTTACCACCATGTCTAGTAGGATAGAATCTGTATTTTCCTCACATATAGGACATGCCTTGGTTGCTTTGATGCTATAGTGAGACAAGTTCTCATAAGCAAGAAAGTAATTAATAATGCAAAACAAAATAGCACATAAATTAAACATCTCTCCCGTAAAGCATCATAAGTCATCACACATTCTCCCCATAGCTTCTTTAGGTCATCAATCAGAGGTTCAAGGTAAACATCAATATCATTTCCAGGTTGTTTGCGATCTGATATCAACAACGATAGCATGACATATTTATTCTTCATACACAACCACAGAGGAAGGTTGTATACAGCAATCATGATAGGCCAAGTGCAATGATAACTGCCTAATATTCCATATGGATTCATCCCGTTAGTACAAAGTCCAAGTCTTGAATTCCTAGCTTCTTTACCAAATTCAGGATACAATAAATCGATATTGTTTCATTGTGGGGAATGAGACACATGTCGTAGCATACCATCTTGTTTTTCTTTACCTTTGCATGCCAAGATAAATTTCGTACATCTACCGTATTAGCAAACAAGTGTTGAAACCACAATATTATAGGTGGATACCACATTACCTTGGTAGGAGACTTCTTTTGGTGCTACCCGATGTCATCCTTTTGTACCTAGACACCCCACATTTTGGGCATTCTTTTAGATCGATATAGTCCTTTTGTGACAACACAGATTCATTTGGGCATGCATGTATCTTCTTAGCCTCCATTTCCATTGGGCACAAAATCTGTTTTGTTTCATATGTTGAGAATGGAAGATTGGGCCTTCAAGGAGAATTCCTTTCAATAAAGACAACAAATAAGTGAAGCTTTTATCACTTCATCTATTGTTAGCCTTCAGAGTATACAATATCAACACAATGCTCTACTTTGTAACTTAGTACAACCTAAGTATAACGTTCTATTAGCATTGTGCATTGCTTTTATAAATAAGGGAGGTGGGTATGTAATTTTTACCCCACAACTATCTAGCATCACATCAACTGTGTGTGTTGGAATTGGTTCATTCTAATCAACATCATCTACCATCTCTTCTTCAATACAACTACCACTACTGACATCTGCTGATCTCATACAAGGAATCTCTGCATGTCAGTACCATTCTATATAGCCCTATACAATCCCATTGCACATGATATGATCTTTGATCATGTCAACAATGTCAATTTTCAAATTGTTAGTATAGTTCCTATAAGGGCAATAGAACCTATCTCAAGGTTTTTTCTATGTTCCTCTACAAATCTTACAAACTCATCAAGACCATTCATAAACTCTGGAGTGCAGCAATTTGGTTTAAAAATCAATGATCGATCTATTTCTATGATCATATGGGAGATGAGTAGCACATCAGGTTCAATCTAGTAAGTTAATTTCAGAAAAAAAAATGTTTCGATTGAGCCCTAATCATCGTGTAGCATTCATATTCATGAATGTGTACCACCTATCCCATTATTGATCACTTCATCTCACTAATAAGTGTATAATACATGTTCAATTTTAATAAATTTTGGCAGAATTTCCCCGCACTTCTCCAAGTACACCGATGTAGATGGGAAAATACCCACCTACATATGTACCCAGAGAACAAAAAGGGAAATACTACCAGAATTTATTGAAATCAAACACACGCTATACACTTGCATCCTAAGTGAGATGAAGTGCTCAAGAACAATCCCAAATTGAGGATTATCCAAGGTTTACTCTTAATGAGTAAATCTTAGATAAGTTTCTAGGGGTTAGGGTTTACGAATCAGAGTTTACTTTTTAAAAGTTTAGGGTTTAGGGTTAATCAGGTAAATTTATAACAATTTCAATGTAAATTAAGTTAATTTAGAGCAATTCACATCAATCTTAGTGTATTAGTTCCTAGGTGTGATCTTTTATCTATGCTAATATTTAATTGCTAACATTAGAAATGCACTTATCATAGATATAATATTAGGGTTATAGTTTCAAATAAACAATGTAATTATCATAATCCACTAAATGAGCCCAAAATTTGATTCTCTCCTCATAGAAGTTATAGTTTCATTATGATAATGTAATAATCATAACAAAGCCAAATAATAAATAATGAGCATGTAATAATTCATCATTATATCCATTTATTCATCACAATTTTGACTCAATTTATATGATTTATTCTCAATTTCATTACAATTCACTATAAATTGAAATATCCATTATTCAATTTCACCACATTCACAATTTTTATATAATTTACATCAATTTCCATATCCCTTCCCCCTCTCCTCCTTCCTCCTCTCTCCTCCTTCCCCTACCCTTCACAATTTCTTCTCAATATCGAGAACAAATCATAGGGAAAGGGAAGGAGGAGAGAGGAGGAAGGAGGAGAGGGGAAAGGGAGATGGATATAATAATGCAAAAAAAAGAAGCATCTGAACTACCTCGCCACATAGAGTAGTTAACAACGGAGGCAACTTGAGAAGTTGGAGAAGAAGAGGCTATAGTAGGAGGAATCACTAGCAAAGAAGCAACATTGTTGTCAAACATCATCAATGAGCAACATCCATAGGAGAAACATGAACAACAATGGATAAGCGGCTAGAAGCAACATTTGGAATCACCAAAGGAGGAACGACGACGAGCATAGTTCTATAGACAATAGCGGTGGAGTCAAAGGGGACCAGCTGGTATCGTGAGAGAGCAGCGAAGCAATAATAAAACAGATAGTATCTCTTTGAGGGAAAGAGGGGAAAGGGTTCCAGGGTTAACTAACATGCACATTAGCCATAAATTATTACATAATATGATGACATACAATCATCATCATCGTTGATGTGAGATTCCTAACTTTGCTTAAATCATTGAACATGCTTAATTACCATGATTGAATATTTATAACCTTAATATAACCTTGTGATATGCTTTGTAAACATAATAAAATCTTAAGTTTCAAGTTTGGTCCAATTTGGACACAGTTTGTGTAAGTTATGCAATTTTATTCACATTTTGGACTTTTTTTGCAATTTACTCAATTGAGAGGTTTTATTTGCAATTTATCACTTTCATTATGTTCTTTGGATGTTCTCTCATCATTCGTGAGCTTTTTGAGCCATGGGGCTCCTATTTGAACCTTGGTTTGGAGGTGTTTTCCTCAAGGGTATTTTAGGATTTATCCCGTTATGGATGAGCTACCTTTAGGAGCTATCAAGCAAATGGTTTATTTGCTTTACTTGCAAAATCAAGAAATGAGGACTAAGTAGGTATCCATGGATTGTGGGTCAGCTTCTTGTGTGGCTGCTTGTATATCCTTAATAGTTTGGCCATGGACACATGGGGAAGCTACTTTTACACCTCATGCTTGCTTCCATCCTTATCCATGGGCTATATTTACCTCTTCCTTGCCGAAGTATGAAACTTTGCTTGCTTTCTCTTTCCTCTAACCTGGATCAATGACTCCACTCTGTTTTTCTATGGAAACAAGTGATATAAGGTATAAGACAACCTCTTTTTGGAGAAGAAGGTCTCCTAGAGCTCCATCTAGCCATACCTAAGGTTTTTAAGGTCATCTTCTAGGGATTTTGACCAAGGCAAGTTGTTTTTTTCCTTCCTTCTTAATTTCCCTTGCTCCTCTCCTTCCCTAGACCTTCCTCCAGGTTGGAACTTTTCTATTCCATAGTAGATATTTCTCCAAAGCTCTAAAACCCTACCTTTCTTGCTCCTGATGCTTAGGCTTTGCTCATTTGATGAAGAAAGGTGCTAGATGGACGAGTTCATAGAATATGCTTGGATTTTCTACCCTACCTGCTCGTGTTTTCTTATTTTTGGGAGTTTACCTTCTAATTAGAGGCAAGTTTTATAACTTTCTTGACGTTTGTTTCTTACAATAAGCTTGCTATCTCATGTTCTTGCTTTTAAATGTTGATCCATGCACTAAAAAGCTATGCTTGACTTGGATTTCGATTTTTTTAATGTTCCCTATTCTAATTTTAGTTCTAGAGGAACATGTGATCATGTTTATGTTATTCCTAAGGTATAATATTACTTGAATATGGTTGGTTTGAGAATCGATGGTGCCAAACACCTATCAACCAATGTTCAATCTTAGGGTTTAAAGCTGATTTCTTCTATAAACACATGACTCAATGGTGGTACCTTTGCAACAACTGATGGTGTTGACTTCATGACAACTGATGGTGGTGACCAAGGGTTTCAAATAACATTCACCCCTTAGGTCAGATGTTGGCCTAATTAGAAGCTTAGTGATTAACAACTAAGTACCCTAATGATGCTACCAATAAATGGTGATATTAGTTTGATAATCGATGGTGATTAATGAATATAGTGCTGATATAACAACCTATGGTGACTTAATGGTCACTACTGATGGTGGATATGGTCTCCACAACTTATGGTAAGTTAAGAATGTAATTGTATCATCAATTAATCCTTAAACCAATGGTTTCTTGGGTCATTTGATGCAATAGTTGGACCTATACTCCAATTGATGGTTTTAATACATGAACTTGACCTAATGGTTAAGATCTAATGTTTCTTCATCCAATAGATTGGGATGATTGCTAATGTAATATGTTGGTCCTAATAAAGTAATATAAATGGTTTCATTTATGAGATCAACTTAAGAAGCTCATTTACTGATGACTTGTTTAAAATAAACAATCGCTTGTGGTTACCCTACTCTCAATGGAACTTTTTATGTTGTTAATTAAGGGATGTCTAGGGTTAGATGGTGACTCTTTCTAGAGCATGACTCAATTACTTCATAGGTGGTTTGTTCAAGATGTTTACTTATGTAAATGACCAATGGATTTACATTTTTAACATTTAATGGCTAGAAGTTGATGCCTTAATATTCCCATTGTTTTGGGTGAAGCCTATAGTATAATGTTATGATTCTAATGATGAGAATTTGATTGTTCAATGCCTTAAAATTGTAGTCTTACCCTTACCCTCATATGGTTATGATTTATAATCACCATAATGAATTAATGGGTAACCCTAATGAGGTATATCTTGTTGTACCTAGCTTTAATATAACTAAATGATTGGTAATTGAGTATGAATAGTCCTCAAATGATTAATACAATCATGGAGTACTCTATTATTGTTGTTGAAACCTTAGTATACTATAACTCGATGGTTACACCTTGATTTATGTGTGGATTCATACTTAAGAATAGTATGGAATGTGATGGTGATGCTTCACGTTAAGCATCCATGATCCAATGGGAATATCGTGAGTTAGGGTTTGGGTATTAGTGCTGATTAGTAACATTAATATAATTAATCTTGTTGAACCCAACTCTAATGCAAATAGATAAAGATGAGTATTCATGTTTAATACTCTTATATGATGGAATGATGGTGAAATAACCTCCTTATATGGTCATAACCTTAATGTGTTAATTGGTGGTTATCATAGCCCCATGGTCGATACTTTCTTATGCTAAAGTTGTACATTATGAATATGATGAGGGTTAATCATATATAGATTCCTTGCATGTTGAGGTAATAAAGGAATGTTCTCAATGTTAATATAACCCTGCTATGATTGTCTATGAATATCTCCCAGCTCATTAATGCAATAATGTGTTGATCCAGTGTATTATATGTAAGTGATGTTGTTGAGCCTTGTTATAAGGCATGCAAAGATAATGATGATCTTGCAGGGAATAGTATGACGGTCTTAATGACCTTTGGGCACGGTTGAGCCCTGAATGAGGTGTAATACTCTTGTGTTGATAAGGGTTGATACCCTATGATATTGTGAAAAAGGATTTATATCTTGTGATAGTATGATGACTAGTGTAGTCTCATGAATGACAAGTGAATAGTACCATGTGATGATGAGATGAGAAATTATGTTTCACACATTCAATATCTTTTGAAGTTGTAATATTTATATGATTGATAGAAGTGAATTAGGGTTTGTATGTCCACTTGTTTGATGCATCCTTAATTCACCCAATTGACATAACTAATCAAGTGCAACTCTAATCAAGTAGTGCCTTGTGCCGTAGAGCCATTTTTAGTGTCAGAACTTGCTGGATGGTGAAACGAGTATTCCTAAGGGGAACTCGAAGCGCATACTGTTGAGTATGTGGGGGTGGAAAGTTGAGGATATATCCTTGTCATCCACAATGTAGGTTATGGAGGATGGCTATGGTCATGCCTCAGGCATTTGATGTGATTGAGGACAACTGTGGTTGTACCTTGGATTAGGGGGTTTTATATACCCTAATTTCTAGTGCCGTGACATGTACCAAGGGCATACTTGTGGTTAGCAGCTTGAGTATATGTCACTACAGTGGCAACTTTGACTGATATGTCACTGCCTTTTCACTTATACTGACCGAGGGGAAGATATCTTAGGATACCAGCACTCCTAGATCTTATACGGAACCGAATAGCCCTTCACAGGGGTAGGTTGGACTTTGGATGGTACAATTCAAACTCCCCACGGCATAATAAAAGATGTAATACAACCATGTAGAATTTTTGTTTAGGGTTATACACGACGTTTCACATTGGATGATAACCCTTGTTTGTTATCTTTAAATAAAGATGATGCTTAGTGAAATTAAGAAATAGTATATATACTTAGGTTGTGGATATGCTTAATATTGTAGATGCGTACATACAATAGCCATGCTTATGTTGATAACTATACTTCTATTGCTAATTATAATTATTATGCTATCTATCTCATGTTGTTAGTTATATTTAGCATGCTAGCCATGCCTTAATAACTAGAGATGCATATACTGCTAATCATGCTTATCCAGATAGTTGTGCTTATGTTGTTAGCTCTTCTTATGATGTTGGTATGTTCAACCTGTTAAACATTCCGATGTTGTTAGATAGAAATATGATACTAGACTTATTCATGATGTTAGAGATGCTCATGATTCTAGAATCCTTATACTGTTAATAGGGATATGAGAATAGTCTGGCTAATGAAGATAGTTATTATCTGCTTCTTTATGTATTTTGTTAATCATCAATGCTGTTGAGCTTATTTGTTATATATGATTAACCTGCTTAAACTGTCTGATTACCTAAAAATGTTGGAATCAATAAAAGTTGTTGGAGGTTATATCTCTTGCTGGGACATGGGTCTCACCCTTGTGGTTCACAACTTTGTTTTAGGTAATCGACAATGACGACAATAGAACCATGGAAGTAAAGTGGAACTATAGTAATGAATCTTTGAGAAAGTTGATTAGATGTCTAGTGTGCCCTAGAGTCATCCATGTACTCTCAGGTCCTGGCAGGAAAAGTTTATATATGGTGTTTCAAATGAACCAGACTTTTGTAAGAATGTTAATGCTTGTTTGTGTGGCATATATGAATGTTGTTCTCTTGTGTATATACATTGTGGCTAAGGCAATAAAACAATTTATATAAAATTCTTGGCATAGTACGAATATAAGAAAGATGATTGGATCTTATGCAAATGTTTTTCAGTGGGAGTTGATGTTGAAATAGGTTTAATTTACCCATATTTTTGGGTATGTGATTAATTAATGATCAATTGTGTTTTATGTTTTGAGAAATCTTGTTTAGTGTAATTGGTTCTCACACTCGATTTCATTTAAAGCATCGTAGAAAAAAACACAACTTTATCATTGGTTGTATTCAGTAAACCAACTCCTAAATCTGTATCCCATATGCAACCCAGTGTCACCTATGCCTTTAGTTAGCGTGAATAAAATCATTGAGAAACACAAATTGGGGGTGGGAAAATTTTCATAGGACACATAGTGTGTACACCTTCATCGTTGGTTGCTGTAGATATAACCAATGAGAAAAACAATTAGTTTTTGTGGGACACATGGCACCTATAAATCTTTGTCCCATGGGATATTTATGAAAGAACTAACTACACAGGATTTTGGAGGAAATTAAAATACCTCACAATTTTTTTTTGTGAAATTCTATTTTCACGGGCGGTATATCACATCATTAGATTTGGGAAGTGACCGATTAAATAAAACACAATATGTGTTTTCTTAGATAGTCAAACAGTGGTGGTTATCTTTAAAGAACCGACACAATATGGTATATTGTCAATTTTTCTTGAAAATTAATCCGACGAGATATCTCATTTTTGTAGTAGTGTCACTTTCTTCCCTAAAGTATAATGATCCTATGAAACTCATCTACAACTCCCTCCCAGCTACATTTAAAAGCCAACAAAAATGTCCATGAGGGATGATGAGGTAGATACCTAGGATGAAACCCCTTTTCGGGCAATCCAGAGGTCAAAAACTCTGAAGTTACTTATGAGTCTATCATTCGATCAACCAATGGTTCCATTCTCCCCCACACATACACCGACCAGGTTTATGCCTTTGACCATTGTAGTCTTTAGTCCATCAGGTGGTATGACCAAATGTGATCCTCACAACTTGGAGGAACCTTCATCATGATCTCTGCTATCATCACCACTTAGATCACCCCTACAAATGGTAGTGAAGGCTATGACGGGTACATGTTATTTCCCTCCTCATTGGGTTTGATAAACAAGGAGTTAAACCAACATGAGATATGTCAGTCTGTAGAAACTATAGTATAGGAACAAGTTTTAAAACTTGTCTTTGTGGTTTCTAGTTGTAACAAAATCATAATCCAACCCTAAAAATATGAATAACATAATCATACTCACATTTAGCTTAACATAGAAGGATGATAGGAAGAATATATATGCCTAATACCTAACCTTGATAATTTTGACTATGAATTAATCAAATATGAAAATAATATTGATTGAATCATCTTAATGTGGTATTTACATGTTAGGTTACCCAAGTTTACTATAAGAATAATCATTATCATATGGATATATATGTAACCAAAAACCTTGGTATGTATATATATGGGTCTCAATGTAATATTGATTCTGGAAATATTTTTTAGAGACAAGCCTAATTGGAATACAATGTTAAGGAGTAGGTATAATATGACCTATTCTAGTACCCCATTGTTATGTTATATATCCATGTTAATTTACACATAAGAATAATGAAAAGTATTTACATATTCATATATGATTTTATGCATAATTTAGACCCTATATATTTCTAGTAAGGGTAATATTGGTAAAAGAATGAATTAAAGCCTAATTAATAAGAAATATACATTCTAGAATCTAATCTAAAGAAAATTTAATATAACAATCAAGTATATAATATTTTTTATATATAACCAAGTTGAAGATCTAGAAATAATATTGATGGGAAAATATGGAATAATAATTTAATATGGGAAACCAAAATGCTAAATAACTCGAATAAAACAAACTTTATTCCAAGCCAATAATAAAAAATATCATTCTACCCTTGTCGATCATTCTCTTGGTTGAATTTTGGAGCTCTATACATGGAATATCTGGATTTTATACAACTTTATTTAAGGTACCAAATTTTTATTTTATCTTTGGAAAGCTTATTCCCTCTTGAAAACATACATTATAGATAGGTTTCTTAGCCTAAATATGTTTTAGAAACTTTTAGCCTTCCTCTTTGAAAGACTAACAACACATTTCTAGAAATAGTAACACAATCTTTAAACATTGAAAAAGGGCATGCTAGTGCCCCTAGTTTAGTGGAATCATGCTTCCACCCCTTTGCACAAAGCTAAATGACATAAGGTCCATCTATATACTGGGAGTCTCAGTTGGCGTGCTATCATTATCTATAGGAAAAAACAAATGGCTCCCCTAATGACTAGACATTAACATGTGCTATCTATTTAAAATTTGAAATACCAGTCTAAAAAATTGGACATTGAATCTTATTAGATTTTAAAACCCATTTCTATATTTTGATACTTTCCTATATTGTTTATTCCTTTGAATTTTCTCATAGAAATCCTTTGTAGATAGGTTCATACTTTTACCTTCTAATTATAAATTTTGTATCTGTCATTTGACTGACCCAATATTTTGCCTACTTGGGGTCCATTTGTGGTTTTGATCCTCCACAAATTTATAGGTAGGTGATCAAAGAATACATATAGGAGACTTGGAAGAGTTCCCCCCTATTCAAAAGTAGATATGATTCATACCTACTCTTAATTTTGTAATACTACGTGTAGATTCTATGACTCTAATGTAAAGAATGATTGTATACAGATTATTTTTGTATTTTTTGATATTATTTGTAAATATTTGATCATAAGGATATGGTATGTTTACAGAAATTAAGGTGGGTGAGATCAAGTGACTAACAAATACATTCTTTCTAACCATGATACATCTGTCTTCTATTGACTCATGTGGTAGGGTGATCTAAAATATATTCTTAGAATTAACATACAAGATCAAACAATGCTTGTTAGGTTGGGCTCAAACACGATATTCATTCAATAGTCAAGGCAAGAATTAGTTGTTAAGTTCACCACATATGTCTATAAATTGAGCATCGGGAAATGATCTTTACATGTCGCCTTATACAACTTCCTGTAATCGATACAAATCCTCCACCCAGTGACTGTTCGAATGGGTATGAGTTCATTATCTTCATTTCATATCACGGTAGTTCCACCCTTCTTTGGGACAACATGCACGTGACTTACCCATGGCGAGTCAGATATCAGATAAATGATTCCAATAGTGAGTAGTTTAATGACTTCGCGGCGGACTACTTCCTTCATATTTGGATTCAGCTTCCTTTGATGTTTAATAGTCGACTTGTGGTACTCCTCCATGGGGATTTTGTGCATGCACAATGCTTGACTGACCCCAATGAGATCACTCATCTTGTATCTGATGGATTTTCTTCTTTTCTTTAATTCCGTCAAGAGTTTATCTTCTTGTTCTACCGTTAGATTAGAATTTATGATGACAGGGCAGACCTTGAGGTCATCCAAAAACACATATTTCAATCCCTCAGGTAGGGGCTTCATTTCAGGAGCTTGTGGTTTTTTGCACGGTTCTTCAGTAGCATTTACAACCTTGAGTTCTTCAATTTTGGTTTCAGGATCTTCTTCAGCAGTGTCGAGCTCGAGAACACAACCTCTCACTTTTTTGTCAATTGAACTAGCTTCATTTGGATTAGTTAGAGCCTCTCCTAAGGGATCGTCTTGTTCATAATCCTCTTTCATGAGGAGTGACATCTGCTCTATGCATTCAATCAAATAGACTTCTTCTTGCATGCTCGGTCTTTCCATACTTTAAAAAACTTTGAACTCGATAGTTTCTTTTCCTAGTCGAAGAAGCAATGTTCCTACATCAACATCAATCAGAGCTCTTGCAGTGGCAAGGAATGGACAGCCAAAAATGAGAGGGTATCTAGCATCTTCTTTTATATCCATGATGACAAAGTGACACAGAACATAGGAATCTTTGACTACCTTGATAGGGACATCCTTAATGATACCTAAGGGAAGAGTCAGAGTGTTATCCACGAGTTGTATGGTCATTCCAGTCGGGAGTAGTTCAGCAAACCCTAGCCTCTTGCATAGGCTAAGTGGCATGATGGAGATACTGGCTCCAAGATCGACCAATCCTTTCTTATAGGAAGAATCACCAATATGACAAGAGATCCTAAAAGATCCTGGATCTTTCTGCTTCTTTAGCATTTTACTCTGGATGATGTCTGAAGTGGTTGTTGCTAACTTGACTATTTCATATTCTTCAGTTATATTTTTTCTAGTGAGAAGTGACTTCAGGTACTTTGTCTAGGCTGGTATCTCAGCCAGCGCATCTACAAAGGGTAAATCAACATGAAGCTTCGTCATAGCTTCCTTGAACTTATTGAAATGAGTATCGAGCTTGGTTTGCTTCAAATGAGTAGGGAAAGGGGGACAAGGTTTGTACACTAGCACATCTGGCTCTGGTGTTTCTTTTTCGTTATCAATAGGTTTTTCAAAAATTTCCTCGTCTGTCTTATCAATAGTTACTACCCTTTTCTATTGAGACTCAGGTGTTGTCGAGTCTTGGACAATCATAGAGTCATCCTCATCTGTAATAACCACAGGTGTCTTGACAGGAGGATCATAATAATCTTTTCCAGACCTGGTGGTGACAACCTTTAGTTGCTCAGGGTGCTTAGGATTATTCTCTGGTTGGCCAATAAAGGCTCCGACAGGTGGCTTCATGCTAGCTGCAAGTTGAGCTAGTTGAGATTCAATAGCATCTGATGGTCTTGCTAGTTAGCTATCATAGTCTACTACGACTGCAACATCTTCTCAATGGCCGTCAACTTGTCATCAGGAGAAATGGGACCGACTTGTTGTTCTTGTTGTTGGTTCTGGTATGGGACTTGGTTGGGATTCTGGAACTAAGAATTGTTTTGATAATTGTTGTAGTTCCTGTTCTAAAAGTTACCCCTCTAGTTCCCTTGATTCCCGAAATTTTGTTGTTGGTTATACTAGAATCCTAGAGGGCCTCATTGTTGATTATTTGAACCAAGTTGTTGCGAGTTTTCAGCACCTAAAGGATTTCCATATTGAAAACTAGGATGATTCCTATTCTGATTCGGATTGTAATATCCTTGACCAGGGATGGTGTTGATAACATTAAGATTTTCCATTTGACCATTATCTCCTTGGCCATAAGCGTTGCTCAGAACAACATCATAAAGAACATTACAGACCAACGTCGAGTGATCAGTTCCTTTACATGCTTCACAGAATAGTGAAGCTGACTTGATCTGTTCATGTTGTTGTGGGAGTGAGTGTCTTCTTTCATAGGCAGTAAGGGACGATTCGATATGATCTTGCCTTGCAATTAAGAGTTTGAGGGTTTCAATGATAGACTTGTACTTAGGAATAGTTTCAGCCATAGCTACCTTCAATACTCCTTTACCTACAAATCTACCCCAATTAGCTTGATTTTTAGCTACAAGGGTGACAACATTCCATGCACTGTCATAACTCTGACGCATGAAGTTTCCTCCGGATGAGGAGTCTAAAAGCCTCTTGATATCGTCATACACACCCCTATAGAAGATCTCAATGAGTTGATTCTTAGGAATGCCATGGTGTGGACACTTGCGTAGAAGATCCTTGTATCTTTGCCATGCTTCAACAAGGGATTCTCTATGGACCTGAGTGGACATTGTTATTCGATCCCTAATTTTCATAGGTGAGAGAAGGAGGGCAAAATTTTTCCAAAAAACATTTTGAAGTTGTTACCAAGTGGTGATGGGTTTGCATTGCAAGGAGTTGTACTAACTTATAGCTCTATCAGCAAGAGAATACTTGAATAGATGGAGTCGAATGGCATCATCTAAGACTCCATTTTGCTTTTTCATAGCACATAGATCGATAAACCTCAGAAGATGTTCCTGACTATCTTCTCCTTGCTTACCATAGAATGGGCTGTTTTGAAGCAAGGTGATCTAGTGTGCCCGAATCTTGAAGTTGGGAGCGTTGATGGGAGGAGGTTGTACTGGGTGATGAACGTCAGCAGCTTTAAGGATAGATAACTCTCTAAGGTCCTTCTGTAGTTCTACTACTTGCACTGCTGCTTGTGCTGCTTGGATTTCTTATTGAACTGTAGCTTTGGCTTCTTGCATGAGCCTTTCTCTTTGGGCATTAAGGGCTTGAGCTACCCTTCGGGCTATTTCCTCCTCTTGAACCATTTTTTCTTGATTCTGTCTGTTCTGATGACGAAAGGTTCTGTCAATCTCAAGATCAAAGCTAGTAGAGAGTCTAAGACTGTTCAAGTAGTACATACACTAGTCTTTGGGGGTACCTGGGATGGAAAGATCTTTTGGAAGTAAGATTGACGGAGTAGAGTCAAATTCAAGTAGATGATCAATAATATAAAAAGAAAAAAACCTAGATTAGCCTTAATGGAACTAGATTTGACTAATTGATTTTGTTATCCCCAGCAAAGACGCCAAAATTTGACGTGGTCTATTATCACACTAACAAATTCACTCAGGGTTGAAATCCCTGAGTTTTTACCAAAATCTTGTGTAATAATACCACCCACAAGCGGACGGGTCTTATCACAGTATAGTTGAGGATGAAATCCCAAGGGACAATGTTTTCAAGAATCATTGCTAGTCTATTCTAGCTCAAGTAAGACTAATATTTAGAACAAAAGTTGATTTTGAGTTTAACTAAACTAATTGCAAGAAATTAAAGAGCAAAATTAAAGTTGAATCTAGATTAATGATGTGGATCGTTGGGGTGGTCTCGGGTTTCACCATCGCTACACATGCAAACACATCCTAATACTCAACATCCAGGAAAGATCTACCTATCCAAATAGAACTACTACGAACCCTCCCAGAGGGATGTTTAAGTTTGCGTAAGCATCACCTTAGGCATCATATTTCTCGTCGCCATCCATATTACATACTTACGGATCCAAGGATATAGATATCCAACTGAAGCTGTGGTCCTCTCTTAGGATGTTTAGGCACATAGAAGCATCACCGTAGGCTAGATGGCTCATCCCCTCACGGATCATTCAATTATGACCTCAGGGAATCCCATTCTATTTCTAGTTAGGGAGTCAACTGCGTTAATCAACATTCAAACCTATATATTGAAGTTCATGCAACATAGGAAAGAACAAGATAAATGTAAGTAGGTGATCAATCCACAAACACACATCGATGATTAACAACAAATGAAAAGTTACATACATGCTATGGAATGTTTAATGAAAAGACATATAAGCATGGGCAGCGGGGCTAGTCCCCGCACCCTAGGAAAAGGAAACTACTCGCTCATGATGCAAGAAACAAGAAGAACAAGATAGAGGGAAGGTTCTGCCATGAGCATGATGCAGAATATGGTCGCATTTTGGTGAAGATATGATCTTCTATGCCACATCAGAGAAGATTTGGACGAGGAGCGAGGGAAACCATGACAGACGGGGCAAGCTTTCTCTCTCCACCTCCCTTCTCTTCACGTTCTACTTACTCACAGTAGGAGGAGCAATATTTTGGATACATATGTGGTGTGGATTGTGGATTGGATGGATGCACAAGCTTACCGCAAGGCTTGGCTGTGGATATCATCCTCCACCAGGGGTCGAGCATGGAGGCACACAGCTTGGTGGTGGAGTGGAGGATGTGGAGATACGTAGGCGGAAGATTTTCCCAGGGGTCAAGCACACTAGGTGCAGCCTAGTGGTGGAGTTGCTAGTTTGATTAGAGGAATAAGGGGTCGAGTGCATGGTTGCACAGCCTGGCAACATCCAGAATCCGATGCCCAAGTGAGGACCCCTATGGTCCTATTTATAGGAAATGGTGGAGTCTTACACAGTTTTGACCTGTTAGTATTCTCTTCACAGTTTGGAAGAACCGGTCTGGTCTTTCTCATGCTTTGGAAAACTAATAGCCGTCCTCACAGTTTTGAGACCGTGAGGGACTTCATGGTCTTGTGCCCATAGCGGTCTTCAACTTCCTATCAGTTTTGAGAGGAATGGTTGCTTGCTATATGGTCTTGAGACCCTTGTGTCCTTGCGGTTTGAAGAATGAATGCCACCCTCACAGTTTTGGAGACCTCTAGGGTTCACAGTTTGGAAACCGTGTTGCATTCCTTCACGATCTTGAGAATGCGACCTAGATTGCAATTTCCTTCACACAGTCTTAGAGGCCTAGCAGTTTTGAATGCAACGGTTCAATTTCACAATCTCTGCTTCTCAGTCTTGGCTTACACGATCTTAACATGGTCTCGCCTCTGCGGTCTTCACAGTTTGTGCCTCTGCCCCCTCACGCGGTCTTGAAGACCGTTCATCATCACACGGTTTCGAGACCGAGTGGGGTCGGCGCAAGGATGGTGGACGAGGCCAGCGGTGGTGCGCAAGTGTAGGTCGATCAGAGATCGTGAAGCTGCAGTGGTGAGGAAGGGAGATGGATTCGAGGAGGAAGACTGGGAGAGGGAGGTGAAGATGAAGAGGAGGTGACAGTGGTCATGGTCATAGCAACGCTACTATCCCACAATGGTCGTGGGGATCTGAGAAGGGAACTGGTTGCAGGCACTGTGGATGGTGCAGGTAGGAGAGCCGACGGGTTAGAGGACGATGGCAGAGGATTGAGGTGCTTCTTTGCACGTGGTATGGTGGTCAGATGAGGGAATTGTAGGTGATGGTATTTGCGGTCTCGGGACTGTGAGGGTGCTCGCAGTCTTGGGACTGTGGGGGGGGGGGCTCAAAACCCACCAAACCGTGAGGATGAGATGGTCTTCATAGTCTGGGATGCAAGCAGTTTGGAAGGAGGGGATCCATTCAGTCTTGGTGAAGATCGAGTGGGAGAACCCTAGGGAAAATCCAAGAGAGCAAACCGATAGGGCAGATCGCAGAGGATCGAGGTCGTGAGAGCAAGAACGAATGGAGGAGCAAACTACTAGGTCAAGACTGAGAGGTCAAGACCGCTAGGGCAAACCTCTAGGACACTTGGCAGTGGTGATGATGGTGGTTGAGGATGGTGAAGGTAGAAGGATGATGTTGATGAAGATGGAGGTGGAGGGTGAAGCAAAACAAGGTGGTGATGTAGGGTTAGTGAGAGGGTCTTGTTGAAGGTGGATGTCGTGAGGTGTTGCACACCAGGGTGATGATGGTGGTCATTGATGGAGGGTGAAGTGGATGAAGGGTGTTTAATGAGGGTGGATCTAGGGTTAAGTGAAGGTGATCCTAGATGAGGATTCGACATCATCATAACCTACATAATCTACATGAAGTTCATATAAAACCCTAGTCAATAAGAAAGATTGCAATTTGTAATATCTAGGGGATAAAAGTGATTGTAATGAGTCAAATTGGGCCCACGATGGCGACTGAAAATCATGATGAATGTGGATTCATCACCCCCCCAAAAAAGAGGGTGTTACCCTTATACCAAATATTAAAGGCATAGGCATACATATAGTTTAAAAGGGTTGACACTTACTACTAGTCCTTGGGTATCTAATCAAATAACCTCGTTGAAACCTTAAGTAAAATGAGGCATCATGACTACTATAGAAAGCTCTATAGATCATTCTTCTTGTACCCTTTTTCCCCCTTAGTACATTTGATATAATGTTCATAAATCATGGTTCTGGTTCCACATATTCATCTAATGGTATCACTGTGACCAATTGTGATTTGTAGTGTTCTTTCACTAATTTCATTGTTCACTTATTAATGGGATCATAACTCTATTACAATTGGTAGTTTTTATCTTTCAAGCTCTTTATGTGATACTACTTCCCCAGTGGAACCTTTTTTATATGTGTTAGATATTTAGTTCTACATTTAAACATTCATGTTGAGTATTCTAACTCAGTCATAGATTGATTAGGAATTTTTATATTTCTATTTGTTTAAGGTCTATAGCTATTCATTATAACTAGTGATGGATTTATGTTGGTTGTTCTATGTATCCTTCATAGTATGACCTAAAATATTGATTACATGACCAATATAATCCTAAATTTTGTGATATACATGCCTCTAACGAGAATAGTGTCCTTCCTACCATCATGTATACTCTCAATTCAATCCCAACTATAGAGGACTCTCCCTGCAATGAGTGTTATGTGTCTTCACCATGTAAAGTCAATAACACCAATAGTCATTTGTTGAGAGTCTTCATGTGGAGTTCTTTAAGAGATTTTTTCATCATCCCATACATTGTTCTTTCTTTTTCTAGGGAGCTGAAATCTGATTTTTATGTGCAATATGGAGGGATCAATTTTCTTGCCAGTGCATCCACTTATTGGTAGTTGTCTTATGAAAATGATCATTCACATAACTAATACTGGAAGTGGTTCTGACCAGAAAAGAGTTTTTTTTTATATGAATTACACATTATTTTTCCTTACTTACAAATCACCATATGACATATATCCTCAAGTGGCAGCAATAATGAGGAAGGTATGGATGCACACCTTTGATTACAGAATGTTGTATTCCAAGTGGTTTGTCTACTTCAAAATCATGCTCTGGATTTATGCCTTAAAATGACTAAGAGAATTTCATAATTTAATACAAAACTGAAAGGCATGGTATTTTCTATTGAGTTGTTTTTCTTTTGGTCTTCATGTACTAAAGGAATTTATTCTTCCTTATTATTCAAGATTACTAAAACTTGGTTTTATTGATTCTTATTTCTAGAGTTCAAATATTTTAATGCTAGACTTCTAATGTTATCTGCAACATGCAGAGGTTCTCTTACAATATATCCAAGAATATGGATAACATTCATATGGAAAAATTCACAAAGGAGATTGGTGAATTCATTTTCTTCATCATCTGAAAGGGGATGAAACAACTAGTTTGGGGACTAGAACCTTCCTTGATATCATTCTATCTATCATTTTCCATGTAGTTGTCTTATCACATTGAATCCACTAACAAATTTACTGAATTATATTGGAACTTTTCTTACCATTTTAAAAGGGATTTTAGGTATGGATGTTGTGGGATAGACATGAATATGAGTGAATGATTAATTGGTGAATCCAACACCATGGTAACTATACCTTGAATTATAAGAAATTGGTTAACCATCCAACAATGAAAAATATTGTACTTAGTGGATTA
The DNA here is from genome assembly GCA_963693085.1 of Alisma plantago-aquatica. Taxonomy (NCBI): domain Eukaryota; kingdom Viridiplantae; phylum Streptophyta; class Magnoliopsida; order Alismatales; family Alismataceae; genus Alisma; species Alisma plantago-aquatica. The sequence continues at coordinate 998,239,335 of OY856410.1, read as the reverse complement.
AGATACATAATTGCCTACAAAACTTAGTCAATAATTAGAAAATTGGTTGCTTGTTGTTGTTGTCTTTCTCTATGAGATTCTTGTACCATATCAATTGAAGTTCCCATGTATATGTGGTATCAAGTAAGATTTGAAAGCCCAATTATGTAACCTAAGATATTATTTAATGTTTCTTTGCTTCATGTTTCAGTTACATGATGGATGTTGTAGATCTATGTTGAGTCTCAACTGGTACTCAAGAGATAAAACTGCACAAAAAATACATCACATATTTCAAATAGGTTGATCACCTTTACCCTTAGTATATAGGCATCTATTACACGTGCTCCAATATTATAAAGAGTTGGATTTTTTTACTGGAGTTCTCCTTTTTGAAAATAAACATTTTCTCTTGTCTAAATTTGGGTAATCATTATTAGATTTTAAAAATAAGAATTATATGATATCAAGATGAGCAATATGGTTTTGTTGTGGAAACTTGTATTTACTTACCTTTTTCTCCACATTCAATTTCATCATGTGGTTTGATTACAACCTTCAACTTTCTTTGCATTTCTTATCTATTTATAATTGAAGCTTCACAATTTTAATTTAAATGGACCAATTTTACTATGGATCATTTCTCTGTCTATTCTGAAGGGGCACACACTTTCTTTGATGTTGTATAAATTCTCTATACCTTTGATGTGGTGAATTGATCAAGCAGAAAGTCATGGATTGAACCGAACTTATAATGGGCAAATGTGTAGTTTCAGGGTATGACATTCTTCTTGAGTTTCTCAAACAACACCTTATTAATGATTTTTCATAAAACAACTTTCACATATATTAATTTCATCACATTCATCCATGGAATGTTATGCCTCCCCCTTCAATAATTATTTTTGATTCATTAAAGTACATTTCTTGATACTTTGGCTGTAAAAAAGCTTTTTCAAATGATGATATCTTATACTATCCTTCTATCCTCATTAGGTTTTTGATGGTCAATGTGAATAACCATTTTGACTCATGTTAGTTGTTCATTGGACAATTTATATTGGATGGTTAAGATGTGGAATTTGGGTTGTAATTAGGTAATCGATCTGTCTAGGGTGATCCATCTAATGTTGGAGATAAGAGAATGTACTTGAAAAATCATATATGTTAGAGAGGTACAACACTAAGGTGCCAAGGCTGGGTGTGATGAATCCTTGGAGTGCATACACATCGTAATAATTTTAATTTTTTTCTAGCTTATAGTTACAAAAAAAATTATAGATTTCATGGCTATGCACATATTTTCTAATAAATCTTCATTACTTACCCTTAAACCATTTATAAATATAGCACAAGGCATATAACTATTAATTTCTAATCAACTTTAATCCATATATAGAATAGAAATACTTTCAATAATATAATGATCCTAGACTGTAATGTAAATGTCTTTTCTTATCCAAAGAGTGTTGTTTGTAGTTGAAAAATTTGTCTAAATGATTTTTAGATGACCATTTGGGGCTTTCTGTTACACTGCTTGAAAGTACATCAAATGAAAAATGAAATAAAATCTTTGGTAATTTATTATATCTATTTATGTTGAGAGCATGGGGATATGGTTCTTCTTCCCTTTACCATTAATGTTTAAGATTATCTTGCACTTCTAGCTACCATTTCAATTTGGGATGTATAATGTTGTTGACCTCTTGTGGTGTTGCTCCACCACAAGAAGATGACTCAAAGGCTCCACCTATGACAACTAGCAAGTAGGTTGTTAGTCAGTTATAGTTATGTTCTCTACACTAGTGGCTAAGAAAAAACATCATTTAGTGATTGTTCCATTATTATAATTAAGATGAAAAAGTATTTACAGTAGTTCCTTTCTAATAATTAAGCTGAAAAATTAATTTATTAGTAGTTCTTTTATACAAATTAATTTGAAACTAGCATTAATTATTATAAAATAATACATGAATTGTGAAATTGATGACTATAGTCTAGTGTGGAAAGTTTAATTATTCTAAATATTTTGTTTCTCCAGATGATGTATACCAAAAAAATCCGTTGTTAAGACCTTTTTGTCTTTAAATTGCTTATAAACTCAACAACCTCTTTGACTTTATTCTATTTCCTAGAAATTGGAAAACAATAATAAGATGCTTGATCAGAATGGTTTGTAAAAGGTATATTAGGAAAGACATCTACATTAAGTATTAAACTAACTTATCCCTCTATAAACTATAGACACCAATCCTAGAAAAATATTGTATACCACTAAGTATTTGGTCAATTTGAAATAATATTATATGCAATATCTGTTTGGATAAGATCAATTCATAGTTTTCTATCTAACATTATGTGCCATATATGCCTAGTTATTGGTTATATTTTAAGAGAGATATGATTCTTTAAATCCTCATATGACTATCATTGAGAACAACCTTCATCCCAATGCTAATGATCACTTTGTTCCTAACACATGAGTTTCTAGAGATGAGACAATCTCTTCACATGATCAATGCTTGCCTATCCTACATGCTCACATGATAGTGAAAATTTTTCTTCTTTCCTTATTCATGATTCATACAAAGTGGTATGGTTTAGCTGTCCTATATTACACTTTTCATTGTTGTAAAATTTCATATGGGTAGCATGTTGATTTGCATTCGTTCATAGACATCTTATATAAGAATGGACTCTTTTGGTTCTCTTCAAAAAGTAGAGTTCGAAAACAACTTGATATTTTCAGTTTAAGTCATTTTTGGCATTCACCAATTTATAGTCTATAACCTATAAGATGAAATTAAAATATCTTGGAAGTTGCTATACAAATTAAGTCTTATATTTGACATCAACTACCCACATTTCTCTGTATTATTTTTCACCTGATTAGTGAAAACTTGTAGTTTCATATGATTGTTTTGTCCCATAATCATATATCAAATAAGTTTACCTTGAAAGTGAAGTTATAAATACATCAGTTGTGGAATCTAAGTTGACTTTTCATTGCAGAACAATTTGAGAATGCATAATTTTGTGGACTAGTTGCTTGCATGTCTTGGAAATTTGCATGTTGCCTCAAATTCATACTAGCTATGCAATTTTTTATCTGCATCAAAATAAAATCAACCATCAACTTCTTCACTTGGGGTGAAATTCTACAAAGACATCTAAATACGTCACACATGATGTTTTACTATATCACATTTTTCATGTTGCAGCTACTTCACTTTATGTGCAACTGCTTCATAGTATGTTGCAACAGTATCTTGTTATGGATTTATCCTCACAACATATAAAATGTGTATTTTCTAGAGACAATGATATTATTCAACATTTCATTTATTGCATGTTGTAGGAACTAACTTTATGGGTCGTTGCTCTACACAAAAGATGCTATACACTACTATGATAGACTACATGGTAGATTTGAAGGAGGGTATTGGTTTTCTGGTTTCTAAGACCACATAGCTGTCCCAAGTCCACTCAATATTTGGAGATCCAACAAAAGAAGACACCACTAGAAAGTGGTATAAGAGTGGAAAGGATGAGTATTGGTGATGATAGGTACCATAGCCCTGGTAGATATAGGCAAGTGGTTTAGTTATCGATGATTGCAATCTTCCAGGGGTTGTTACAGGATGATGATGTCAAGTCTCTTGTTATTCCCTCTTGTTGGTAGTTTTTGTTGAGACATGTTTTTAGGTGTGCTGAATGAAGTCTATGGTGTTTTTTTTTGAGTTTGAGTTTGAGGAAGGGCGGTGACTAGGCACCTTGTTTGGTCTCTTTTAGTGCTTTGATGATAACAAGCTCTTCTTTCTCGCTATAGGGAAAATATACAAGTCATGGTCTTGATCAAAGATTGGCATTCTTTTTGTAGATGGTGTTGGAGTCTTAGTTTTGTTTTTATTTATTCAATCTTTGGGTATTTCTTGGTGTTGTAAAAGGATAGTGCCTGATGTTTGGTCCAAATCTTGCGTGGTTGTTTTTAGATGTCTTTGAACCTTGTACCCTAACCCTTTAGATATGTGTGTTGTTGGGTGGGTTTGTCTTAGGTTGGAAGTACCTGAGGATGACCAATGGTTACACTATTGATTCTATGAATACCACTACTCTTGGATTTGTGTGATGTTGGACATTATGAGCATTGATAAAAATGCTACTTGAAGGGTGTTTTCTTCTTTAAATGGAAGGTTACATAGTTCCACTACCAGCTTCAACCTGTTGACCTCGTAGGTGGAGAAATGAAGGTTTCTTGATTTTTGGAGGAATTATTATTGTTGTGAAAGATCGTACATGTATTAGTGATTCTTTTCTTTTATATTTTGGTGGACTAACCATGGGCCAATACAGGAGATCTTGTTCATTTTTATCACAGGTTGATCTCATTTTATTTTATAGATATGGGGAGCTTGATGGGGTTGAGGTGGTATGTGGGTTTGGAGATGTTAGATATTGTTATTTGTCTTTTTCTACTTTGGTAATCTATATTTTTAGAAAGAATCTGCACTAAAAAACTTCAAGACTCCAATATAAAGTTGTCTTCTCATATAAGATGTAAAAATGGAGGTCGACAAGAGTTGGCCACTGTGTTGTTTTACTCAAGGTTTGGATGATGTACTATCTCCTTGGGTTGCAGCAAAGCAAATATCTTTATCATTATGTGAACATTGCCATTGCTATTTAGATTCTTGTCCTTATCTATTTTTTGTTTTACTAAAAAGGTGAATAGAAACTTTCCTATTTTGAATGGTCAATTATATCCTAGCTATACAAATTCTACTTGTAGGATGGCATGTCCATATTTAGATTAAAAATTGTTGTCACATTAGCAAGCTACTTTTATTACAACATGGTGCTCATATAAGTTTTAGAATATTTTCAACATATACGCCACACCTCTTGAATTCTACTTTACTTTTCCAACCATTCAACTAAACTCAAATGGTTCTATATTAACACATAGACGAATACATAAATTAATTTTTTAAAGAGGTCTAATCATCGTTAGAGAATTGAATGATGTTCTATTTTAATATGAGTAATGAAATGTTTTAGTTTTCAATAAATAATCCTATTTGTAAAAGCTTTATCTATTTCTGTGCAAACTAATTTAACTTTTAAGTTTACATGTTCAATTGCTAAATATAAAGATGTTTAAAATCTATATGGATGTTTGCACCAATTCTATTAGGCTTTCTACTTACTAGACTTTCACTATAATGGTTGTCAAATCTTGGAATCTATTTTTAAGAGTCACCCCTTTTCCAATAGTAAACATAATTTGCTTGATCTACATGAAGCAAATAGATAAATGGATGCCAGAATCATGGCCTTAGTCTAGTTCTAGTACGTACTTAACAATATTTGGAGTCATTAATAGATGAGTAGTTGTTCAATCTCTTGTTATGTTGTTTATAATCATCTTCTATTACTCATCCTCATTCACTAACATCCCTACCAATCTCATTCAACCAGTCTCATACTTGTCTCCTTTTAATCATAGAATAGTTGGCATACATACAAGAAAAGGGAACTTCCACATTGTTTAATAGTGTTAAATAGATGATGATTTGTTGCAAACTGAATCTTCACCATGGTAGACAAATGACTATTTTAGAAGATACAAATTTTTATGTTACCTTCACTAATTCAAGTCACCTAGTCGACCCTTATTCATCCCTTCAAAAACACTACACTGCTGCTTGAATAAGAAGGTTCAAGGGTGACACCTAAGTCAACATTATAGATGTGAATGGGAGATCGAATTTGATTCCTTATTTTTAATTCCCCTTCCATAATAATGTTGACAAACTCTTACATGTATCCCTGGTTATACCAATTCCCCATCTCTAAAAATTCTTGGGAGTTCTAGATATTTCTATTTGGAAAGGTAATCATTTAATCTCATGGATTTTGTTTCTATTTCAGAATGTACATTTTCTTCCATGATACACAACATTTTATTTTTAAAACTAGGGTCTTTCAACTGTTGTTTGACTACATTCATATAGCATCTATGTTAATAGAGTTAGATTTTGTAAGGCTTGATGAAGAGACTCCTTAACTATATTGTAAATGAAATTTTATCATCAAGTCATCAACTAATTTATGTTGAGTCAAAACATTAATATTCTTTTGTTTTCAAAAAGTGGATTCTATTCAAAATACCTTGATGATTCAACACATGCATCTTTCCATGGCACATAATTTTTAGTAGATGCATGGCACAAAAAAGGTGACATGTATGCCCATTTGTCGTGTTAGGTTGTAAATTAACCCATGGACATGTATGACTATTTTGGTATATATTATCCTATCTTTATTGTATTTTTTCAATTCCATGATCATTCAAACTGAATACCTAACAACTACAATTGTTTGATTGAACTGAAGTGCAGTCAAAATGCTACACATCATAAGGCTTACCATTCTAGAAGCAATGCCATTGTCAACAGTTTGGGTATCAATCAATTATTGGCTTCTAATAAAAATGCTCCTATAGCTTCTAGAAATGGACTTTTTTGCTGGAGTTGACTATATCTGTTACACGTGTTCTAAATTCACTTTGAGAGGTGTTTCTTTGTTGGGATTGAATCTCTATTTCATGTTGGTTGTTCTATAATGGTTTGAGAAGGAAACCCTCTTTTGTTTTTGGTTTGAAGTGTCATAGTCTGAAAAGAGTTTTTTTTTTCTATCGTCTTTTTTTGTTGTTGTCCATGAGCCTAATTAGAAATCTTCATGTATGCATTTTAAATATTTTTCCTATGGTTTTGATATATATCCTATGATTTCAGTATATGCTTACAAATATATGTGTATTAGCCATTTGATAAATTAGACAACCCATTTTCTAAAAAATAGGAACGTCTTTATCCTTATCTGCTACACATTTGTAATATACCCAAATCTCAGTATATATGTTAACCCTCACTCTTTTGAGCCCTTTCAAGTACTATAACATAAAGTAATGGTATCCCCCAATTTATATTCAATTCGGAATATCTTGAATCAAATATTTTTCATATTTTAATTTTGTAGAATAAAATAAACAAATAAATTCATTAGTAGGGTTAGGTGTACAATACATCAATAAATAGTGGTTACCTTTAAATTGGTACTTTAGGATCTTCCTAGATCTAGGGTATCAAATAAAATTAGAGATATTATATACTAGTTGATAAAATAGGTGAAATAGATGCATAAAATGGATCAATAACACACAAGCGATACAATTGAACTCCAATTAATGTCAAAAGGTAAAATTGACTCCAAACTAGATTTCTCCATAGTCCAAACAACCAATTATGAAATTTGATGTCCTTCAAGTAACACTTGCTCCATCAATTTAGCTTCTAAATAAATAAAATAAGTTACCTAGCTTTAATTAATCTACTCATTTAATAGGTCAATTATAGGATTTATAAATCTTTTAACACCTTTCTCCTTTCCCATAGTTCATGCGGCCTCCCCTGCATCTTCCTCTCCCCTGGTTGGGATTCTTACACTAATGCCAGCCACAGGTAATTGATGCCCTCCTTCCTCTCCTCCTCTGTCATTCCTCTTCCCGTCCCTCATCCATTTCCTATTTTCCTATTTCGTTCTACCTTTCCTCATTCTTCCCTACATATACCATTGCCTTCCTTCCTCCTTCCTCTCACCTTCTTTCTCACAAAAACATAAACCCTAGCCGCAAGGAAGGCCAATGTTATGACCGCATCTGAGCTTAATTGGCAAACTAGGGTTTACCTGGATGATTACATGCTTAATTGGATTGATCATTGCTCAAATCTAATTAATGATGATAATTCAATTATGATGTTTTAAACCTAATAAGAACTTTAAGTGAGATTTTACTTTGAAAAATTAGGGTTTGAGAAATATAACCCTAGTCGGCTGAAATTAGGGTTTTTACCCAATAAGCCAATGTTGGAGAGGAATGAGAGAGGTAAGAAAAGGAAAATGAAAATGGTATCTAGTCTTGGATAGCACGGTTGTCGTGGGTAGCACGGTCGTGCTAGGTCATTGGTGGCACATGCATGCTAGGCCACACGACTGTTTTGAAAGAATTGAACTATTAACCAACTTTTGTACTCAAATTTGATGAAACCAATGCACCACAGCCATGGTAGGAAGCACGTACATGTTGTGTCCATCTTGGCATAGCCTTGGCACCTTGCACGGGCATTCTGGGGCATTTTCTCTTCAACTGACATTTTTGTAGAATTCTGGATAGCAGTGCGCTATTTGATTTTTATTTATTTACTAGTAAATCCAAATGATCTGAAATTTTTACTGTAGATATGAAACTCAATCGTAAACAACATATAAATTTTCATAATTTTTGGAGGATCTTTTAGATATTCAGTAGATGATCTCCATTAACATTTGTATGATAGAAAGTTCAACTGAAATAAGAGAAAGTATAGTGAGGGGTCAATGTGCAATTGACCCAAGCAGCTCAATTGCTCTATATGGTCAACCTAACATACTAGAAGATCTCATAATTTGTGATTCATTCCAGAGAAACAAAATCCTAGAGAGAGAGGGAGAGTTAGGGTTTGAGAGGAGAAAGTGGTGGAATTGCTGATTTAGGGTTTCTCTATCTGAGATATGATGAAATCAAGTAAGTTTAGCTTCTTTGCATAGCCTTTCATGGTGAATCTTCTCTCACATGTCACGATTCTGTCCATACTTTGATTTGGTCCAAAATGGTATCAAAACTTCCCCTTTTCTCACTCTTTCTTCATACTCCCAGATTTTTAGGGTTTCCGAGTTGAAAGGAAGAAGAATTGGGTGAATTGCTAGGGATTTGATATGAAATCAAGATTTCCAGGGATGAGCTACATTTTAAAGGTGTTTTCACACATTAGGGTGAGTGGGAACTTCCCTTAAATAGTATATTGCATGAAAATTGGTTAAATCATCCATAATTTTTATTTGCTCAGTATGCGATTACAAACCCTGAATTGTCTATTTGATCTAAGTTGTTGCAAAATGATATGAAATGGAATCTTCCTCTATTTGAATGAGTTTCAGATGATAAAATCATATTAAAAATGTTTACAATACATCCTAATGAGAATTCCCTAAGTATTCACAGAGGTTATAAGAGTAAGCTAAAATATAGGGAATTTGTTTATGACTGAAATTGTTGTATAATTAAATAGAGAAATTTGTTTATCTGGATACCCTTGGTTATGGATGATTGTTTATATGAACTCATAGTACATATATGTCAGATACTATCTTGGATTTCATTTTAGGTGAATAGTGTTTGTTTGATATCTCAGTAAAGAGGGTGAAATCCTAGCTGCGAGGAAAGTTGGATGTTTACGAATAGATATCGTGAAATCCATTTGAAGGGATTTTCTTGACATGATAGAATTTAATTATTCAATTTTATTATTGATGCATGATATCTCATTGAATGGCTTGGAAACCTAAATTTAGCTTAGTTACAAGTTTTCATACATATAATGATTTTATATGATTTGTGTATAGTAATCTTTATTCAGTGAATGTTTATGTCGTATAAAATCCTTATGAGAGCCATGTGATAAGTGAATGAGGTAAATGAAACCCTAAGGATAGGGTGTTCAATGAATCAAGTATTGTGATATCAGTGTTCTCAGTATGAGATATGGTGATTCTTAATAGTTCAATTGCATGATTCTAGTGTATAAAGTGCCAAGTTGACATGTATTCTGTTCATTTAAGAATTTTAGTCTGTATGTATGTATAGTATGATGATTACTCAGAATATTACACTATTTTGAATATACCACTCTGCCAAGTTTAGAATGATATACATGTTGTATTATAAATTTCAAATAAATAGACGTGGTACCATAGAGATACCAGAGTCAAGTATAAGTAAGGAAAAGATATAATTAAGTAAGAGCTTTCAAAGAATAATAAAATAATAGACTTAGGAGCCCTGAACACCGTATATTCCCAATGGATGTCTGCATTGTAGGGAGGAAATGATCCACCCTTCCAGTGACTAGTATACGGGGATCGGAACGCACCCACAGAGCATGTAGGGAGACGAAGCCCTTGAGGAAGTCTCCTAAGAGAAGATAGGTTACCCAACATGAACCAGAGATCCCCGTGGTAACCCAGAGGTACCCACAGAGCGCACCAAGATGAGGCCCACAGAGCATCTCAGACACTTCTCCTGTGTAATCAACCTAGTAGGAGAGGTCTAGTTAAAGGCTAGCTGTTTAGTCGCCTTAGTCAGATGTGACGGTTCGAGTCAAGTAGACCTGGATTCAGTTCTAGACTTAGCTTCCCGAGTTTTAAGCTAAGTCTTGTACGATGAGATCATAGTTTGCGACGAGTCTTCATATGTAGAGTACACTGCATATGATTATGGCATAAGTTAAAATATGATCATATAGGTTTAAAGAGTTTCTTATAAGTAAAAAGAGTTACAAAATATTTGAGCATAGTTTCATAGTAGTTGTACTTTAAATGTAATATTTGCATTCCCTGTTATTTTAACTATATTGTTTTAGATCTGCTCAGTGTAGTAATTATTGTATTTTATTCCAGTTTAATAAATTATCTAGAGTATCCTGCCATATTTATTATTGTGAATGATTAGTATCTTTAAAGCTTACTTTTGTTATAATTGATATCAGTTGCTCAAAGGTATATCTATCATTATATCAGTGCATTAGACTGTTTCTTTGAAGTACTCATTCACTGAGCGAGTAGGCTCACCCCTCTACTAAAATTTTTATGGGAAACCACGTGGACTTGAAGAAAGTCAAAGAATCTGAGTAGATCTACCACATGAGTTAAGTATGAGATTGGTTAAGTTTAGTCGGTCCCTGTCACTCTAGGTCCTTGTATAGATGTGAGAGAGTTATAAATGATATTTTGTATCTTTGTTTCCTTAATAAGAGAGAATGTATCTGATTGTCATGTCGTATGTACATGGAAGTGTGAGATACATAATGAATGTATGGATGTGTATCATTAATGTTGAGATCATATTAGAGTAATAAAAGTTTAATTCTCTTGTAAAGTTTGTTTATGTGATTGAATGCGAGAAAACAAAGAGTTTGAAATAAAAAGGAAAAGTCAGGAGTGAACTTTGTATTAAGTGTAATCCTCATAGTCATGCCCTAATATCATGATTAGTGGTAATCATGGGATGTGGATTTGACAGCTTGGTATCAAAGCTTAGGTTGAGTCATCAGGGACCATTAAGATAGAAAATTAGAGTTATAAGTGTGGAACATAGGAGGTGATGTGTCTATAGCTCTGGGAAGTCTGGGTATTTGGATACCCTGGCCCGATATCTGAATACTTAGGTTGACAAATATCAAGCTACTCTTTCTATTCTTCTCTGGATGCCCTAGCCAGGCATGCCGTGGGAGAATAGGCTAGAGAGAAACCCTATAAATATTAGGGTTAGGAGACTGAAAGTATTGAAGAAGTACGATCTTAAAGATAGAATGTGCTACAACTCTTGATTTATATTGCTTCTTTGATTGGAGATCAATAGAAATGCTCTTATATATGAATTCATATTACCAATTTGTAGAATATATATGGTTCTTTTATATTATTGTGTGTCATGAAGTGATTCAATTATTGTTTATATTCTTTGTATTAAGTAGACCAGAAGTAATGTTTAAATGAATTTACCCTAAGTAGATATTCTTTCCACATTTTTTGAAATAAGTAGGAGATGGTTAATCTTGAGTAGCTCTTGGCTTCAGGACTGTAGGTTTGGCCTAGTCTGGATGGTAGGGTGCGTTACTGGGATCTAATGACTCCTATTAACAATATAATAAGAGTAAACTCTGGATAAATTAGACCCACATCATAATGAGAATGTACATACACTAAGATGTTGAAACATATGGGAAAGATTAGAATAGCTAATAATCAGTTGGAACTGATATCTGAGATTTAACTTTGGGGCCTCATATGAGAAACCCTTAATTGGAATAAAGGAACATGACATAAGGTTCATATTAAGTTTAATGATTAGTATTATATGAACTTTAAATATGAAATATGGAAAAAATATGAGAAAAATATGTAAGGGCCAAGATAGTAAGAATCAATCATGAGAAATGGATCATATAATCGAGTATAATGCTTTTATGTACTCCAAAGAAAAATGAAAATAGAAGGAAAGAGTTAAGTATACAATAAGTACATAGAAGTGAAGAGTCTTCAGAAGAGTTAAAGTGAAGAGAATTAGATGAACATGTAAATCATAAGACTAGGATAAGAAACTAAGTTAAAACAAAGATAAATGTTGGAAATGATGAGTTTGATTATGGAATGAGGGTTATGATATAATTGAGAGCATGGAATGTATACCTTTATTTTGAAGTTAATACATTCATCCTTACTACCTTTGGATTCCAAGTCTCTATAGAACAACAAATAGTTTCTAAAATAAGAAAAACAAAAGTGTAGTTTAACAAATGAATAAGTCATACAAAGGTAGACTATATTCAAGAAGGAAAAACTTGATTGAAAGAGAAACTAAGCTTGACCCATGCATGAGCCGTTTGATTTAAAATGAAGGATATGTAATGTATTAAGCATGAGTTGAAACTAGTAGAGAGATTATTGATTTAGAATTTCAACTTCACATTAGTAGAAGGATGAAAGGAAATATATGCAACATGGTATCCATGATCATACACATAAAAGAAGCAACATGATCATAAGAGAAAACTAGAAGTTAAAGATGACAGGTGGAATAGTAGTATATGGTAAGGGGATTATGGAAAGTAAGGAAGGGTTTGAAACATAATGGAGTAATATAGATTATAAAAGAAAGAGGTTGTGAGATTCAAGAAAGTGCTAATTAGTCAAGTATCCTTGTTGATAATTAAGTAAGCCTACATATGAGAAATGTATTAATGAATGTTTGAATATAAGAATTCTAAGTCTCAAAATCATCTTCTCTTTCATATATTACTTAATGAGAGAAATGTGGGAATGAAGTGATAAGAAAATGAATAATATATGATGCATAACCACCTTGGTAGAGAAATCTAGTGAATGTAATAATGACACACAATATGATGATGAAACCCTAGCAGGATAAATTGAGAATGTAATCTATTGGAACGACCAAATAAGAGAAAGGAAATTCAATTGATAAGATAAGGAACACTTTAGTAAAACTTGTGAGATCCAAAGTTTGACTCTCAAATTAAGGGAGCAAAGTCACACCACAATAACATCATGCTACTAATAAGGACCAAACCCTACAATGTTTAGAGTTGTAGTAGTTCAAGGGTTGTCACTAGTGATTTGACCTTGAATACTAGTATCTCTATAAAACAAGATTACGAGATTTGCACTATGAGAAGTAAACTAGCACTGATAGTAATCTAGGGTTTGTAGGTAGCTAATCTGAAAGGTAGATAAATAATATGGAAATGATTCAGAGTAAAGAGTAAGATATAAATTTGAAATGTAATAGGTGTGTTTGAAATAAAAGGAGAAATACAATATGAGTGAAGTGCGATATGAAATAAATTCTTGCAGTGATAGCAAGAATGATGAATAATCTATTTGTACCTTGTATGTTTCAATTTTAGGGATGTTTAATCTACATTATTAAAATGAGAAGAATAAGTAGCAAAAAGTAAGTAGTAATGAATAAGTAGAGAGATAAGAGAAAACAATGGCTTTTAGTAATATGTGAATTCATTTTTTTAGAAGTATGATTTGTTGAAGGTATACTAAGGGATGTAAATTTGCTTTACATATGATTTAAGTTGTACATGCACAAGCAATATGTTAAGTAAAGGTGTCTGACAGTTTAGGTCATTCATATCAGTAATCCATCTTAGTATTGTATAATTGTTGTTGAATTTAGTCTTCCAACTCAAGACTATTTTACTATTTGAGTAGCACAATAGTAAAATTCAAAACAACATGGTGAACTCTCTTTAGTGGCATAGAGAATTCATTTGATATTATTGAGAACTATTTCAAACATGTTGTGATTTAGTAAAGAATTAAAGGACTTAATGTTGAAAACTGCATTCAAGTATGAAATACAAGAATATAATGACATGTAAGATTTCATAAGCTTAAAATAAACCTTGAATGTACTTTTCTTGCACGTTTATGTTACAGGGACGAAACATTTTTAGGGGGGAAGAATTGTTATGACCGCATCTGAGCTTATTTGGTAAACTAGGGTTTACCTAGATGATTACATGCTTAATTGGATTAATCATTTCTTAAATCTAATTAATGATGATAATTTAATGATGATGTTTTAAACCTAATAAGAACTTTAAGTGTGCTTTTACTTTGAAAAATTAGGGTTTGAGAAATATAACCCTAGTCGGCTGAAATTAGGGTTTTTACCCAACAAGACAATGTTGGTGAGGAATGAGAGAGGTAAGCAATGGAAAATAAAAATGATATCTAGTCTTGGATAGCACGGTTGTCATGGGTAGCACGGCCGTGCTAGGTCATTGGTGGCACGGGCATGCTAGACCACACAACCGTTTTGAAAGAATTGAACTATTAACCAACTTTTGTACTCAAATCTGATGAAACCAATGCACAACGGCTGTGTTAGGTAGAACGGCCATGTTGTGTCCATCTTGGCATGGCCATGGCACCTTGCACAGGCATTCTGGGGCATTTTCTTTTCAACTGACATTTCTGTAGAATTCTAGATAGCAATGTACTATTTGATTTTTAATTATTTATTGGTAACTCCAAATGATATAAAATTTTTACTAGAGATATGAAACTCAATCTTAAACAACATATAACATTTTAATAATTTTTGGAGGATATGTTAGCTATTCAGTATGTGAATTACAATAACATTTGTATGACAGAAAATTCAACTGAAATAAGAGAAAGTATAGTGAGGGGTCAATGTGCAATTGACCCAAGCAGCTCAATTGCTCTATATTGTCAACCTAACACACTAGCAGCTCTCATAATTCATGATTCATTCTAGAGAAAAAAAATCCTAGAGAGAGAGGGAGAGTTAGGGTTTGAGAGGAGAAAGTGGTGGAATTGCTGATTTAGGGTTTCTCTATCCGAGATATGATGAAATCAAGTAAGCTTAGCTTCTTTGCATAGCCTTTCATGGTGAATCTTCTCTCACATGTTAAGATTCCATCCCTCCTATGATTTGGTCCAAAATGGTATCAAAACTTCCCCTTTTCTCTCTCTTTCTTCATACTCCCTCATTTTTAGGGTTTTCAAGTTGAAAGGAAGAAGAATTGGGTGAATTGCTAGGGATTTGATATGAGATCAAGATTTTCAGGGATAAGCTACGTTTTTAAGGTGTTTTCACACCTTAGGGTGAGTGGGAATTTCCTTTATACAGTATATTGCACGAAAATTGGTTAAATCATCCATAATCTTCAATTGCTCAGTATGCGATTACAAACCCTAAATTGTCTATTTGATCTAAGTTGTTGCAAAATGACATGAAATGGAATCTTCCTCTATTTGAATGAATTTCAGATGATAAAATCATATTAGAAATGTATAAAATACATCCTAATGAGAATTCCCTAAGTATTCACAGAGGTTATAAGTGTAAACCAAAATATAGGGAATTTTTTTATGACTGAAATTGCTGTATAATTAAATAGAGAAATTTGTTTATCTGGATCCCCTTAGTTATGGATGACTGTTTATATGAATTCATAGTACATATATGTCAGATACTATCTTGGATTTCATTTAAGGTGAATAGTGTTTGTTTGATATCTTAGTAAAGATGGTGAAACCCTAGATGCGAGGAAAGTTGGATATTTATGAATAGATATTGTGAAATCCATTTGAAGGGATTTTCTTGACATGATAGACTTTATTTATTAAATTTTATTCTTGATGCATGATATCTCAGTGATTGGCATGGAAACCTAAATTTAGCTTAGTTCCAAGGTATCATACATATAATGATGTTATATGATTTATTGATAGCAGGCTTTATTCAGTGAATGTTTGTCATATGAAATCCTTATGAGAACCATGTGATAAGTGAATGAGGTAAATGAAACCCTAAGGATAGGGTGTTCAATGAATAAAGTATTGTGATATCAATGTTCTCAGTATGAGATGTGGTGATGCTTAACAGTTCAATTGCATGATTCTAGTGTATAAAGTGCCAAGTTGACATGTATTCCGTTCATTTAAGAATTTTAGTCTGCATGTTGTATAGTATGATGATTACTCAGAATATTACAATATTTTGAATATACCACTCTATCAAGTTTAGAATGATATACATGTTGTATTATAAACTTCAAATAAATAGATGTGGTACCATAGAGATACCAGAGTCAAGTGTAAGTAAGGAAAAGATACAATATAGTAAGAGCTTTCCAAGAATAATAAAATAATAGACATAGGGGCCCTGAACACCATAGATTCCCTACGGATGTCTGCACTGTAGGGAGGAAACGATCCACCGTGACATTGACCAGTACACGGGGATTAGAACGCACCCACAAAGCAAGCAGGGAGACTAATCCCTTGAGGAAGTCTCCTAAGAGAAGATAGGTTACCCAACATGAACCAGAAATCCCCGTGGTAACCCAGAGGTACCCACAGAGTGTACCAAATGAGGCCTACATAGCATCTTAGATCCTCTTCCAGTGTACTCATGCTAGAAGGAGAGATCCAGTTAAATGCCAACTATTTAGCTGCCTTAGTTAGACGTGACGGTTCGAGTCAAGTAGACCCAGATTTAGTTCCAGGCTAAGCTTCCCGGGTTTTAAGATAAGTCTTGTACGGTGAGATCGTAGTTTGCTATGAGTCTTCATATGTAGAGTACACTGTATATGATCAGGGCATAAGCTAAAATATTATCATATAGGTTTAAAGAGTTTCTTATAAGTAAAAAGAGTTAAGAAAGATTTGAGTACATATTCGTAGTATTTGTTCTTTAAATGTAATATTTACATTCCATGTTATTTTAACTATATTGTTTTAGATCTGCTCAGTGTAGTAATTACTATATTTTATTCTAATTTAACAAATTATCTAGAGTATCCTGCCATATTTATTATTGTGAATGATTAGTCTCTTTAAAGCTCATTGTTGTTATAATTGATATCAGTTGCTCAAAGGTATAACTGTAATTATATCAGTGCTTTAGACTATTTCTTTGAAGTACTCATTCACTGAGTGAGTAGGATCACCCCTTTATGCAAAATTTTTAGGGAAACCACATGGACTTGAAGAAGGTCAAAGCATCAGAGTAGATCTACCACATGAGTTAAGTATGCAATTAGTTAAGTTCAGTTGGTCCCTATCACTCTAGGTCCTTGTATAGATGTGAGAGAGTTATAAATGATATTTTGTATCTTTGTTTCCTTAATAAGAGAGAATGTATCTGATTGTCATTTCATATGTACATGGAACTGTGAGATACAGAATGAATGTATGGATGTGTATCATTAATGTTGAGATCATATTAGAGTAATAAAATTTTAATTCTCTTGTAAAGTTTTATTATGTGATTGAATGCGAGAAAACAAAGAGTTTGAAACAAAAAGGAAAATTCGGGAGTGAACTTTGTATTAAGTGTAATCCTCATAGTCATGCCCTAATCTCATGATTAGTGGTAATTGTGGGATGTGGGTGTGACAGCCAACCTCTCAAAATTCTTCCTCTCTCGCATGAGAATGTCACCTCGTTCAAACCTGCAACACTAAAACCTTCCTTCTATGTCAGTCACTGTGAACTGTAGCCTTCAGGCGCTGACCAACCTCAACCACTTAATCCCTAGACTTGCAGACTACTATAGTGCCTTCTTCTCTGTGCCCCCTAGTCGCACGAAGGTCTTGGCTCAATCACAAAGTGCAGAAATTCGACCATCCCCTCACCCTGACAACCACTCATCATAATAGCAAGAGAACCACCACCACCACTTCAACCCCACGACCACAAAGTTCAGACCGCCCCATAGATCCAGGGGTTAGAGGCTTATGATATATAGACATCATCATATGTACCTACACCAAGAAGCCACCACAAATCCAACTGCTCCTCCACACTATAGTCCCTACGTGCCTTGCTCGACCATCAGCTCTGGCTAGCCATCATGGCCGCTTGCATCAACCTTGTCAGTCCTCCACGGCCTAAATTTGACCCTAAAGCCCCTACTTCCCGCTATGACTTGATGCCCCCTTCTTCATGTGAGTAAGGATGAAATCACATGCAACCTCGACGGAAGTTCATACCCACCTGCTACTCCTCAACACTGCCTACACCTACACCTACACCTTCTACCAAGGATGTTCCCTCTTCAACTCCATCAAGATTCATCGTCATCTGAAGAAATTGACCCTAACCACATCTTCCACCATGATTGCTTCTCCACCTGACAGAGATGACACCATGATGCCTCCTTCTCCACAAATCCTCTACCTCCTCTTCCTCTCTTATGATATTCTCTCTCCAAAACCCTAACATGATCTGCCTCCTCCAATTATAGTGGCTCTTATGTCCCCCACAAGAACCCTAGCTGTCGGTGATCTCCGTCTCCATAACCAATCACCACAGGACACCAACTAATGCCCAACAATCCTGGCACCACCGAGAGCAACAACCAATCAGTCAAGCCTACCCAATCACCCTCCTCCATCACTGTGACACCTGCTACCAACTTCAATAGAGAAAGAGCATGCACCATCTACAACAACTACTTAGACTGAAGGCTATTTTAGTGACCACTATCATAGTCTCCCTATTCATTTCTCCTCCTCCCTTACATGCCTAGACTCAACAGGTGTTCGTTGGCTTCAATCCAGAGAACATCTCCACCAATACCGAACTGTAAACCCTCGTTCTTACTACCCATATCCTTTCTACCACTATGCTCAAGACAACAATGCTACTAACAAGGGACTCCTTGAGATATCCAACCTCTGCATCCTCTTCCATCACTGATGGAGAATAAGGTGTAAAAATACAATGTATATAGAAGTATATAGACACTGGCAAACTACAGACTGATCATCAAGAACCAATCGTCATCCACCTTATGGAAAGGGTAAGTGAGTTGATAGTTTCAGTGATGTAAAGTTGATTAAGTTCCTAGACTAACACACTTATTTATACCTAAAATTATCATGGTGGTATATTCATATAAGGATGTAAACATAATGCTTCCAAAATCCTATTGGGTATCTAGACTTAATACTCAGGTTAGATAGTTGTCTCATGTAATGCAAGAAAATTTGAGTATTAAACCAAGCTAATCCAATATCTAGACCTTAAGAACCACTAATCTAATCACATTGTAACAACATACACTAGTGTAATTACATTAATAACAAACCATGTATAGTCAGAAATTACCAAGGGTACAATACAAGTAATGATTAATTCTTATTGTGAATCATAACCCTAGGTATATATTTGTATAACTAATGCCAATTAAATATATAGATTACATTTATCTAGTTTTCCAATTTGAATACATCAATATAAGATAGAAAGAATATACATAAAGGATCTTAACTTCGTAAATAACTGCTTTGCTGACACTTTGTTCCTACAAACTTACTCTCATAAGGGTATTTTAGTCAATAATATCTAATCTAAGATGTATCCTTGACCTAGTTGTCCAAATTGAGATATATGTTAACAAGAGAGAGAATGACATTACAATACCCAAATTGGAAAAATGAATACTACTAACCACACATATAACATACCTAGGTCTTGACTTATACACCTAAGGAGGGATCTAATAAACAAAGTGGATGTCAAATGGAACACATGTTCATTTAAAGAGATTAACAACCCTAATATTACACTAAGTGTTCAACATTAGGATAAGAACTATATACATGTAGACAATTTGAGAATGAATACACATGTTTGATTTATCTTGACTGACATAAAGTAATACACTTTTAGGAGGAAGAGGCAAGTTATTCTAGATTGTTCCTTAGTAGGTAGGTGACCCTATAGAGGTTGTTATTATATCTAAACTTCAATCATGCTACAAATTAGGGTTCTACCTTGGTGGTATATATATCTCAAACTAAGTATGAGGATGACCTATTTTTGGGTAAACTCTTATCAATCTTACCTTTTTTATAGGTATAATTTTTATACATAAAGTTTGATTCTCCTAGGAAGTAGGCTCTACCTCTTGCCTTATAGGAGGGTAATTCATCTACTATAAATAGTAGGTTGACTTGAACTCACATAATTGTGTACAACCCTAGTACTAGTCACTAGACCTTTTTCTTTTTCTATTTTCTAGCATGCCTATGATACACACAATATGTGGAATGAGCATGCATAGATACAAACTTAGAATATCGACATGATATTTGGATTTTCTGATGTTCTAAACTAGATCATTAAAGTTAGGCTTGTCTTGACTACATCATGAAGTTACCTCAACATAATTTTGTTTGAGACTCACCATCCAAGTGTTGGTTACTATCCTAGATAAGCTTGTGGTATCTCACAAATGAGGGTTTGTTGAAGGAAGATATAGGTTCCAGGTAGCACTACTACAGAAACCCCATTTGGCGTCGGTCTTTTAACCCCATTTGGCGTCGGTTTCCGACCGACGCCTATGTGGGCGCCGCTAAAGGTCGAACATTTTGGCGTCGGTTTTTTAACCGACGCCTATTTAACCTATAGGCGTCGGTCTTTTAGTAGACAACCGACGCCAAAAGGGTTCGCGCCACAGAAAACGGCGTCATCTAGGGCACTTTCTGCGTCGGTGATTTACTGAAAAACCGACACCTATATTCAATGTAGCGTCGGTCTTTTAGTTGATAACCGACGCATAAAGTGTCCTAAATGACGCCGTTTTCTATGGCGCGAACCCTTTTGGCGTCGGTTATATACCAAACGACCGACGCTTTGTTGTTTAAATAGGCGTCGGTTCGATACGAATATCCGATGCCATTTCCAGGACTGCTTTGGCCACATCAGGCGTCGGTTATAAATAAATAACCGACGCTGTATGTCTTTGCTGACGGTTTTTATTAAATAACCGACGCCTATTTATATATATTTTTTTTCATATCAGTTTGCAGGCCTGCTGTGGCTGGTCAGCAGGATGAGAACCTGCAGTTCAGTTTTCTGAACTGCAGGTTTACGACATCCATTGATATCAGCCTACAAACAGGCCGCAAACCTGGAAAAGTCACAAAGAAAATTTCACACAAGTACATACATGTACATACATTCAGACATCAATTCAATTCTCACATTCACACATATAGAAACAATCAAATACATGTATTAACATTCAGAAATATTCATTTACAAAGTATCATTCATTATCGCTATCAACATCCCAATTATATCTTACAGTTGCCACTGCTTGTATGGCTTTTGCCCATTCTTCTCTTACTTCATTTAATGCTTCCATCGTATATGGAGCATGTATATTTTTTAAGCGTTTACCTGTAGTGTTGTCATTTTTAAACACCTGCAAAGAGAATGATGTATATATATAAGTAATAATATAAAAATAAGATAAGATTGATATATTGCATACTAACTAATGAGACTATATATAATACCTCATGTATGGTATCGATGTCCAATGCGGCATATTTGATAATCATCTGCATAAATCGCATCACATAGTATGCGCATGCCCAACCATTGTCTTGTGTAGCACACTATAAATTGAAACATACAAAATAATACAACTAAGCACAATTCACATCAATAATATATATATTCGAGTCGGGAACTTACTTGTACGTTCTGCCAATTTATTGGCTGGTTCTTTTTCCTTGGGACCATTCCTCCAGCCTTTTTGAATGCATCTAAACCCCTACATGTTAATATAACACAATAAATTGCATAAGTAAATAGTAATGTAATAAAAGATGTTAACGGATATAAAAATGAAATATTTCTCACCAGAATAATGGCATTCTCATTACGTGTCCAATTTTAGGGTTCAATGTACTCCCCGCAGGATCTAGATAATAAACAGTGAATGTCCCGGGGACAATAACTAGTAACTCCCAATGTCTACCGCTAGAGGTAAGAAGTTAACAATTAATAACTCAAAATGCAAAATAAAAATGGAATTTTCTTAAGTCCAAATTATAAATAAAGTAAACTTACTTGACATTGAATGGTGCTATTATTATCATCTTCTTATGCTGACCAAAAATTGTAAAAGCATCTATACATTATTGTTGAACATTATCAGGGTCTTTAGCTACCAAACTAATCAATGATGGAATCAAAAATCCCAAATGATCAAATGCAAATTGTTTGCAATGATCTTCGACTAAGTATCTGCAAAACATATAGGCATATGCATTAATATATAAGAAACCAGATCACCGGATCTTACACAAGGTATATGGATGTATAAACAAGATCTCACCTTATCCATGTCTCTATCATTGATGTATTCAGCCAATCATACATAAACAACTCAATAATATCTTGTATAAATAAAGAGCTATCGTATGATTGACCTGCATAATCTGCATCTAAAGAAATAATTATAGGGCAATGTACATTATGTGCCCGTAGCCAACATGCCATTCCCCTACAAGAAGGACCTAACGGGTATGTTAGGTCAGTTGGAACCCAATCGGGTAATGCGGGAAGTGGAAGTGGAGGCCTAGGTGCTCCTGGTGTCTTCTTTTTAACCTGTACATATAATTTCAGATCAGTTGACATCATATATACACATTAACAGTCTAAATCAATGTAAATTTATCTTACAGTTTCAGTCGTGTAGACGACATCTGCTTTGGGCCACAATATCACCCCGCCTTCTGCATCAGCAAGTCTATCAATATCCGGGTGGGGATATGGCAATGTAGCTTCTCTCCAATCAGGTAACACACGTATCGGGCTCACACGAACATAGCCCTGTGGCATTGGAGTCCCGTGAAACATTGCCCCAGGAAGGGACGGGTAAGCCTGCGCCTCTGCAACAACGTAGTCTTGCATTCTTAAGCGGCATGGCTTCAATGCCTACAAATTTACGTAAAGAATATTATACATATATACATATCATCTTGAAAACATAACAACTTGAAAAGACTAACTACAATGTCATAAACAATACTTACAGCAGACGTGCTAGGCGATGGGTCTCCAGGATTACTCGCAGTCTGTGCATCAGGAGAAGAGTGGGTCGCCATAGGCGTATTGGAAGCCTGAGATGCCTGCCACCACAGCAATTCTTCCTTGACCTTCTCAGCAACTACATCGTTGACCTTCTTAGCAACTAAATCCTCAACTCTCTTATTCTCCTATACATGGATAAAAGAAACATTAGCTTCTTATTAATGAATTTCCTTTTGCAGTAACATTCTAAAAAAAGAATAGGTTACCTCTTCTTGAGAAAGTCCCGCTCTGGGTTTGCGCTGGGATGGCCCAAAGAATGCTTTGATGCCAACACCAGCGCCGACACCTCTAACACGTCCAGGATGCTCTGGGTTACCCAGAGCAACTGTCAATTCATCCCTTGTGCCCTGAGGGATGAACGTGCCTTGTTTCCTCTGCTCATGCAGCTCCCGCTAATCACCATAAACAGAAATTGGTAAGTTAACACCACAAATAATCAATATTCAAACGATTTCTCTAAGAGTGTTATTTTACCATTTTTGCAGCCGCCTCAGCAGTTACAGGCTTCTTTATTTCACCCTTCTTGTTTTGCCTGCCAGCTATCCAGATATCATGGCAAGGCATGGGTGTGGCAGACTCCTGAGTAGGAGCAGACTCCTGAGTAGCCGCAGACTCCGCCTGTAGTCTTTGGCGAACGCTTGCATAGCCTTTTGGACCCATAGTGTGGTCATGCACATTCAGTGCACGTCTTGCTTTTTGTGCGTCACTGAGGGCCTAGTTAGTATGCACATTAATGATTTGGTTAGTAGCACTAAATGCTAATCTTGAATAGGTGAATACAATGTATATTAATTAAATTAGGAGTGACGCCTAATACCTTGAATTCTTCAGATTTTCTTGAAGCAACAAAATTGTCCCAATCTTCTTTGTCCAAGAAGTTCCATTGTTCAAGGGCTGACTTCTTCTTCTTATCACCCTCTTTTATGTATTCTCTGTTCAGATTTATCCTATAATTCCTAAGCATCTTTCCAGCGCGTTGCATCACATTTTTACGATGCAACTTCTCATCCAATGCAAACGGATTCTATAAAATAGAAATGTTATTAACTAGTATCCAAAATAGAATTGCAAATAATAGAATTTGTAATCTACAAAATAGAATTGCAAATAATAATAACTCACGCATAAATCCTTCCATATCAAGTCTTTTTTCCCTTGAGGAACTTTATGCCAATTGTCATACTTAACACCACAATGGCTCCGAGTGGTACACCCAAGATAGTTCACAGAATTATTGCGGTTCACTCCAATTGGATTTCCTCCATTATCAAACTCCACCACCAATTTGGATCCACTACCACTTAGCGCTAATAACTTCTTCAACAGAGTGATGCCCCTTTTCTTGTTAAGTGTTTGGTGTTGCGCATCAAGTTGCTCCAGTGCTTCAGTGGGTACAGGTGCATCAACCTAAAATTTGACAAAAATAAAACACACTAAATTAGCCCAATATAGAAATATAGGATATATGACATAACTAGAAGATAATGAATTTTATAGAAATACAGGATATGTTTTTAGAACTTACATTAGTATCCTCGCCATGCTCGTCATGGACAGCATGCTCATCATTGACTTCATGCTCATCATGGACATCATGCTCATCATGGTCAGCCATCTGAAAATGTCATTAAAAAGGCAAACATTTAGCATTTCTATTAACTAGAAAAAGGCAAACATTTAGCATTTGTATTAACTAGAAAAAGGCAAACATTTAGCATTTGTATTAACTAGAAAAAGGCAAACATTTAGCATTTGTATAAACATACATGTCTCTAAAAGTGTGATCTTTTATCAATTAACAATCCTTCATTGTGATCTCCACGCACATATAAGTCATCATTAGCTTCAATATTTTGTGGAGTTGGCAACGCAACTGAGAATGGACTGGAGTCATCATACTTATCATAGTACTCTTCTTCATCTATAGGATCTTCAATGAACTGTCTTTTACCATGAAGAACAACTGACCATTTATCATTTGCAGGATCATCGATATAGAATATTTGTTTCGCCTGTGATGCCAATATGAATGGTTCACCCTTCTCGCCAATCTTTTCAAAGTTCACCAAAGTGAAACCCAATTCATCCACTATAACTCCTTTGGTGTTATCAACCCAATTACATTTAAAGAGCGGAATTTTGAAATCTATGTAGTCGAACTCCCAAATGTCCTCAATGACACTGTAATATGACATTTTAGCTTCACGTGGACTCTTATCCTTTGCACTTGCAAAGTACATAGTCGACGCTTGAAGAGTGACCCCACTATTTTGGATGACACTCTTATCATCTTGGCGCTTTGTGTAATATGTGAATCCATTAATGTCAAACCCTTCATAAGACATAACATTCGGTTTTGGTTTAAAGGCGAGGCATTTGATAGTTTCTGTAATATCATTTGGTGTTTGAGATAGTTGATGTAAGACTTTATCTTCAAACCACTTAGTAAAAGTCTTATTATGCTCTCTAGCAAGCCACATTGAACTTGCTCGAGGATGTTGTCTCTTTATGAAATTGGTATGTTCCTCGATATAAACACTCACTTCGTCCATATTGTGTAAAATATACAAGTGAGCTTGTTCCAACTGCTCACGGCTGATTACTTTCACCCGTGATCCCAAAATTCCTTTGCCCTCCTCAATATTCTTGTCATTATCAGGAGTGTCATTACCACTGAGAAAGTCATTGCAAAAATCCATAACCTCTCTCGCCACATAACCTTCAATAATACTCCCTTCAGGCTGATAACAGTTTCGAACATCACCTTTAAAAACGCTCATGTATCGTTCAAAGGGATACATCCAATGCAAGAAAACTGGTCCCAACATTTTCACTTCCCTAGTCAAGTGGACAACAAGATGTACCATGGTATCAAAGAATGAAGGAGGGAAATACATCTCAAGCTGACATAGGGTAACAACCACTTCTCTTTGCAAATTATCGAGAGTATCAGGGTCAATAACTTTGCTGCATAGAGTGTTGAAAAAGAAACAAAGTCTGGTAATTGCAAACCTTACATGCTTCGACAATATAGATCGAATTGCCACAGGCAATATTTGTTGCATTAGAGTGTGACAATCATGAGATTTAAGACCTATCAACTTCAGATCTTTCATTGATACCAATCTACAGATGTTGGATGAGTAACCATGTGGCACCTTAACATTTACCAAGCATTCACAAAAAGTTTTCTTCTCCTTTCTAGACAACGTGTAACAAGCGGGAGGTAAGTATGTTCTTTTATTACCCATTTCACGTAATTCTATTAATTCTGACCTTATTCCCATTTCACGTAGGTCCAATCTGGATTTTATCCCATCTTTAGTCTTACCTGGTATATTTAATAGAGTACCAATGATGCTATCACATACATTTTTCTCAACGTGCATTACATCGATACAATGCCTGACTGTCAAAGAACTCCAATAAGGAAGATCCCAAAATATTGACTTCTTCTTGAATGAAGAATTGTCACTCCGTGTGGCCATACTACATTGTGATTTCTTATCTAATTCATTGACAATGTCTTTTACTCTTTCATAAACAACATCCCCTGGTATAGGTTTAGGTGCACTCCGTTCATCATTCCATCCATTGAATGCTTTGCGCTTCCTACGATACTAATGGAATTTTGAAAGAAACCTTCGATGACCAAGATATATAGTCTTGCCGCCATGTTTTAGTCTTATTGAATCAGTGTTTTCTTCACATATAGGACACGCTTTAGCTCCTTTGACACTATATCCAGACAAATTCCCATATGCTGGAAAGTCATTAATAGTGCAAAACAACATAGCGTGCAAACAAAATGTCTCTCTTGCTGAAGCATCATAGGTCATCACACCTTTAGCCCAAAGTTTCTTTAAGTCATCAATCAAAGGTTCAAGATAAACATCGATATCATTTCCGGGTTGTTTAGGGCCCGATATCAACAATGACAACATAACGTACTTATTTTTCATACACATCCAGGGAGGAAGCTTGTATATAACAAGCATGATTGTCCAAGTGCTATGTTGGCTGTTCAATGTCCCGTACGGATTCATCCCATCTGTACAAAGCCCAAGTCTTAGATTCCTATCTTCTTCACCAAATTTAGGGTACAATAGATCAATCTTCTTCCACTGTGGGGAATCAGACGCATGTCGTAGGATCCCATCATTATTTTTCTTAACATCTGCATGCCACCTCAAATTCTTCGCATCTTTCGGATTTGCAAACAAGCGTTGAAACCGTGATATTATAGGTAGATACCACAACACCTTGGCAGGAGAACTAGTTTTGGACTCCCCCGAAGTCGTCAATTTATACCGTGACGCACCACATTTTGGACAATCTTTCAAATCTACAAAGTCCTTTTGAAATAATACACAATCATTCGGGCATGCGTGTATCTTCTTGGCCTCCATTCCCATTGGGCACAACATTTTCTTTACCTGGTATGTTGAGATTGGAAGCTCGTTTCCTTCATGAAGCATTTCTTTCAACAAAGTCAACAATGAAGTGAAGCTTTTGTCGCTCCATCTATTGTTAGCTTTCAACTTATACAATCTCAACACAGCGCTAAGCTTCGTAAACTTAGCAGATCCTGTGTATAACGGTATCTCAGCATCATGCACAATGTTTGTAAATATAGGAGGTGGATCGGTGTGCTCTACCCTACAACTATCTAGCATCGCATCAACGATGTCTGCTGGAACTGGTTCGTTCACATTTACGTCATCGGAGGCAATTTCTTCTTCCACCCAAGCACTGCTATCGACATCTACTGGTTTCGATTTTGAAATCTCTCCATGCCAGTGCCATTCTGTATAGCCTTGTACAATCCCGTTGCACATGACATGACTTTTGATTTCCTCACCAGTGTTGACTTTCAAGTTGTTACCGTAATGCCTACATGGACAGTAGAACCTATCTGTAGGTTTTTTCCTATGTTCCTCGGCAAATCTAATAAACTGATCAAGACCAGATATAAACTCTGGGGTGCAACGATTACGAATGGACATCCATGATCTATCCATTCTATGATCAGAGAAAACAAGTATATATTAGGAAACAAGTATATATTAGGAAAAGATTAGGCAGCATTTCCCCGCTGTTCTCTAAGTACATATGTACTTAGAGAACAAACGGGGAAATGCCAACAAACACATGTGATGTAATTCTTATATATAATAAATGTGTACCACCTATCCTATCCTTGAACACCTAATCTCACTAGTAAGTGTATAATGTGTATTGGGTTTTCAAGAAAATTTCGGCAGCATTTCCCCGCTGTTCTCTAAGTACATATGTACTTAGAGAACAAATGGGGAAATGCTACCAAAATTTTCTCGAAAACTCAATACACATTATACACTTACATTCTAAGTGAGATTAGGTGTTCAAGAACAGTCCCAAATCGGGGACTATCCAAGATTTACTCCTAATGAGTAAATCTTGGACGGGTTTCTAGGCCAACAAACACAATAATAGATATCTACAATGAAGCCGGACTCCATACAAACAGTATATAATTTAGTGATTGTTCATTCTAATTTATATCAATGTACAAGTAATATAAAAAATAATGATTGTTCACATTCTAGGCCAACAAACACATGTGATGTCATTCTTATATATAATAAATGTGTACCACCTATCCCATCCTTGAACACCTAATCTCACTAGTAAGTGTATAATGTGTATTGGGTTTTCAAGAAAATTTCGGCAGCATTTCCCCGCTGTTCTCTAAGTACATATGTACTTAGAGAACAAACGGGGAAATGCTACCAACATTTTCTCAAAAACTCAATACACATTATACACTTACATCCTAAGTGAGATTAGGTGTTCAAGAACAGTCCCAAACCGGGGACTATCCAAGATTTACTCCTAATGAGTAAATCTTGGACGGGTTTCTAGGCCAACAAACACAATAATAGATATCTACAATGAAGCCGGACTCCATACAAACAGTATATAATTTAGTGATTGTTCATTCTAATTTATATCAATGTACAAGTAATATAAAAAATAATGATTGTTCACATTCTAGGCCAACAAACACATGTGATGTCATTCTTATATATAATAAATGTGTACCACCTATCCCATCCTTGAACACCTAATCTCACTAGTAAGTGTATAATGTGTATTGGGTTTTCAAGAAAATTTCGGCAGCATTTCCCCGCTGTTCTCTAAGTACATATGTACTTAGAGAACAAACGGGGAAATGATACCAAAATTTTCTCGAAAACTCAATACACATTATACACTTACATCCTAAGTGAGATTAGGTGTTCAAGAACAGTCCCAAACCAGGGACTATCCAAGATTTACTCCTAATGAGTAAATCTTGGACGGGTTTCTAGGCCAACAAACACAATAATAGATATCTACTATGAAGCCGGACTCCATACAAACAGTATATAATTTAGTGATTGTTCATTCTAATTTATATCAATGTACAAGTAATATAAAAAACAATGATTGTTCACATTCTAGGCCAACAAACACATGTGATGTCATTCTTATATATAATAAATGTGTACCACCTATCCCATCCTTGAACACCTAATCTCACTAGTAAGTGTATAATGTGTATTGGGTTTTCAAGAAATTTCGGCAGCATTTCCCCACTATTCTCTAAGTACATATGTACTTAGAGAACAAACGGGGAAATGCTACCAAAATTTTCTCAAAAACTCAATACACATTATACACTTACATCCTAAGTGAGATTAGGTGTTCAAGAACAGTCCCAAACCGGGGACTATCCAAGATTTACTCCTAATGAGTAAATCTTGGACGGGTTTCTAGGCCAACAAATAATGTGTTGTCATTCTTATACCTAAAATCCTAGTTCTTCAAATTAGGGTGATTATTGATGTCTTTAAAAGCATGATTGGCAATTTAGGGAAAAGTTCATCATTTAAATTCCAAGCATTCACATGTGTGCATTACAGTTCATCATTAAGCAAGAAGGGTGATTAGGATTCTCAATATACTCAACAATAAAATAAGTTAAACATGTGTGCATTACAGTTCATCATTTACATTCCAAACATGTCACATGTGTGCATTACAGTTCATCATCAAGATATCTATAACTTACTTAAACATTCAATTATGAAGTAAATATACACTTAATTAAGAATAGCATGACACACAAAGTTGCAGTCAACATCATTATGTTTTGTTCTATCATGGACTATCAGATTGGTATATCACATATGTATCAGTACATTATTAAATAAACACAATCAGTAAATAACTTTAAAAAAAAATCCACTAGACGTGCAGCCTAGACGTGCCCTGGCACCGCCCAACCATCCGCCCAGAGGCCTATCTAGGCAGGGCACCTGGGCTTGGGACCCTAGGCGTGCCCTGGCACCTACTTAGGCGCTGCCTGGGTGAGTTCTAGGTCGGCGGCGGCAGAGAAAAGCAAGGCAGATGACAAAAAAGGTGGTGAAGGTTTGTGGGTTACCTTGCACGAGGACAGCACGAGTAAAGCTGCTTCTACCGGCGGGGGCGGAGGTGACGACGACAGCACCGTAGCTGCTTCTACTGGCGGCGATGACTAGAGGAGAGCAGGGGCGGTGGGAAACGACCGGAGGCGACGAGCGGACAACAACAACAGCAGGGGCGGCGGAGAAGAAGGACGCCGGATATGGGGCGCCGGAGAGAAGCGCCGGAGAGCAGCAGCAGCAGAGAAGCGCCGGAAAGTCACCGCAACAGGGAAAATCGCCGCAATAGGGTAGCAATGAAACAGAAGAAAGAAAGGGGAAGAGTCGGGCGATCGCGGGGGGTTATAAGTTCCCAAATAGCGTCGATTGTTTACAACAACCGACGCCTAAACATCTTTAGCGTCGGTTGGTTGAAACAACCGACGTCCAATTGGACGATATTTTCATGGAAATTTTTGGCGGGAACCACCTTCAACGTCGGTTAGACAAGGATAACCGACGCTGAAAGTGACATTGTCCGCGCAAATTTTCATCGCAAATAGGCGTCGGTTTTCTAGGTATATAACCGACGCTGAAAATGACACTATTTTTTTATCGAATAATGGATTTCGCGGGCGACTTTAAGCGTCGGTTTTTTATAAACAACCGACGCTTAATACAAAGCGGTACCCGTGTCTGGCTGGTCTTCGAATATAGACGTCAGTTTTATTAAGCAACCGACGCCTTATATGTTAGGCATCGGTTTTCCTTAATAACCGACGCCCAGAAAAGCGACACTGAATGCTATTTCTGTAGTAGTGTAGCTATCCTTGGGATTTCATCCCTCACCTACCCATAAGGTAGGAATAATTCTTATCTCACTTTAAAATAAAAAGGATGATCACATAGTGGAATAGAAATAAAACATTATTTTTTTCTGAGGACATATCGAGGCATAGTCATACTCATTTTCTTGAAAATCTTGATGTACACCGACATTGAGACTATGTGAGGTAGGTACATCTGGGGTTGATTCTTAAAGAGTTGACCACTCTCTCATCACCATCGTGTAATTAGTTTACCCAGTGTGTGAGATGAGGAGTAGTTTGACTATCTAGTTCACATGGCCCTATAATGACACCATGGTAGTAAACCAACTAGGGAAGTAGAAACCCTAATCTCTTCTTATTATGATTACACAATCTTTTAAAGAAATGATGTTTTCATATATGATGACCTAAGTCATGATTAGGATAATGGTAGTATTATGAAGGTTGTGCCTAGTAGGACCTTCTAGAAGTAAACTACATGCTAGAAGAAACTTGCATCCCCACCTAACCTAGAATGTGGATATGACTGTTATATTCCTTGATGATATGTGTAGAGAACCCTCTTTTGTGAAGATGAAATGATGTTAAGATGATAGTATATGTTGTATATGACAAAAAATGGTTGACTTGGTTCTCAAATTGATTTTGGCACCATTTTGGATTCCCATCGCAAGGTTTTCATTGTCCAAATTATTTTTATTATTATATTATCTTTACAAAAAAACTTTTTTCTAAGATTTCATCGATGGTTTTGGAACAAAGTCACCACCATAAGGGAGTTTTAGTGATAGATAGGCTCATTAGTGTAGAAGATCTTTAGCAAAGACACTATGACTTGTTAGGTCTAACATGTAACCTATAACTAAATGAGAAGTAGTAAGTATGAAGAATAAGTTTAGATATGAATGACCTAATTGACCTACCCCTATTATATCTCACAATTAGTTAGATTGTCAGATAACCCTTTTAAGGGGAAGATTGATGTACACTTATTCATTAGGAATGCAACTTAATTTAAGGGCTATATGAACTTAATATTGTATACAAAATGTAATACTTGGGTAATATCCTCAACCAAAAGTCATACACAAATGATTACTCCATAATTAGGGTAATGAAACATATCTAACATGGATACATTGAACATTAATTGGATAGCCTAAAATAAATCAATATCAAATTCGTACTCATATCTTAGTCAAGTCTCTAGCTGGGAGAGACCCTATTGGTTGATGTTAGTTGTAATGTTGCTTTAGGACATGATTGAGTGGATTTCGGGGAAGAAATCCTCTTTAAGGGGTGGAGTGTTGTAACATACCCAAATTTGAGTATATATGTTAACCCTCACTCTTTTGACCCCTTTCAAGTACTATAACATAAAGTAATTATATCCCCTAATTTATACTCAATTTGGAATATCTTGAATCCAATATTTGTTCATATTTGAATTTTATAGAATAAAACAAACAAATAAATTCATTAGTAGGGTTTGATGTACAATACACCAATCAATAGTGGTTACCTCTAAATTGGTACTTTAGGATCTTCCTAGATCTAGTGTATTAAATAAAATTAGAGATATTAGATACTAGTTGATCAAATAGGTGAAATAAATGCATAAAATGGATCAATAACACACAAGTGATAAAATTGATCTCCAATTAATGCCAAAAGGTAAAATTGACTCCAAATTAGATTTCTCCATAGTCCAATCAGCCAACCTATGAAATTTTATGTCCTTCAGGTCACACTTACTCCCTCAATTTAGCTTTTAAATAAATCAAATAAATTATCTATATTTAATTAATGTACTCATTTAATTGGTCAATTTTAGGATTTATAAATCTTGTAACGCCATCGTCCTTTCCCCTAGTTCATGTGTCCTCCCCTACATATTCCTCCCCCTGGTTGTGATTCTTACACTAACACCAACTGTAGGTAACCGACGCCCTCCTTCCTCTCCTCTTCTGCTGATCCTCTTCCCCTCTAGCATCTGTTTCCTCTTCTCCTCTTCTGTTCTTCCTTTCCTCACTCTTCCCTACTTATCCATTTGCCTTTCTCCTTCCTCTAATCCTCTTTCTCATAGAAACATAAACCCTAGACACCAGGGAGGTCATCCTCTCCATCTTCTTCCTTTCCCACATGAGAATGCCACCTCATCCAAACCTGCAACACCACAACCTTTCTTCTACGTCAACCACTGTGAACTGCAACCTTCAGACACTGCCTATCCTCAACCGCCTAACCCCCAGACTTGCAGACTGTCGTAGTGCCTTCCTCTTTGAGGCCCCTGGTTGTAGGAAGGTCTTGGCTCAATCACGAAGTGCAGCAAGTCGATCATCCCCTCACCTGTCAATTACTTATCACCATTTTAAGATGCACCACCACCACCACTTCAACCCCATGACCACAGAGTTTAGACCACCCCACAGATCCAGGGGCTAGAGACTTATGATAGATAGACATCATCATATGTTCTTGCACCAAGAAGCCGCCACAACTCCAGCTGCTCCTCTACACTATAGTCCATATGTGCCTTGCTCGACCATCACCTATGGCTGGGCCACCGTGGCTGCCTGCATCGACCTCATCAGTCCTTAACAACTTGAATCTGACCCCAAAGCCCCTACAGCCCATTGCGACATGATACCCCCTTCTTCATGCTGCAAGGATGAAATCACATGCAACCTCGATGGAAGTGCATACCCACTAGCTACTCCCCAATGTTGCCTACACCTACACCTTCTGCCAAGGATGTTCCCTCTTCAACTCCATCAAGATTCGTCATCATCTAAGTAAATTGACCCCAACCTCATCTTCCACCATGATAGTCGCTCTACCTGACAGAGATGACACCTCGATGCCTCATTCTCCAAAAATCATCTACCTCATCTTCCTCTCTTCCGATCTTCTTTCTCCACAACCTAACACGATCCGCCTCCTCCAACTATAGTGGCTATGATATTCCCCATGAGAACCTTAGCCATCAAAGATCTTCGTCTCCATAACCAACCACCGCAGGACACCAACCGATGCTCGACAATCCTGACACTGCCAAGAGAAACAAATAATAAGTCAAGCCTACGCAATCAACCTCCTCCATAACTGTGACACCTGCTAGCAACTTCAATAGAGAAAGAACATGCACCATCTCCTACAACTGCTCAGGCCGTAAACTTCTTCGACGACCTCCATCAGTATCGCCCACTTCATTTGTCCTCGATGTTCTCTGGCTTCAATCCAGAGAACATCTCCACCATTACTAGACTAGAAACCCACGTTCTTGCTACCCATTTCCTTTCTTCCACTATGCTCAAGACAACAACGCTGCTAACTGGGGACTCCTTGAGACATCCAACCTTTGCAACCTCTCCCATCACTGATCAAGAATAAGGTGTAAAAATACAGTGTATACAGAAGTATATAGACACCCTCGAACTGTAGACTGATCCTTAAGGACCAGTTGTCATCCACATTATGGAAATGGTAAGTAAGTTAATCGTTTCAGTTATGTAAAGTTGATTAAGTTCCTAGACTAGCCCACTTATCTATACCTAAAATTATCATGGTGGTATATTCTTATAAGAATGTAAACATAATTCTTCTAAAATCCTATAGGATATCTAGTCTTAATATTTTGGTTAGATAGTATGTCTCATGTAATGCAAGAGAATTTGAGTATTAAACCAAGCTAATTCAATATCTAGACCTTAAGAACTACTGATCTAATCACTTTGCAACAACATACACTCATGTAATTACATTAATAACAAATCATGTATACTCGAAATTGCCAAGGGTACAATACAAGTAATGATTCACTTTTTTGTGAATCATAACCCTAGGTACATATTCCTATAACTAATGTCAGTTAAATATAGAGATTACATTTATCTAGTTTGCCAATTTGAATAAATCGATATAAGAGAGAAAGAATATACATAAAGGAGATTAACTTTGTGAATAACTACTTGGCTGACACTATGTTCTTACAAACTTACTCGTATAAGTGTATTTTAGTCGATAGTATCTAATGTAAGAAATATCCTTGACCTAGTTGACCAAATTGAGATATATGTTAACAAGAGAGAGAATGACATTACAATACCTAAATTGGAAAAATGAATACTACTAACCACACATATAACATACCTAGGTCTTGACTTATACACCTAAGGAGGGATCTAATAAACAAAATGGATGTCAAATGGAACACATGTTCATTTAAAGAGATTAACAACCCTAATATGACACTAAGTGTTCAACATTAGGATAAGAGCTATATACATGTACACAATTTGAGAATGAATACACATGTTTGATTTATCTTGACTAACATAAAGTAATATACTTCTAGGAGGAAGAGGTGACATAGTGGACCAAGTACCTTATTAGAGTTAACTTTTGGATGCGTAAGGTATGTATTCCTCCCTATTTATAATTGGGCATTAATATGACTAATTTTTCCCATAATGTGGCATCTCTTAGGTTACTTGTTCTTATTCCCACTTGTTGAAATGTCATATCCGCTCAGTTGCAACATATTGTTATTCTTCTAAAATTATTATTATCATATTGAATTGGGTCAATGACCCCACTTGCTTGATTATTATTCTTTGAAATGTGAATGGTGAATAAAAACTGATACCACTCTATTTATGCATGTTGATAATTTATCTAGATATCTATTGTATGGTGCATGAGCACAACCATTAGGGAACGCTATGTCTTCCTACGGTGCACTATTTCCACCTCTCTTTATACAGGGGCGTTATAATTCTACCTAGGGTGTGCTATTCCACCCATTTTTAGACCAAAGATCTAGTGGTGTATTGGTCATACTTTAGCTATTTATAGTAAATATATCTACATGCAAATGATTGTGATTGTTGTGATATTGTGGATGTTAATGACAAGATGTATTCTCTCAATTGTTTAATTATACTGCCTCATTCTTTTTAGAATTCATTCTCTTGTTACTTCTCATTGAAACTTGCCTAGCTTTAATGGCCCCATTTTCTATGGGAACATCTTACATTACTTTTGAAATAAATAATGTCCTACTTGATCTTCTAATGTACATACTTAGCTTTTATTGAATACTCTTTTGTTTCCTATTTTTATTGATGTTCCCTCCACCTAGGTGTAGGTACTTTATAGGATAGAGACTCAGGATGATTGTGAGCTCGTTGATGAACATAAGGACAACTTGAGATAGCCTTGTTACCTTCTGCATATGGGATCATGTGTATAAATTTATCATGATTTCATTCTATGTACCACCCTTAGGTTGAGAAAGTTATGTACATGGACATATTTTGTAACTTTGTAAATAGTTATGTTTTCCGCAACTTAATTATTTCATGGCTTATTTTTTTTTACCATTGGGTGGGCCCACTACCGGGTCCCACTCCTTACAACATTCTTCACCCATACATCATCTATTCATATTTTTTGTCACCTTCTTTTCCAATTTCAGTTTTAAGTGGGTTCATGAAGAGAAACTCGATAGGTTCACATTTTATATGAAAAATAGTTAGTCACCTTAACAATGTCTCTTCTTTTTCTACTTTTTGAGTGAGTGTTATGTTTTTCTTATCTCATTTCCTTTATAGATCTACGTTCATTTGCCTGTTGTGATATTATGATGAGTTATTTTCTAATTTTGATGATCCTTTTCCCTTCTTAATGGAATGTTGTGTGCTAAGGATGTTATTGTAGCCTAGTTTGCGTGTCCTCCATGTATTCTATGTTTATGTTTGATCACATTTAGGAACTTTTTCTGCCTTGTTGGTTTCTCCTCTTTATAGTATGATCCTATGTCTAGGATGTTGTCTTGCAATGGTTATTTAAATTTGATTTAGACTCGAAGACCCTAATATTCCTTTATCATGTAGTTTTGTTGGAGGTCTTCTAAGTAGAGATCCTCTATCAATTGAAGATTTTTGTTAGTAAGAAGCATTTTATTCTTTGAAATTTTGGTTGATTGTGTTCTTTATGCTTTCATTCAAAAGATTTGAGTTTCTTTTGAGTGGTATTATAAGTTCACTGAAGGGTTTTACAGTATTTTTCAAATTCCTACCGTCCTTTGGATAGTACTTTTTGTAGTCTAGTCTTGTGTAAAGAAGTCTGGAGATCTATTTTATTATTTTGTGACAATTCGTTTTTTGCACACATATGAAGGAATCAATCAGGTATACTAATGGATTTGTTCATGGGATGTGATGTTAGACACCTACGGGTAAATTAAAGTATATAAAAAATAGACATAGACACACCAAGATAAGGTGGCACAACATGTTAAGTAAAGAATTATTTTCATTACAATATTTCTAATTATTATCAGTGTTCAGGTGTTGCCTATCTCTCTCTGATCTCTTACTTTTTGTGTTGATTGTTCATAACATAGGGTATTATTTTCACCTAAGGACCTTTGAATTTTTTTGCGTCCATATGTCATATGTCAATCAAATGGAATATCTATTGATTGGCCAGTGCTTTCTACTACTGAGATTGGGCTCATCATTTTCTCTAACTAGGGAAAGCTCTATGACCTCACCATCAGAATCTTGTATGTCTCATGGTTCTCTTGCACTAAAACGTTTGGTGGAAAATCTTATTTGGTGACATGTAGCCTATCTTACATGCTAGTTTTTTAATGTGGATCTTGGTTTAGCACGTCTTGTGTAATTTGTAAGGTGCCACCATATTAAGTTTATATCAATATAACATACTATATAGATCTCTATCTAATTGTGATTTTCTACTATATTTGCACATTTCTAGAGCATGTAGTTGCTTACTAAGTGATACATGAAGACATTTTAAGGCCCTCAAGTTGTGGGGTTTGGGAAAATCTCATATATGTTGGGATAATTATTCGGAAGCTAGTCATATATGTTGGTATGTTCTTTTGGAAAGAATGTTGATACGTATTTTCCACATATTATGAATATAGAAATTTTTCCCATGGCTCCATTTTGGTGCAAAATAAAATGCTTTTGTACAAGTGCAGATGGAAATATCTTTTGTTGAATTTTACAAAGTCAATTCTCTAACCACCTCTCAACATGTCTATCTACCTGTGTTGCATGGGTCAAAGGTAGTTCTTATTGGGTAACATCATCAATAGTTTTGAAATAGCATAGTCTCTATGTTGATAGTTCAGTATCTGAGATCTGTGGTTTTGTTTTCTGGTTGGGTCATACATTGGATGATAATTTCCACATTGTGAT
Source organism: Alisma plantago-aquatica (assembly GCA_963693085.1). Taxonomy (NCBI): domain Eukaryota; kingdom Viridiplantae; phylum Streptophyta; class Magnoliopsida; order Alismatales; family Alismataceae; genus Alisma; species Alisma plantago-aquatica. The sequence goes on along the minus strand of OY856410.1, from coordinate 998,200,740 downwards.
ATAAATGGGAATTTAAAAAACCCAAGAAGACTCATTTGTATTTTGCAAGATGAATAACTTCTATAGAGTGGTCTGGTCAAATGCTCATGAGTAGTTACTTGTTTGGATAAGCCTTTATATTTGGTTACTAGGTATAGATTTAGTTGTAGGTGGATTTTTTGGGTTGGCCATGTAGTTTGCAAGCACATCATTGTATATATTTCACACAATGCTAGTGACATCTTTTCTTATGGATAAGGGATAATTAGTATATCTCCAATGTAAACTCCTCCTCTTATAAACTTCATAATAGGGGCAATGCATTTTTTCCATGCCATGTACATTAATATTTGAATATAAATGAATAAAGGATTATTGACATTAGAATCATTGAATTAAAAAAATACTTGTGTACTGACAAATTACTTGCTAGATACATAATCTTAATACATATGTATGTTTATTAAAAATCACCATTTCCAGACATTAACTACACTTACAATTGTAATAATTGTTGCATTTTGGTACACATAAACTACATTTGCAATTGTAGTTATACATTTAGCTACAACTACCCCTACATTTAAATAAGTAAAGACAATATACAACAATATTCCAAACTACATCTATATTTGTAGCTAATTCAATATTTAACTATATATTTAAAAAATGTAGCTCAAGGAATTCCTGACACAAGCACATACTATAATTTTTATATATGAAGAAAAATGTCGTTAAAGCCTTTAGCTACAAAATATTGAGTTTTCACTATGTTTTGTTTTTGTAGTTAAAGATCATTTTTTAGTGACTTCAGTATGAGTAACAAGTCAAGATCTAATTATACAGAATAATTATCTAACAATAACATCATCTTTATGAAACCCCACCAGTCAGACCAGGAACACGTTCCACAGTCCTAAAGTTGAAGTCCACATAAGACATTTTTACCCAACAGTACTATCAAATGACAAAAAATCAAAATCATATTCAAAGTGGATATAAATCCCAACATTAACTACTTGTCAATATTTAAAATCAAATTTCAAACTAAATAGATAAGAAATGAAGTAGATAATCTCTTTTAAAAAAGTAATATTTTCTACAACAAGAAGCATAATCAACAACAGTAAATCATCATCTAGTAGTACAAGGAATGTCACAAACATTCAAAACATATTCTAAATGGCTTGTCATCTTTTATTTATTTTCCTTGAAACTACTAGGCTAGTACCTCAACAAGAAGAAGTCACCACACCCGATTATCATGTCAATGACTCATCGTCACTATCTTAGGGTTTTGCCAACCACCCTAAGATATCAACATCAGACCTTGGTCCTTTGTAAGGATTTCTAGAGAGGATCACATCCTCATCTTAGGTACACGAGATAGGAACTAGAATAATAATATATCAGATACCACATCATTTCTTATATTTTAAAATTTCACATATTTAATTTCATCAAAGTTTATTCCTCATGGATATAGACTATCACAATAAGGATATATGGCCAGATCCATTGTAGATTACTAACTCCTAAATCCTAGTGGTCTTACCTTTAAGGTCTCGATCCATACTCTGGAAATCCTTCTCATAATTCTCTGACTACTACATGGAGATCTGTTTCATTTCCCCAGTGTCTCACTTGGGGGGAAACTCATAGTGTTTAGGACACCTAACTAGATGTGTCATCATTTTACTTGTTATTAATCCCTTTTAGTCATCTTCAAGGAATTCAAAGCATCATATATCAAGAGAGACAAAGACTAAAACTTTAATCACAACAATATGTAATTTTGCAACACTTTTGATTCTTTCCATTTTCACATCACATCATAGCAATCATCATCATCGAGCCTTCATCCTGAGACATAATCTCATTGTCCATCATTTACCGTACACATGGTTATTTAAAATTCATCACTACATGTTAATTCAATCTCAACATTTTTTTTATCCATTCATTTCATATCAAAGTGCTCATCAAGTATTAATATAGACATTATAACTAGAAACAATATAAGCATAATTTACATCTCATGTCATTCATTATGCTCATAGTAAGCATTTAACACAAACTATACTTATTTCATTTAATTTGTATGCATATAAATAAATCTCAAAGCATAAACATACATAATATACTTAATACTTCTATTTTACTATTTACCATTATTCAATTAGGATACTATTCAACACATAAGTAATCTCATTTGAAATCCATCACAGAAGGTCATTCTCAGAATACGAGAATCCCAACATACTACTGCGTTCCAAACATGTGTTTTAATGAATCTATTCACATCCTTAGGCTTCATCTTGTAGTTGAATTAAACTATACTTATGTACATTCTCCAATCCTTCATCTAAGAGTATTATCCATTATTATAATGTACCTCACCACATTAAGGTTAGGGTTAGGGTTAGGTTCTTAGGTCCAATTATTACCTTTATTCATTTTTCCTTTACTTTATGCTCACTAGTCACAACTTCTTTGATATAATGTTCACAACTACTCCTGGAATCAAAACATTCTAAATTTACTAAATGCATAAAGTTTCTATTTTATTGAATTCCTTCATAATATGATTTTAATGTACTTCATTCAGTTTAGGTCAACCAACATGTAATTAAAATAAATAGAAGATATACTTTATCATACCATTTCATTAATTTCATTGTTAACTTGTCATCATCCTTCAGTGCATTCATTTCCATATGATTTGTTGTAATTAGATGGGTGTACCATGTCATGGACTTGCAATGGCATTCTCATAATTAAAAAATATCACTTAGTTTCTTATAACACTCACATTTAGGTTAAAAGAATGGATTAGGTTACATCTTCTTACATCATAATCTCTAATCATCCCTCACAATTCATTGTTATGTAGCTTGCATAAAAGGATCCACGTTCATGTGAGGGTTTACTCATCATTTCATAAGTCATGCTAAAATAGATGCATTGGCTTAGATCATAACAAAAAGACTCACCATCTTCAGTTAAAGTATTAATACCTCTAATTCAACATTTCATCACATTTATAACATTATATACAAGTTCTAACTTTATCACTCATACTCATCTTGATACTAGAATTATAGTGTTTTCAAGAAGTCATCCTTAGTTCAACACATAGTAAGAATCACATCAATTAGTAATCTCATCATGGTGAATAAGGGCTAACTGGGTTGTACACACACATTGAAACCCTAGTTTCCATTTCCACATATTCCCTTCATCAATCATAAGTATAGATTGATTCATTAGCCCATTTGATTCAATACCTCAATGAAACCCTAAACATGAGAAATCACCACCTCATATTGATCCTTATGTATGTATCATATTCAATTTTAGTTATATCCAATGATACACTTGTATAATTCATTTTAATACAATTCAATATGATTCTATACACGTCAACTCATTTTCCAAGCATATCATTCGATAGTTGGTTCCAGGAAACATACATACAAAAAAACATAAATCTACACCAATGAGATTATTCATAGAACTTAATCAAAAGGTCAAGAACTAGATAAATATTAATCAATGAAAAAGTATCTACATTAGTATCATCTTTTCCCAAAATCATCCAAGTTGGTTATATGAAGCATACAAGTACTAGCAATGATCTTGATTCTTATAGACATATATAATTAGGCTTTGAACATGATTAAAAAGCTTAATAGGAAGAGAAACACTCACCTAAGGTGACAAGCACATTAAAAACGTAGTTCAAACCCTAAATTTCTAGAAAATCCACCAAGGTTCTAGCTATTGGATACATTTCTTTCTCCTCTCAACTCAAAAACCCTAGAAATGGAGATTACGAGTGAAAGAGTGAGAAAAGAGGAAGATTTGATATAATTTTGAATAAAGTTAGTTGAAGGATGGAATCTTGACATGTGAAGAAGATTCACCATCGAATACTATGCAAATAAGCTAAACTTACTTGATTTCATCATTTCTCAGATGGTGGAACCCTATATCATCAATTCCACCACTTTCTCCTCTCAAACCCAAACTCTCCCTCTCTCTCCCTCTAGGATTTTGTTTTTCTAGAATGAATTATAAAATATGAGATCTCCTTTGATATTAGGTTTCTCATATAGATCAATTAAGGTACTTGGGTCAATTGAAAATTGATCCAACTTTACACTTTCTTTTATTTCAATAGAATTTTCTATCGTACAAATGTTATTGACGATCATTTATTTAATAGGACAAATCCCCTCCAAAAATCAAGAAAATTTATCAAGTTGTGTAAGATATAATTTCAGATCTACAATACAAATTTCAAATCATTAGAGTTAGCAATAAAAAAATAAAAATCAATAACTACACTTATATATTGTAGTCTGTAGCATAGTCAGTCGAGTTGTTACTAATACGAAACACAGGCAACAACACACATAGTAGAATTGAAAAAATTTATCCAAAAATAAGGTAGTTTTAATAGGATGTCTAAAATGTAGTTTTCTAACTAAAATTAAAATTTAAGATCAATTGGATGTACCAATAAAATGATTAAATTTAAATACCAGACTACTATATTTCAACCTGAATACATGGTCGGCTTAGTTTGTCCTGGAATAACTCGACCTACAAATAGGTCATAAAACATGTAGGAATTCTGATTTTTTCAAGGACACTTACATTTATGTTATTCAAATCATATCCTAATTTTAAGTAAATAAGAATTGCAAATAAATACTAAAAATCATTTAATAGACCACTATATTTATCTATTTTTGTATTCATATGCTACCAAAACTCTAATTTTGTCCAATTAGGGTTTTCATTTCGCAAACCCTAATTTTTTGAAATAAAAAATATTTAAAGTTCTCATTAGGTTTAAAGAATCATAAGTTGGACTACCATCATTAATCAATCTCTATATAATGATCATTCTAGTTAAGCATGCAATCATCCAAGTAAACCCTAATTTATTGGTTAATATGAAAATGGCTTCGTTACAAATTCACCCCTCCTTTTGGGATTTTGTACCAAAATCCAAGAAAAGATCTTGACAAATATCATACAATGTAATCATACATCTCTCTCAGGATCAACTTACAATTATTCCCATTTTATCTTTCTTTCATATGACATCATTTTTGGCATTAGATGAATATTTCATCCCTTTTGATCATCATATCTCTCTTTGAGTATTGCAAACACTTACTTCACAGTTCTTAGTAATACATCATTTTTCAATATGTGATTCAAATCACTTTTCATATTTTTTTAAACTTTGATTATATATCTCATGGATCAAGATTATAATTCATACAACATTATTATATGCATTCATTAGTTTTCTTCATAAAGAAGATTATTTAGTGGGCTTCATCCTCAGTACCAACTTTTTATATAATTTTAAATTCATACTCATTCAAATTTGTTGGGGATTATCTTTATAAACCATTACACTTTCATATTTCACATATGAAATTTCTTGCTTGTCTTAGGCATCATATTGAATTATATAATCCTTTCTCTTTCATCATTTTATCCTTTTATTATCATCATACATATTCTTATACTCCCATACTATCTATAACTGAATGCTTAGTCAAGTCATCCAGAATAATTATAGTAAGTAGTGTCATACTAGCTTATCTCAATACCCAAATACTTGACTAGAGTATCTGGATACTGAGTTAAGCCAGTATGCATATCATTTAGGTTTTGTTCAATATCCATATTATCACTTAGCCCTAGATCCTAAAATCCCTGTAGATTCATCCAACCTAGGCTCTAATTCCACGTTGTCGGGACCTCTCTTCTGATCAACACTAGTCCAACCATTAGAGGAAAATTCCAAAATCTAAACCCATATTATGAAGCAAAATAAGTAATTCTTAGCAAACACGATTAACACAATATAAGAAAAATGCTTATAATTTTTTTCCTTTTTCTTTCTCATAAAACCTCATGAAAATGTCACCTCAATGGTAACATATTTAATCACCACAAACCGTATTCAACCCCCTTAAAACTAGAATCAAAACATATTTCTCATATGTGATTTAGTTTACATCAATTACATGACTATGAAAGAACAAGATCAATCTTCAACTCATCCAAGGAAAGAGAGTACATGGACATTCAAATCTATACATATTATTCTATTTATATCTTCTTTGTCACAACCTCTCCTCTGGATTGAATTATACTTAAAAACATTTAAAACAACCTCATGGTACTCACATAGAGCCCCAACGAGTGGATACCTCCAAGTCAAGCTAGTTACATGAATCAACATAAGTTTGACTATAATGAAATTTAAACAAACTTACAAATATTTGAAAGTCTAGTAGATAGTTCTGGCATATAGTCAAATCCTTTACGATAATAATCTAATAAATCTAATAAGGTAATCACTTAGACCAAATCCAACTTCAAAACAACTTTTAGACCATGTTGATGAACAAATAAGTAGATGTTACTAATTTCATAATGACAATACTTTAGTGTGAGTAACAAGTCAACATCTATACATACAAAATCAATAGATACAAATAGCATCATCTTTGTGACACCCGACAAGCCATAGTAGGAACAAATCCTGTAGTCCTGAAGGTGAAGTCCACTTAAGACATATTTACCCAATAGTACTATCAAATGACAAGCAATACAAACCATACTCAGAGTGGATACAAATCACAACATTAACTACTTGTCAATATTTAAAATCAAATTTCCAAACTAGACAGATAAGAAATGAAGAAGATAATCTCTATAATGAATTGATTATTTTCCACAACAAAAAGAATAATCAACAATAGAAAGACATCAACTACTAGTACAAGGAATGTCACAAACATTCAAATCATATTCTACACGGCCTGTCATCTTTTATATTCATTTGCCCTAAAAGTACTTGGCTTGTACCTCACCAAGTAGAAGTCGACACGCCTCATTATCATGTTAGTGACTCACAATAACTACCTTAGGGTTTAGTCAGACACCCTAAGATATCAGCAATAGACCCTGGTCCACTACAGGGTTTCCTAAAGAGGAGGCTCATGTCCTCATCTCAGGTATAAAAGATAGGAACGAACAAAATAATATATAAATATCATAATATATCTCATTTGTCTATATTTCACATATTTCATTTCATCAAAGTTTATTCCTCATGGACATATACTATAACAATAAGGATTTAGGTATAGAGCCATGCTAGATGACTCACTCCTAAATCCGAATTGTCTAAATTTTATGGTTACAAACCAAACTCCATAAATTCTTCTCATAATTTTATGATTACTACAAGGATATCTGTTACATTTCCACAGTGTGGCACTCGGGGGAACTCGCGATGGTCAAGGAACCTAACTAGATGTGTCATCATTCCAATTATTATTAACCCCTTTCAATCATCTTTTGAGGAAATTCAAACATCATTTATCATATGTGTGTATTTTTGCATAGCTAGAACAACATTAAAAGTATTAATCTTATCAAGAGAGACAAAGATTAAAAAAAGAATCAAAACAATGTGTAATTTTACAACACATCTGATTCTTTCCATTTTCACATCACATCGTAGCAATCATCATCATTGGTCCTACATGCCGAGACATAATCTAGTTGTCCATAATTTACCATAAATGAGGTTCCTCAAAAGATATCATTGCATCTTAATTCAAACTCAACATTTTTGTTATCAGTTCATTTCATATCGAAGTTCTGATCAAGTATTAGCAAAGACATTAGAACTAACAACAACATAATTATATAAACATCTCATGTCATTCATCATGCTCAAAGCAAGCTTTTAACACAAAATATACTTACTTCATTCAATTTATAATCATATGAATAAATTTCAACATATAAACATACATAACACACTTAATACTTCTCTCTTACTATTTACTATTGGATTAGAGGGCTCTAGGGGGGGTGAAAAGATCTTTAAAACTTGCATACAAATAGTTAGACCTTCAATTTACTTCAACTAGGCATAATTGCAAATAGTGAATTTGATGGCAATATAAACATGCATAGAAAGGACGAGAGAAATTGAAGCAACTAATTGAACAAGATGCTTTAGAGTGGTTCTACTCTCCAAACTAGGAGAGAGTTAGTCAAATACCTAGAGAGATCAAGCTCTAGGATTTTTTAACCATGTCTACTCTTTGCATTCACTTATAAGAGTTAAAACATATGACCTTCCTTTTCCGGGACAAGGATACCCAACTTCCCTTTAAGGTCAAGGGAGACAATAACCTTACAACCAAGGTCATACCTATCCAAGAGCTAGTTTTCTACCTCACCAAGTTCTTACCCACTCTTGCAAACAGCTGGATGCCTTCACAAAGGAGATCCCCTTCTTGCAATGAGTCTTTAGACTTGAAGGATTTACCTAATTAGCTCCTTGGATCTTCCACCTTTTCCTCCTCCTTCACTCAGAGAAGCTTGATGCACCTTATTCCATAGATTGAAGAAGCTTGCACCTTCTCCTTCACTTGGAGAAGGTTGCATCAACTTGAACTTGAAGAAAGGGGTTGGGAAAGAAGAAGCTTTGAGAGCTTTACAAGCATACAATGAGGTAGCTCTCTGATTCAGCCCTATTTTAGGGCTTCATCTTGTGTCTTATTGAGACCTAAAGTGAATTCTGATGCTCCCTCAACCTACCCTAGTGTCCAAAGATCCATTCAGGCAATGATGTCCAAGAAAATCCAAAGAAACAAGTCCAAGTGCTATTCCAGAGGCCAACACTGCCGTGGTAGCATACAACAACCATGTTAGCATGCTTGCAAATCAACAGAGCCATCTCCAAGCAAAGCCTGAATCACCATGGTCGTGCCACTCAAAATGGTCGTGGTGAACTAACCTATAATGGCCATGCCACCTTGCACATCCATGTGATAGTTGAGGCAAAATGGTTGTGGTGCCAAGAACGGGATGTGTAATCTGAGCCACCATGGCCTGGTGACCACCACGGCCATGCTACCTTAGCCCCACCATTGTCATGGTAACCACTCGACCGTGCCCCCTCCAGTACAAAATCCACCAAGTGCCTATGATTTTTCCCATCTACCACAAACATTCTCACCCTTCCCCACCACGGTCGTGGTGACCACCACAGCCGTGCAACCCACAAAAGCCGAGCTATTTTTGCACTGCATTTCCCATACTACCCCTACTTGACCTAGTGCTTCCCCCACACCTATATATACCTAGGTGGCGGCTCCACCACAAGGTCATCTACCTCCTACCACCTCTTAGATCCCCATTTTCACCCCTTAGTGATTCCACTCGATTTCCACCTCCATTCCACCCCATTTCACCATTTCTACCACAAAAACCCTAGTTTTCGAGTATTTTGCCCCTATTCAACCATCACCACATGCCATTGCACTTTGGAGGAGAGAGGAGGATGCCCTGTAGCAGCTGAAGTGGAGGAATTATTCATCTACACCAAGCTCCAAGGATTATTCTACCTCTTTCTCCCTTCTTTTTGTATTTTGCATTGCCATGAGTAGCTAGGCCCCTTATGTGGCCTGTTTGGGGTGAAAAATGTTACTTTGATACCATGTTGGGGGAAATGATATGTAACTATGTGCTTTCATTTGCTAATGATTATGTTATATTTCTATCTCACTCTACATGAATTGCATGTTGGTTTGTATTTGAAATCACTTAGGAATTTAGGGCAATTGCTTATATGTGTGAATTTTGGGATTTGCTCCTAGGTCCAATTCTTGGATCCCTAGATAGCTACCCATCCTCCTACATTCTAATAAATTCTTGTAACCCTAGTTGAGAGATCTAAGTAGTTAGTTTAGATGATTTTTTTGTGCTTAGAACAGAGCTTTCTCAAGGCTAGAATGTAAGTTATAGGAGGCCTAAAACCTAACTTCCACTCTCATTAGTAACCTCAACCCCTAATCATCCTAAAATCATCTAACCTAGAAACCTAGGCTTGGTTAGACTCTAATTGAATTACACCTAATCCCTAACCCATTTGAGCCTCTCAAGGGTAGTATGGAGTGTTAGGGACTAGTTCCCTTATACACAACCTAGCATATCCATGGCCAGTTAGTAGCTTAGGCTAATTCATTAGACTCTAACTTATTGTTTGGTTTGATTATATAAATGAAATCATTATGTTCACATGTCACCTACAACCTAATTGATAAGTGCATCCCCCAAACAACCCACATCTCCCTTAATTTCTTTAAAACCCTAGTTGCCTTATTGCTTAACTAGTGTTAGTTTAGTTAGCTTTTTTCTTGCTTAGTTAGCTTCTTTCCTTGTTCTTGCTATTTTAGGTCTTTAATTGCTCTTTTGCCTTGTTTGCTATCTTAGTGTAGTGTAGACCTTTCCTTTCTTACCTTAGTGTAGAATTTTCTTTTCTTACCTTAGTGTAGAATTTTCTTTTCTTACCTTGCCTTTCCTTTTCCTACTTAGTAGAATTAACCATCTAGGGTTAACTTAGGTTTTTTTTCTCATTTTCTTCCCTTTACGTGCTTTGTTGCTAAACCCTTATTTTAATCATCAAATCACCTATAAACCCTTCAACCCTAGACTCCACAGTAGGAACCTAGCCCAAAAACTAACCCATCTCTAGTGCCCTCTTTTCACCCTGTGGATCGAACCTATACTTGCCACCCTACCTATACTATGACAGGACCACGTGCGCTTATGGGTTAGCATTATAGTAGAAGTAGGTTGTTTGTGTCGATCCTTATAAATTCAAAAGTGAATCCACCGTGTGTATTTGTCCACAAAGTTACATCTATTCAAATCTCAATTGAGTAGTGTGTAACACCATTGGTAGGGACGCACCAAGTTTTCTAGCATTGTTGCCTGGGAGAAAGGTGTTCAGCCTAGCTAGTTAGTTTTGCTTTGACTTTTCCTACAACCCTCATCATTTCTATTCTTTATTCTTTACATTCTTTGTGCATATTGGTTTGCTAACTGGATCTCTTTTGTTTGGTTGTGCCTTGTGCTTGTGACAAGCCACTCGGGGGAAGACAAGATGGAACGCTAAAAATGCACCCCACAATCCACTTCAAGATTACTTCTTGCCTATCAACTACAAATCACCAATTGCTAGTAGGGTTGATCAAATGCCAGGGGAGAAATTCTCCATCCCTTCAGGTATTCTTGTGTTCCTTCTCATCTTCTACGGCTCAGAGAATGAGAACCCCTACAAGCACTTGGACTCATTTCTTGAAGTATGCTCCACCTTTAGGATGCCGACGGCTAGTGATGATACAATCTGGTTGACCTTGTTTTCATTTTCCCTAAAAAACAAAGCCAAAGATTAGTATGACTCAAGAAGGGACATCATTAGTTGGGAAGTGATGAAGAATGCATTCTTAAGACAATTCTGCTCTACAGCAAGGTTAACACAAATGTGACATGCCGTTACAAGTTTTAGTCAAATGGGCAATGTGCAGTTTCACAATGCATGGGAGAGGTTTAAGAAGATGTAAAGAGAGTGCCCGCACCATGAGATCCCTTTTTGGCAGCTAGTTCAGTCCTTTTACTCTGGTCTACCTCCAAAGAGCCAAACCTCAGTGCATTCTACTTGTTGAGGAGTTTTCATTGCTAGGCCACCTGAGGAGATATGGCCCTTATATGAGTAGTTGGAAAAAGGTTCAAGAATCTAAGCTTCAAGCATGATGAATGACAGTGGTCATACCTTTGATATGACATCTCTGACTCATAATGATTTGAGCCCGTATGTGATGAAGATTCTTGGAGACATGGTGAGCTTCATGAAGAACCATGTGATAAATGTTCCTTGCCACCTAGTCAATTCTATTGAGTTCTATGGGGAAGAAAATAATACACCTCACTCCTATAGATACTAGGAACCACAAAGTCCAGGATATAGCTCAAGGTTTGAGGAAGAGGTTCTCTCTAGGTTGAAGAGCTTTGATGACATACAAATGAATGTGACAAGTCATGAGGAGAGGATGGAGCATGTGTCTTCTATATTTGCTCTCCAAGAAGAAAAATTGTCTTCAAAACCCATCTTGAGTTTTAATGAAGCAAGTGGATCAATGCATTCTTCACAATTTTTTACAGTCCACCTCCCATGCAAGTGCATCCCATATAGCAGTTTCAATGCGATCCCAAGCCTTATACACCACCTCCCCCTCCATCACCACCAATTTCCCAAAAATTCACCTTCCAACCTCAATTCTCCCATCCACATAAATTTCAACACCAAGTGTCACATCCACCTCCTCCACAAGCACAATTAGTTCCCCCTCTCCACCATGTGAAAGGAAGTGTTGTGACAGTTCTAAGGAGTGGGAAAACTCTAGAGCAGCCCACAAGTTAAAGAAAGGTTGATAAAGCAAAGCAAAGGTAGCCAAGGGGTAATACTGTGATTGAGATTGCCGAAGATGATTCTATGACACCACCAGTTGATTTTGGGATACCATGTGGTCCACCTCATACTCCATTTGTAGGTTACACTATCCCTAGTGTTCCACTTCATGTTGATGCAAGCAAGGCCAAAGTAAGTGATCCACCATTCATTGAAGCATTAGATGAGTCAACAGAAGTAAGTATGAGACAAAAGCACAATGTTGACATTCTTGAGGTGTTTGGCTAAGTGAAGGTTAATATTCCATTATTGGAGCTATTAAGCAAATCCCATCATATGGGAAGTTTATGAAGAACTTATGCATTGTGAAGAAAAGGACAACATGGAGGATACCAAAGAAAGTGAAGTTGACTGAACAAGTGAACTCTAACCTCCAACACTCACTCCCCATGAAGAGGAAAGATCCAAGAGCCCCAATCATACCTAGTTGCATTGGGGGACATCACATAGTAAAATCCCTACTTGATTTGAGATCCAGTGTGAATTTGATGTTATATAATGTCTATGTTGAGCTGGATTTAGGCAAGTTGAAATCGGCACATTGCACTCTCCAATTGGCAGATCGCTCCATCAAAGTTCCTAGAGGACGACTAGATGATGTCTTGGTATTGATTGACAAGGAAAGAGGAGCAATGTTCGTAGCTAATTTCATTGTTCTTGACATGGAGCCAGATGATAGGAAGATCCCAATCATCCTGGGGAGACCATTCTTATCTAAAACTGATTGTGTGATACATGTTTGCAGTGGCATAATGACTGTCTCTTTCATGGACATGAAGATAAATATCAACATATACATGTCCTCAAACCAACGGGTTTGAAGTGAGGATATTGGATATGGTCACTTCAAGAGTCCTATTGATCATTCAATAAGAGGAGATCTAGACGAAGGATTTGATGACAACTTTGGTGATCAAAGGGATGAGGAACATAGATTGAATGTGATTGAGGGATACATTTATTGCAAAAAATGGGCACATGAGGATGCCAAATGGATGAATGATCGAAGAATCTCCAAGAAGCCTAGCTGAAGGCATGAAACTCATCACTTGTCGGAGGCAACCCACCTAGGTTTGGGAATTTTTCACCTAACCTTCCATTTATTATACTTTTGCTTTGTTTTTACACTTTTCTAAGAAAACACACACACATGCTTGTTTTTAATAGTTTTTGTTTAATTTCAAGATGTGCATGTGAAAATAGGATGAAATGAAGAAATTTAGATGAAATTTTGACAAGTGATCCATGAAAATTCATTTTAAATCAAAGATTTGATGTTTTGATGAGATTCAAGTGTGGGACAACTTCCATTGTAAGCACCATAGATGTGGTGACATGGAACGACCATGGTGGTGCATTCACAATCAATAGGGGAATCGAGAAAAATCAAAGAAGTTAAGAACTAAAGAACAAACCTGCCATGTCCGTGCAAGGTAGCATGGCCATGTAGCCATCCACTCAAAATGGTCGTATGAGGTACCATGACTGTGCAGCAAGAAAGTCAACGTAGCCATGTTGTGTAGCATGACCATGTTGTAGCTCAACTCCATCACTTAACTCAACATATTAAAAAATTCTCAATCAGTTCTATTCTCAACTCTGTGAACACTACTACTGTTTCCCATGAACGGTAGCCATGCAACACCTCCCAACCACTCCACCAGCCTCGAATCACCACCAAATCACCCCCAATCCATCTCCAATAAATCCTCCATCATTTCCACTACCTTAATCTCCAACTTCCACCCATTTTCATCCACAAAATCCCCCATTTCTCTCCAATCTATCCCAACAGCCCTGTTCTTTTGAGAAAACCTAAAATCCCATTTTCCCCACCAATTTCAATCCAAAATGAAGAAAATGTCTAAGAAGGATGTAGCTAAGACCAAGGATGTGATCTCCTATGGATGCTGATGCAAGAACACATCATCTTCAACTCTATTAACACCTCCTACTCTTCCAGCACCATCAACATCCTCTGGTTTAGAAGTGGAATCACCCCATGCAGCGACAATGGTGGAACCCATGATCGAGGAGTCCTCTAGACTACCCAGTGGAGGTAGGGCAACAGCCCGAACATCAGTCTCGGAAGCCCACCCATCAATTTTGGTAGCTTGTTTATCATTTTTAGTTGTACGACCTTCGACGTCTGTGGCACCACAACTACAACCATAGCTGAGAGCATGACGAAGGCTACTGGTAGATGATGCATATGAGGTAATGTCAAATGCATAACAAGATGATGCACCTGAAGCGCATCAAGAGGCAACACCTAATAATCAAAGCAAGAATGAGAAGAAGCCAAAGCACCCACAGTGCTTGAAACACCGAGTGATTGCCACTCGCTACACGTGCCAGGAGACAATGAGAACTTTGTGCATATTTGATTTTTTTTAGGATATCTTGGAGCCCCTTGGACTACTTGAGGTGTTGACCACAATTCAGGAGATCTATGTGGCACTTACACAGTAATTCTTTGCAACACTAGAGAAAGTCTCACAAGATGCCATCAGTGTCACTTTCGGGAATAACACCTACCTTGTCATTGCATCCTTTATGAATGGCATTTTTACTCCAACTCCTAAGGCAACATCATCAATTGATCAAGGAAGCACATATAGGGAAACCAATGCAAACTACACTACAATGTGGAAGAAACTTACATGGTAGAGAAATTTTATGGTGTGAAAGTCAAAGACTAGTCTGATTCACAACCCCGTATTAAGATACATTCAAAAGGTCTTGGCGAACACCATCTTTGAACGATATCAAAATCAAGGTAATTGTACTAAGATAGACCTTTTTTTTATTGTGACAGATGGTGCATGGAAAGCTTGTAAATCTGGGGTCACTTATTATTGATCACATGAAGATGAACTTTTCTAAGAGAAAGAATCCTTTTATTATGGGAGGGAATGTAACTTCCATTGCTTTGGCCCTGGGGCATGATGTATCTGGCTACACAAAGGCAGAAGGAGGAAAGCTCATTTACCTGCACTATTTGACTTACTCATCAATGATATCAGTGGTTGATCAGAAGATTCTCTACCATGTCAACCCTCCTTATGTAGGGGTTTTTACTAGAGCTCCCCTACCATGCCACACCTCTCCTAGAGGTATGTCATCCATCTCTGGATTCTCTAGACATCTTGAGGAGGTGGGAAGAGGAGCATTCGAGAGATACATGGCAGAAGTAGCCCAGAGAGCTATCTGAAGGGCTTGGAGAGTCACAAGCAGCTTCCAAGAGGAGGAGGATAGTTGAGGAGTGAGAGAATCACAATGTGAGGTGATGAGAGGTGGAGACATCACATTAGCAACAACAACTCACAATGAACGCATATGACATGTCCCCCATACATGCACAACTGGAGGGTATCCAGAGCACTCAGGATTGCATACTGAGCACCCATGAGGGTATTTTGAGGATACAAGAGGGGTTCTAATGCACCCGTAATGCCATCTAGTTAGACCATCAGCATATGCATTATCAGGTCAATCACTTATATCAGTTCCAGCATGCCCAATCCCAGAGGAAACCCAGTGGGGGAAGATTCGTGGGGTTCACTAGATGCATTTTAGGACAAATACCCACCTCCACAGTTAAACTACTAGGGTTCCTACTACCAGCATCCTCCACCACAGTAATGAGAACCGCCACCATAGTGATCATATACCCTATCATTCCTAGACTTTTGTGTCATGCTGAGTACAACATGATTCAAAAGTTTGGGGTGGTAGGGCGGTATGCCCTTATCTCATTTTGCATTTCACCTGCCATTTACTATGTTTGTTTTCTTTTGTTTGTTTTAGTTTAGAATTTCCCTACTTTGCATACTTGCATGCCATGTAGTTACTTTCTTGCAATTTTTTCATAATTTTCAAAAAAATTGATCTTTTTTCCATGCATTGCATATCATGTAGATTTTTGGTAATTCTTGCATGTTTTATCTAGGATTTGCTTGTTTCCTACTTTATGTTCAATAATATAGGCTTAGATGTGATTGAAGGAAACTTGGCATCGTTTTGGCCGATTTTGTTCAAATTTGAGATTTATTGCCTAAAAGTGTGTTTCCACCCAATCTCTACTCTTTGGATTAAAAATGATGACCTTTGACATATGCAAGTGAATTGTCATTGTTTATTGCTAAATGGTATCAATTCTTGAATTTTTACATGCGTGTCACCTCTCTTGTGTTTGTGAATGTTTTGGTTGATTTGTGACTTGAGCAAGCTATGCGCACTTAGTACCCATGAAAGCACTTGATAGAAGTAACAATTTCAAGTTGTTCATTCATGATGTGTGAAATTGTTGGATGAAGTGTTGGATTAATTTTCATGCAGGAGACCTTATGTTGAGAATCATGCCAATGACCCCTCTTTGACCCAACTCTTCACTCACCATCTCCTTAACCCTCTGCCTCATTAAAGGATGCCAAAGTGCACATATCAGCTGTGACCACCTCCAAAAGTTTGGGGTGGCAACATGTACATTTCACCGCTTCACTCTCATCACCATATGCCCTGTCTACTCCAAGGGAAAAGAAAAAGAAAAAAAATGCAAACATAAAATAAAAGATGCTCCTATTTAAAAGCATCTAAATAAATAAAATATGAGTGTGTAAAAGCACTCCAAAATCTTAATGCAATCCTTTCTTCCATTTTCATACCCATTGATCTAGGAAACATGAAACTTAGCTCACTTCACCCTTTTTCCATAGGCTCGTGGGTCATTGTTATGGTTTGAAGAATAAGGTTGAATGCATGAAGGTTAAACAATAGTCCTAGTCATCCTTGATTAATGCCATCATAAAATGGTCTACCCCAACCTACATGAAAGAAATATGGATAACTTGTGTATTCTATGCACTATATTTGAAGTTCATATGCTTTGTGCTCTTTTCCTGATTGGTTTGTTAAAGTAGGAGAGGAGATAGGTGGAATGCACACAATCTATCATTATTGATCCTATTCAACAATAATCATCTTTTGCATTACATTTGTCATTTCTTGATTGTAGAAAAATTGCAGAGAGATTGAGTTGGAGCATACTTGAGAACAAGTATGTTTTAAGTATGGGGGGTGATTCAACCCTATTTTAGGGCTTCATCTTGTGTTTTATTGCACTTCAATCACATCTATACCTATTAGATTACATGTTGTTCCCCTCAATATGCATATTTGTATAAAATGCACTTATGGATATTATTTGCATGTTTTTCAGGCATTTGGACGACACTTGATGGAAGAGAGAAAGGAGTGATCCTAGGGTTTCTCTATGCTTGGAGAAACCTAAAGTGAAGCTTGATGCTCCCTCAACCTACCCCTATTGGCCAAAGATCCATTGAAGTAATGATGTCCTAGAAAATCTAAAGTAACAAGTCCAAGTGTTGATCCATAGGCCAGCACGGTCATGTTACCACAGAATGGTCGTGCTAGCACACTTGCAAATCAACAGAGACATCTCCAAGCAAAGCTAGAATCACCAAGGTTGTGCCACTCAGAATGGTCATGGTGAACTAACCTAGAATGGTCGTGCAACCTTGCGGTCATGTGATAGTTGAGGCAGAATGGCCGTGAAACCATGAACGAGCTGTGCAATCTGAGTCACCACGATCATGGTGACCACCATGGTCATACTACCCTATCCCCACCAATGCCATGGTGACCACCATGGCTATGCCACCTCTAGTTCAATATCCACCAAGTCCCTATGAATTTTCCCCATTTCTCACCATGGTCATTCCCATCCACCATGACTGTTCTCACCCCCTCCCCACCACGACCATGCTACCCACAAAATCCTAGCTATTTTTGCACTGCATTTCCCGTACTACCCCTACTTGACCTAGTCCTTCCCTCACACCTATATATACCTAGATGGCGGCTAAAACATGAGGTTAGTTACCTTATACCACCTCTTAGTTCCCCATTTTTTTCCCTTAGACATTCGACTCTATTTCCACCTCCATTCCACCCCATTTCACCATTTCCACCACCAAAACCCTAGTTTTCAAGTGTTTTGCCCCTATTCCGCCATCATCACATGCCATGTCACCTTGGAGGAGAGAGGAGGATGCCCTATAGTAGATGAAGTGGATGAATGCTTCATCTACACCAAGCTTCATGGCTTATTCTATCTCTTTCTCCCTTCTTTTTGTATTTTGCATTGCCATGAGTAACTAGGCCCCTTGGGTGGGATGTTTGGGGTGAAAAATATTACTTTGATACCATGTTGGGCGAAAATGATATGTAAACATTGTGATTTCATTTGCTAATTATTATTTTCTATTTCTATCTCACTCTACATGAATTTCTTGTTGGTTTGTGCTTGAAATCTCCTATGAATTTAGGGCAATTACTTATATGTGTGAATTTTGGGATTTGCTCCTAGGTCCAATTATTGGATCCCTACCTAGCTACCCATCCTCCTACATTCTAAGAAATTCTCCTAACCCTAGTTGAGAGATATAAGTAGTTAGTTTAGATGAATTTGGTGTGCTTAGCATGGATCTTTCTCAAGGCTAGAATGTGAGTGATGGGAGGCCTAAAACGTCACTTCCACTCTCATTACTACCATCAACCCCTAATCATCATTAAATCATCTAACCTATAAACCTAGGATTTTTTAGACTTTAATTGAATTACACCTAAACCCTAACCCAATTAAGCCTCACAAGGGTAGTAGGGAGTGTTAGGGACTAGTTCCCCTATACACAACCTAGCTTATCCATGGCCAGTTAGTAGCTTAGGCTAATTCATTAGACTCTAACTTGTTGTTTGATTTGATAATGTAAATGAAATCATTATGCTCACATGAAACCCCCAACCTAATTGGTAAGTACATCCCCTAAACATCTGACATCTTCCTTAATTGCTTTAAAACCCTAATTGCCTTCTTGCTTAGCTAGTGTTTGCTTAGTTGACTTTTTTCTTTCTTAGTTAGATTCTTGCCTTGTTTTTGCTTTGTTCTTGCTAGTTTAGATCTTTAATTTCTCTTTTGCCTTGTTTGCTAGCTTAGTGTAGTGTAGACATTTTCTTGCTTGCCTTAGTGTAGAATGTTCTTTTCTTACCTTGCCTTTCTTTTTCCTTCTTAGTAGAATTAACTTTCTGGGGTTAACTTAGGTTTTGTTCTCATTTTCTTTCCTTTACTTGCTTTCTTGCTAAACCCTTAGTTTAATCATCCAATCACCTTTAAACCCTTCAACCCTAGACTCTGCAGTAGGAACCTGGCCCAAAAACTAACCTAGCTCTAGTGCCCCCTTTTCTCCCTGTGGATTGACCCTATACTTGTCACCCTACCTATACTACAACACGACCCCATGCATTTGCGGGTTAGCATTTTAGTAGAAGCAGGTTGTTTGTGTAGGTCCTTATAAATTCAAAAGTGAATCCACTGTTTGTTTCTATCCACAAGTTGCATCTATTCAAATCTCAATTGAGTAGTGTGTAATGCCATTAGCAGGGTTCACCACTCTCTCACATAGATCCTATCTCACTCATAATGACAAATTGAAGTGTAATATAGAGAGAGAAAGGGGCTCAAGTGGACTAGATGCACTCAACTATAGAAAGGATCTTGAATATCCTAAAGGAGAAACCTTGAAATGAACTCTAATAGGTCCTATTTATAGGGGATGGTGTCCACTAGAGTGTGGGAGCACTTATGAACATTTTCTAGTCATTTTGAGGGTTGTAATAGATATAATTTCAACTTTTGCAACTCCCCAATGGATAGAATCACTTTTTCTCATAGATATAAGTTCTACGAGTTTGCAACTTGAGCGATCAAGATCATTCTCAAAATCCTTTTAAGGATCGGTTGAGTTTGTAACTCAACCAATGAACAACCTATAATGAATTTTACAAAATGATTTTTAAGTTCTCTAACATTCAAAATAAGTGTCCTTGATTTTTTTCTCATCTTATAATCAAGTCATATCATCAATAAAAATGATTACAAAAATTATCTAAGGTGATTTTGAGTGTTTTCCAAAAATGCACATTTGCATTGCTTTTAACTTGAACTAAAACAAGCTAGGGATTGATCAATTTGATCCTTTTCATGTACCTAATGCCTAAAATCAATCTCAAACAAACATATTAGATACATATAAATGGAATGGTTAAGTCATTATCAAAATGAGGACAATGTATAACACTTAGGCCAACATTTACCACTATTCAATTAGGATACTATTCAACACATAAGTAATCTCATTTGAAATTTATCAGAGAAGGTCATTCTTAGAATACAAGTATCCTAACATACAACTGCATTCCAAACATGTATGTTTATGAATCAATTCACATCCTTGGGCTTCATCCTATAGTTGAATTAAACTATACTTATGTACATTCTGCAATCCCCCGTCTAAGAGTATTATGCATTATTATCATGTATCTCACCAAACTAGGGTTAAGGGTTAGAGTTAGGTTCTTAGATACAATTATTACCTTTCATCATTTTCCCTTTATTTCATGCTCACTAGTCATAACTTCTTTGATGTCATGTTCACTACTACTCATGGAATCAAAACATTCTAAATTTACTAAATGCATAATTTTTTCTCTCATTGAATTCCTTCGTAATATGATGTTAATGTACTTCGTTTAGTTTAGGTTAACCCACACGTAATTAAAATATATTGAATATATGCTTTATCATACCATTTCATTAATTTCATTCTTAACTTGTCATCACCATTGAGTTCTTTTGTCTCCATATATTTTCTTGTAATTAGATGAGTGTACCATGTCATTGACTTCTAGTGGCATTCTCATAATTAATAAAGATTATTTTGTTCCGTATAATACTACTCACTTTTAGGTTAAAAGAATGGATAAGGTTACATCTTCTTACATCATAATCATCAATCATCAATCATCATTCCCACTTCATTGTTGTGTAGCTTGTATAAAAATAACCCACATTCATGTGAGCGTTTGCTCATCATTTCATAAGTCATGCTGAAATAGATGCATTAGGCTTAGATCATATTAGTAAGACTCACCATCATTAGTTTAAGTATTAATACCTACTATTAAGCATTTCATCACATTCACAACAAATACACAATTTCTAGTTTATCACTCATACTCATCTTAATACTAAACTTCTAGGGTTTTCAAGAAGTCACCCATAGTTCAACACGTAGTAAGAATCACATCATTTAGTAATCTTATCATGGTTCATAGGGGTTCTGTTTTAACCCCACTTTCTAAAGCATGTAATGATATTTGTAAATCTATCTCTTTTCCAAAGATAAATGAATTGAATGGCTGATTTGATTTGAATGAATTTCGTGTATGATAGCCTTGTGCGTTTTCTTGATGGGCCTTATTGGCCACTAAGCCTAATTGAAAGAAAAAGAAAAAGAAATGAAGAAGGAATTCAATTGGATAATGGAATACATAAGAAAATGAATAAAAGATGATTAAAAGGCTAAATGATTTTTTCCCAAAATAGGATTTTGAGTTATAAGGGTTCCTTGGGGTTCAAGGAACTCAGGATAATTACATAATGAGAAAAGGTATAGGAAATATATGGAAAATATAAATAAATAGGTGTTTTCTTGGAACTAAAGAAAAGGAACCGTTTCCTTGAGATAATGATCCCAATTTTTTTAGGATGAAAGATAAAAGCATAAAATAGGTTCCCTTAAAATTTGAATTAAAAAGGAATTACGAGTTGGGAGTTACTGCTTTTTCAATATTATCCTCAAAATGGGATTTTCCTTGGAATTTAGGAAATCTTATTCCTTTTTGTTTTGAGCGCGAATGATAGTGGTCGTTGGATTTTGATCCAACCGACCCAGCTCATCGTCTAGAGTCCCAGAGGGACGCAGACTGTAGCATGATCAGGGGGACTTTCCCCTTTGCTTTCCATTCAATCCAGTGCATGTGCACTTGGGATTTTTGCTCCATTAGGTTCGAGAGACCATTGCGAAGGGTCTAGACCCAGGTTTTGCCGACTTTCATAGTGTATATCAAAAACACCCAATTGAGAGTGAAGGATGATTCAACGGTGAGATCGTAAACCCTAAAAGAGACCCCATAGCCTATAAATAGGCCCTCGGGTGGTTTCTCTCAACCTCACAAACCCTGGCAGCAGCTCCCTAGGTCTCGACACCCTCTCCCTCCCTCGATTTCCATCGCTCCGATGAGCCCCAACCATGGTGTCGCCGTAAGTGCAAAGCAAAAAGAAGAGAGGAGGACGATGAGTAGGAGCCATTAGATCATGGAGTACAGTGGGCCGACGTAAGATCTAACGACCTCAGGAGGCGCACGTTGAGATAACTCGCTGAATGGAGCGAGTTGACGCGAGGCCTCAGATCTGAGTCCATTGTGGACCCGAGCGCCATCCAACGGATGACAGCCTGCAGCTACACGTATCTTAGAGCTAGTGGAGACCTTTGACGTGGAGCATCAGATCCAGAGAAGGTCCATCGGCTCATCGATCCGACGATCAAAGAAATTCGATAAATCCCTCTCTCTTCCAAATAATCTAGAAATTGCTTTTCCTTGCTAAAATCGTAGAATAGCTAGGAATCTCATATGAAGGAACTTTGTATATGAAAGTTATATAGAAAAATGCAAGGAACCTGATAAAAATGATTTAAGAACCTGGTTCTATTTCGTTTCGCAAAAGTGCCTTATTTTGTTAGAAAAATGTATTACAAGTTAATTAGAAACCCTATTTGCTTATAAAGGATGATTCTTTGTAACTTAATAGGTTAAATTGAGGATTATCAACCTGTTAATTAATAACATAAAGTTTTCATCCGTTTTGAATATAAATATGGTTAATTTAGGGTTTATGCCTATAAGTGAAAAGGGTAAAGTATATGGAAACCCTAATTTAGGTTAAAAGAAGAAGAAAACCATGTTATTGTGGATTAAGGAAGTAAATTGCTAAATAATGATCCTAAGAATGTTAGGAATATTAAAAGGAGAGAATTTAAAGGTTTTAAGTGATTTTGAGGAATTAGGGTTCATGACAACTAAGAATGAAGGCAAAACCCTAATTTCCAAGAAACCCTAAAATTGGGATAGAAACCCTAAGGAACATGATGAAACTGGATAAATATTAATAAAAGTAAACTTGTACTTTTATTTTAGGGTTTCTGTGAAATTTGCTTGATTGTTTGGATTTTCTCTCTCTACAAAGTTAATTCTGTATCTGAATCTACAATAACAGGTATGTGGTTACGCTTATGAATATCCCGACTAGTTTTCTGAGGATTTTATCGATGTTTCCCTCATGGCTTGAAATAACTATTGGATGCTTTTATTTCATGCAAAATATAGAGTGACTATGACTATCACTATGAATATAGATATATAACTGGCTTAGATCCAGGTCCACCCATATGGCTATGCAAAGGCTGAAAAGGGTAACCTAGAGCAAGGTCTAGGTTATCATGAGTTAGAAACTAGGCTACACACGTGTAGTGGCATGAGACTCTTAGCATACCATGAGTTAAGGAGTGGGCTACCTACGGGTAGTGCCATGTGACTCAGCCCTAGAAACTGATTCACCTGTTAGGTGGGATCATGAGGGTATAATGGGGATCTACCATAAGGAAGGTAGTATTCAGGTCCACTGCAGGGACAACACAGGGGATAGGGTACACATGGATCGTGAAGTTATATTTAAATCATAAAATTGTTTGTTAAATGCTAATTGATTGCAATACATTGTTATGAATAATTTCCTGATTATTGTTTCCCCCACATACCAGCTTCGGCTAACAGACGTTTTGTTTGTCGGTGTTTTAGGGACAATCCAAAAGGACAAATAGTAAATCGTCATATTGTGAAGTACATGAAGTAAAATACAAGGAGGATTAGTTAGAGTAGAATCCATAAGTGGATAGAAGTTTAGATATCCAAGTTTTCAAAAAGGTATGTGAAATTTTATTTTTCTTACAGCTTTTCAGTATAGATTGTTGAAATTTAATAATTGTTCTTGGTTAAGTGTCAAACCTTTGATCCGGAAGTTATGGGTGCAGCTTCGAACTCTCGGTCTCCCTTAATTGGGGGTTATCAGGAGGTGGGGTTGTAACATTTGGTATCAGAGCGTAGGTTCCCCACTTAACCATTAATAATTATTAAATTTTTCAAACTCCATAGAACCCAAGGGAGTTATTAGAGGAGTATCCGAAAGACGGAGGTGTCTAGAAAAGGATCACGACCGCGGGTTGGCAATATTTTCCTCCGCACTGCTAGTCAGAATATGAGGACTCTCAGATCTGTATGAATTCCTGGCCAAACTCTTGGGGTATGAATCGAAATAAGACACCTTTAGGACTTTCTCATCTTATTCATCCCTTCTCATCAAAAATTCTATTAAGGACATTAAAGATTATGATTTTCTCTCTTTTCCTCACCCTCTTGAGGTATGGGTAAGGTTAACAAGGTCTAAGGAATCCTCCAGCAAATTAATGAAAAAGTATGTAAATAAGATGTCATGGACATAAGCTTAATAGATTACCATAAAGGAATAGATACATGCTTAGGTCGTATGACATAAGTTGTCATGCCCTCAGGAGAGACCTGAGGCTAGACCTTCTTGTCAGGAGGATAAGGAAGGAATGTTAGTCTTGGAGATAGAGATCTCCAGTGCAAGTAGAGACCTGAAACATCCTCTGAGGATGATGATAACCCTAACCCTAAGTGTTGGATAGAAAGAGATGAAGTGGTGAATAGATATCACGATAGACTAGGTGTTTGAAAGGACATGCCTTTGGGATGCCATATGAACCATGGGTGCCCTAGCACCTTTGGCAACCCAACCCTGGGAAGGGTCGTGCATGTTAGAGTAATGGATAGCTCCTTCGATGATGATGTTAGTGAAGGACCTGTAGAAACTCTATGGGCTTATGCGAGTAGGGCATATCATGCACCCAGAGTACGTTAGTAGTGTGAGCAATAGGTTGAAACCCTAACCAGGAGAGAGTGAAGGATGGCTTATGAAATAAGCTTAAAGAACTATGGATAACCTTGAGCGAACATAAGTTGAACATAGGCTTCATCTAGGTAGGGGCATGCTTTCGAGGTTGATCCTTCATGAAGAGAGGACCTCTAATGGTGAGGGTAGTTGTAGGGTTAGCTCTAGAGAGAGAGCAGGAAACCCAAAAAGAGGGTTGGAATCCTAGACTCTGAGATACGAGGCGAAGTCAGGAGTTGAGGATGATGCAACTTAAGTGGATGATAGTGGTTGCCTTATGCTTGACCCCTGGAGGCTAATGATATCTTGGTTACCTTTAGAAGAACCAAAACCTAGAGAGAGGATGAGGCTTTTAGCACCTATGTGTCTATGTTATAAGTGTTTACCTTCTGAGAAAGGAAGAAGAAGTTTTGTTTACCCTGGAGAGGTTTAGTAACAGGTTATGAGGCCTTGTAACTTGTTGTTTGTCCGCGAGAAAAACTCAGCGTTAAAGTGTCGATCAAGGAAAAAGGATGACCCGATACATGTTTGGTTTGTGGTTAAGAGATTGGTCATGCAGTTTGATACCCAAAAATTGAACCTAGGGTTCCTAGGCCTAATAGGGGAAGTGGTGTACCTATTGCTCATAATGAGAGTTGAGTTTATATAGATGCGAGCATGGTACTTCTCATTAAAGGTATGTTTGATGAACCCCTCATAATTAAGTTGAAGACATGGGAAGGTATAATCTTGACCCAATGTTGAGGAAAGAGGACAAGTATGACCTAGCATGGTTCAGTAGGTGATCTACTTGTACCTTAATAGCTTGCTACGGTTAAGTAGGCTCTTGTGGATGTAAACCCTAGACCTAAGAGCTTTTATGACCTTGTTGTCAAGAGATAGTTTTCCTCCCATCCTGGGAGAGGGACCCCTTTGGTAGGGTGTATATCAGTTTTGTTGGTTTAAGGTAACCTAAAGGGATCTCATAGGATCTTGAGAAGCTAAGTGAAAAGTACATGGTATGAGAATGAACATGTAGACCCATAGATATCCATCTCTAAGTGCATGTGGATGTGTTACCATGGAGGTAACCGGTAAGGGGCCTGACAAAGGTAGGTAGGTCACCATGACCCCTATGATAGGATGGATGTCAGCCCATGTATACGAAGAGAGATGATGAAGGCTTGGGAAAGTTTCTAAGTTGGACATGTACTATAAATGGAGAATCCTAAGCCTATCCTAGGGTCAGCTGGGGATACATGGGTCCATTTGAGATGGATTGGTGGAGAAGGTTATGTTTGACCTTACTCCTCAGGATAATGAAATGTGTGATAAGTTCCAGGTGTCCAATTTAGAGCACTATGTGAGGTACCCAGACCATGTGCTGAACAATGAACCTAGTGAGCCCCAAGGGAGGCTGAAATGGCCTGAGTCACCTATGCATTTTATAGATGCCAGGATGAAAGAACTCAGAGAAAATAATATGTAATGATAAAGGTTCTTTGGGAGCGCCATGAGTAAGTAAAGTCACATAGGGGCCAATGATGGACATGGAAAAGTCTTATCCTAAATTGTTTGATTGCTTGATAGAATTTTGAGGGCAAAATTCCTATAAGGAGGGGAGGATGATATAACCCCACTTTCTAAAGCATGTAATGAGATTTGTAAATCTCTCTCTTTTCAAAAATAAATGAATTCAATGGTTGATTTGATTTGAACGAATTTTGTGTATGATAGCCTTGTGTGTTTTCTTGATGGGCCGTATTGGCCACTAAGCCCAATTGAAAGAAAAAGAAAAAGAAATGAAGAAGGAATTCAATTGGATAATGGAATACATAAGAAAATGAATAAAAGATGATTAAAAGGATAAAAGATATTTTACCAAAATAGAATTTTGAGTTATAAGGGTTCCTTGGGGTTCAAGAAACTAAAGATAATTACATAATGACAAAAGGTATAGGAAATATATGGAAAATATAAATAAATAGGTTTTTTCTTGCAACTAAAGAAAAGGAACTGTTTCCTTGAGACAATGATCCCAAATTTTGTAGGATGAAAGATAAAAACATAAAAGAGGTTCCCTTCAAATTTGAATTAAAAACGAATTACAAGTTGGGAGTTACTGCTTT
Organism: Alisma plantago-aquatica; assembly: GCA_963693085.1. Taxonomy (NCBI): domain Eukaryota; kingdom Viridiplantae; phylum Streptophyta; class Magnoliopsida; order Alismatales; family Alismataceae; genus Alisma; species Alisma plantago-aquatica. The sequence goes on along the minus strand of OY856410.1, from coordinate 998,173,334 downwards.
TTCAAGATTATCCTCAAAATGGGATTTTCATTGGAATTTAGGAAATCTTTTTCCTTTTTGTTTTGAGCGCGAACGATAGTGGCCATTGGATCTTGATCCAACCAACCCGACTCATAGTCTAGAGTCCCAGAGGGACGCAGACTGTAGCACGATCAGGGGGACTTTCCCCTTTGCTTTCCGTTCAATCCAGTGCATGTGCACTTGGGATTTTTGTTCCATTAGGTTCGGGAGACCATTGCGAAGGGTCTAGACCTAGGTTTTGCCGACATTCATCGCGTATACCCAAAACGCCCAATTGAGAGTGAAGGAAGATTCAACGGTGATATCGTAAACCATAAAAGAGACCCCATAGCCTATAAATAGGCCCTCAAGTGGTTTCTCTCACCCTCACGAACCCTGGCAGCAACTCCCTAGGTCTCGGCACCCTCTCCCTCCCTTGACGACGAGCCCCAGCCGCGGTGCCGCCGTAAGTGCAAAGCAAGAAGAAGAGGAGGATGATGAGCAGGAGTCATTAGATAATGGAGTACGGTGGGCTGACGTAAGATCTAACGACCTCAGGAGGTGCATGTTGAGATAACTTGCTGAGTGGAGCGAGTTGACGCGAGGCCTCAGATCAGAGTCCATCGTGGACCCGAGCGCCATCCAACGGATGACAGCCTACAACCGCGTGCATCTCAGTGCTAGTGGAGACCTTTGACGTGGAGTGTCAGATCCATAGAAGGTCCATTGGCTCATCGATCCGATGATCAAAGAAATTCGGTAAATCCCTCTCTCTGCCAAATAATCCAAAAATTTCTTTTCCTTGCTAAAATTGTAGAAATAGCTAGGAATCTCATATGAATGAACTTTATATATGAAAGTTGTATATAAAAATGCAAGGAACCTGATAAAAATGATTTAAGAACCTGGTTCTATTTTGTTTTGCAAAAGTGCCTTGTTTTGTTAGAAAAATGTATTACAAGTTAATTAGAAACCCTATTTGCTTATAAAGGTTGATTCTTTGTAACTTAATAGGTTAAATTGAGGATTATCAACCTGTTAATTAATAACATGAAGGTTTCATCCGTTTTGAATATAAAGATGGTTAATTTAGGGTTTATGCCTATAAGTGAAAAGGGTAAAGTATATGGAAACCCTAATTTAGGGTAAAAGAAGAAGAAAACCATGTTATTGTGGATTAAGGAAGTAAATTTCTAAATAATGATCCTAAGACTGTTAGGAATATTAATAGGAGAGAATTTAAAGGTTTTAAGTGATTTTGAGGAATTAGGGTTCATGACAACTAAGAATGAAGGCAAAACCCTAGTTTCCAAGAAACCCTAAAATTGGGATAGAAACCCTAAGGGATATGATGAAATTGGATAAATATTAATAAAAGTAAACTTGTACTTTTGTTTCAGGGTTTCTGTGCAATTTTCTTGATTGTTTGGATTTTCTCTGTCTACAAAGTTAATTCTATATCCAAATCTGCAATAATAGGTATGTGGTTACGCTTATGAATATCACGACTAGTTTTCCAAGGATTTTATCGACGTTTCCTTCATGGCTTGAAATAACTATTGGATGCTTTTATTTCATGCAAAATATAGAGTGGCTATGACTATCACTATGAATATAGATATATAACTGGCTTAGATCTGGGTCCACCCCTGTGGTATGCAAAGGCTGAAAGGGTAACCTAGAGCAAGGTCTAGGTTATCATGAGTTAGAAACTGGGCTACACACATGTAGTGCCATGAAACACTTAGCGTACCATGAGTTAAGGAGTTGGATACCTACGGGTAGTGCCATGTGACTTAGCCCTAGAAACTGATTCACCTGTTAGGTGGGATCATGAGGGTATAATGGGGATCTACCATAAGGAAGGTAGTTTTTAGGGTCACTATAGGGACATCGTAGGGGATAAGGTACACATGGATCGTGTAGTTATATTTAAATTGTAAAATTGTTTGTTAAATGCTAATTGATTGCAATACATTGTTATGAATAATTTCCTGATTATTGTTTCCCCCACATACCAGCTTCGGCTGACTGACGTTTTGTTTGTCAGCGTTTTAGGGACAAGCCAAAAGGACAAACAGTAAATCGTCATATTATGAAGTACATGAAGTAAAATACAAGGTTGATTAGTTAGAGTAGAATCCATAAGTGGATAGAAGTTTAGAGAACCAACTTTTCAAAAACGTATGCAAAAGTTTATTTTTCTTACAACTTTTCAGTGTAGATTGTTGAAATTTAATAATTGTTCTTGGTTAAGTGCCGAACCTTTGATCTGGAAGTTATGGGTGCGGCTTTGACCTCTCAGTCTCCCTTAATTGGGGGTTATCGGGAGGTGGGGTTGTAACAGGTTCATTAGGGCTACACACACAGATGGAAAGCCTAGCTTCCTTTTTTTACATGCTTCATTCATCAATCATAAGTATACATTGATTAATTAGATCATTTGATTCAATGCCTCATTGCAACCATTAATAGGAAAAATCATTACCTCATGCTAATCTTGATGTATGTATCATATTCAATTTCAAAAGTATTCAACAATACACTTGTGTAATTCATCTAATACAATTCAATATGATTCTATACATGTCAACTCATTTTCCAAGAATATCATTCGATAGTTGGTTCTAGGCAACATTCGTATGAAACAATATAATCATATGTCCACGAGATTATTCATAGAACTTAAATCAATACGTCAGGAACTATGCAAATATTAGTAAATATAAAAAAATCTAAATAAGTAGCATTTATTTCCCCAAAGTCATCCCGGTTGGTTATACAATAGCATACAAGTACTAGCAATGATCTTGATTCTTTTATCTGGATATAATTTGGATTTCAGCATGATTATAGAGCTTAATAGGGAGAGAAAGACTCGCCTAAGGTGTCAAGCACCTTAAAAATGTAGGCCAAACTCTGAATTTCTAGAAATCCACCAAGGTTGTAGCTATTGAATCCATTTCTTCCTCCTCTAAATTGATAAATTCGAGAAATGGAGATTAGGAGAGAGTGAGAAAAGTGGGAGATTTGATATCATTTCTCGGATGTGAACCAAATTAGAGGAGGGATGAAATCTTGATGTACGAGAGAATATTTACCATGGATGACAATGCAAAGAAGCTAAACTTACATGATTTCATCATTTCTTGGATGGTGAAACCCTAGATCATCATTTCCATCACTTTCTCCTTTCAAACCCTAATTCTCCCTCTCTCTCTAGGATTTCATTTTTATGGAATGAATCACGATCTCCTTGGGTGCTAGGTTTCTCATATAGATCAATTAAGGTGCTTAGGTGAATTGAAAATGGACCCAACTTTACACTTTCTTCTATTTCAGTAGAATTTTCTATCATACAAATGTTACTAAAGATCATTTACTTAACAAGACAAACCTCTTCCAACAATTATTAAAATTTATCATGTTGTAATTTCAGAGCTCCAATAAAAATTGTAGATCTTTCAAAGTTACTAATAAATAAATAAAAATCAAATAGTACACTGCTATATTATAGTCTGCATCATGGTCGGTCGCATTGTTAGTAATAAGAAACTCATACAACATCACACCCTATAGGATTCAAACATCATACAAAATTATAAAATTTAATATGTTCAAAATTTAGTTTCCCAAGAACATCTAAAATTTCATATCAAATGGATGTACTGATAAAAAGATAAAATTCAAATACTAGACTGCTATAATTCAGTCTAAATGCATGGTCAGTTGAGTTTCTCCTAGAGTAACACGACCGACCAACATGTCATAAAACATTCAAAATTATGATATTTTTCAAGAACACATATATTTACATTCTCCAAATCATATCCAAATTTCAAGTAAACCAGAGTTTAAAATAAAATGCCAAAATCATTTAATAGACCACTATATTTATCAATTGTTGTATTCATATGGTACCAAAACTCTAATTTTGGTCAATTAGGGTTTTCAATTCTCAAGCTCTAATTAGTTGAAATAAAAGAATACTTGAAGTTTCTCATTAGGTTCAAAGAATCATAAATTAGACTACCATCACTAATCATGTTCTATAAAATAATCAATCTAGTTAAGCATGCAACCATCCAAGTGAACACTAATTAGGTGGTCAATCTAAAATTAGGTCGTTACAAGAATATAAGTAGATTAAAGTATACAATGCAAGACAAATATTGAATAATGGAACACTAACTAGAGATATAGAACACTAACTAGGACTAAACAACATACTTTGTTTACACTAAACCACATATTTTGGTAACACCCTTAGGTCCTTGTATATGTCCTTATAGTAAGAAACCTATGACACAATGAAGCATAAAATATGTATTTATATATTTGACTATGTACAAGCTAGGATAACATTTCTAGTGGGCATGATATGATAAACCATGTGCATAATAAATAATCCAAGTTTTAAGTGTTTGTTACCATTTAAAATGAATTATTTAATTAGAAATGTTTTGGTCAACAAAGGTTTCATAAGGAAGATCCTATAGTGGTTTCCACAAGAATTTAATTATATTGGGAACATAAATGATCCAAATATGCTCACTAAGGATAGGAATCCTTAACTATTAAATTTATTATTCACGTAAGAGAATAGAGATTGATGCATTTGGCAATCCACTAGAGGAAGAAACTAAAGATTTATTAATGGGGGTATTTAGGAATCAAATATGAACATAATTTAAGGAGATCTTATTCAACTACAAATGTGAAACCTAGTGCAAAACATGAACTTGAATTACACACAAAAACTTGGTTAAAAATATGTAGTTCTGAGTATTAAAACTTAGTATGAAGAAACTCAATGCTAAATTAAAGATAGTTTAAGTAGAAAAGATGTGGACTATTATGTTTCTTATTCTAGATTCTATTACGTGTACCTAATTTATTTGACAAACATGTTTAAGAAACCACATATTATTATACAGAAGACTTTATGTGATGATCTAGATGCAAAAATGGTTTTCAAGTATGTGAGGTATGCTGAGGTGTTTTTTTCTCAGTCAGATGAGGCATAAGCCTCAAGGTGTCTAGGTGTAAGCCACTTAAGGATATGAGGTTATTTTATAGATTTGTATATGAATGTATAATATACAACCTTTTTTTTACAGTAAAATAGCTAGCTTTTTATTGCATTAGATCATAGTGCACGATTACAATGAGTTCTCTAGGAAAGTTTTGCAACCTAAGAGTTGATACATTTCCTTGTAGAGCCCAACTAGATAGAAAGTGACTAGCTTTGTTGGCCTCTCTATATATGTTCCGAATTTTTAAAGCTGGTGATCCATCACATATTTGAACTATTTCTCTAACTATCAGATCTTCATAACCTCTCTCATACTTTCTCTTCTTTGCTGCTCCCAAGTGTAACATACTCGAATCCAGACATATGTATCAAATCTCTCTTATTCTAAGGTCTTATTCTATTATGTTAACTTACCGTATATTTCCAACAATACAAACACATTAAGAATAATTCGTGTCATGGATATATAAATACCCTTAGCATTTTGTATGCAAGGTAAAATAATCATAATGCACTCAATAACAAGACTTAAGGAACACACATACCAAATACCATGCTTGACTCTAATTTGACATCCTAAAATATTCTTAGGGGTATAAGATGAAATGAATCAAATTAAAGTATAATAAGTGTTAAAATGAGTAAATACATTAAATATATGTATGATATACAAGTAATGAAATATTTTAATTAAACATCTTCAAAATGTAAAATTGATGGCATCATTGGATTTCTCACATGTTAATTGGTCTACTTATCAATTTTGGTATCAATTTGACTTCAATTTCCCAACCATTTACTAGTTTGAATTCCTAACTTAGTACACACCCTTGTATTAATTATAATTACATTAATATGCCACCGTCTTCCTTTGTCCATGTAACACGAACCTTCCCCCTCCCTTTGACGTGATCAATGCCTCCCTCTCGTGCGGATCGCAAACGGCCACACGCCCTTTCTTCTTCTCCACCTTCCCTTATTCTTCTCTCCTACTTCCTCACCTCCTCTCTACTATCCCTCTTCCTCTCTCTTCCAGTAGCACATAGAACCCTAGCACCCCATCTTCAATTTCATCTAGCCCTTGATGAAAACGCAGCCCCAGGATGAACCATAATTGTGAGGCGGTGCCACTACCACCTCTTCTTCTTCCTTCTACTTCCTGCTAATTTCCCATCCTTCATCCGCCCAGCCTCCTTGCTGAGAGGACGCCGCTAGCAGCCGCTAGGGATAGAGGTTATGGAGGAACCATAGTGGTGGCACTGCCTTCCTCTTCGCCATCACCCTACACCCTGAATCTACCAGCCTCAACCTCATGCCCAGACGTGGCCAACATTGACTCCAGGGGCCACAACAACCACCCGTGCCTATCTGCACTGCCTCCAGCTGTTTTAGTGGCATCTGCTGTGTCATCATCCCTCACCAGTAGCAGACCGCCTCTCCAACAACCTACAGTCGACGCCAACCAGAGGAACCCATCATCCATGCATTCAACCTTCATCGACTCAGTAGTATCCCCACATGGATGTCTACCTTGGCAACACCCTCTCTCCATAGATCTATTGCTACCATCCTCTCCGATGAACCTACAACACCATGGGCGCCACGCGGAACTCCGACCATGCAGCTTCGACAACCGACAAGCAGTCTTTGCGGCCGGTGACACAGGCAACCACCAAAGGAGAAGTAGCATGGATCTGAAGCAAGTTACGACATCAAGCTCTGACCACATGAGATCGGTCTTCCATGACCACCGACACCCTGCTCTTCCTTTCTCACCATCTCCATACGTCGCTTTACCCTTGTTTCCTTTCTTCACCCTCAGGCCGCCGCCAACAAAACCTGCATTGATTCAAACACCACCACCGATGCTCGAGACACACCAACTGTTATCTCTTCCTCCTCTCCTCCTTTCCTTCCAAACTAAACTACAACCCAACAAGGCTTTCTCTCTCTCAGTGCCATGAATCCAGGGCAGCAAGTAGTTGTGACTGACGTGTGGCCATCGACGAAAGCACCTGAGGTCACCTGCATCCCCTCGCTCTCCACCACATGGGTCGTGCACCTCCATCACAGGGTGTATCTTCTCCATTGCCCTCTGTATCATCTTCCCCTTCCTCCTTCCCTACGACATGTAGATTTGTTGTCGTCCCCTCTCCTCAGCGTCTGTGGTGGCTGCCACAAGGAAGTAGCTTGCCCCCAAATGTGACCAATATTGGATCCACTGGTCACGATGCTTCCTCCACCAACATCTCCTTCTTCCTTCACCCTATGCCCTGCAACTGAGGAAGCTATCATCAGCCATTATTGATGTGATGCATGCTGCTCCAATCCTTTATGACACAACCAAACTCCAACCTCATCAAGACCTTCTCTGACCTCAGCCTGCTCCCCAGCAATGTGATGGCCACCTACTTCCATCCTAATAGGGATCTTACAGCCTCGTCAATCCTCAAAATACCTATATGTTTCACCTAAAGTCAGAGTTTGTGACAACCTCTGTATGCATGTATATGTTCAAGTCACAACGATGGAGTCTTTTCTAGAATATCTTGGAAGGTCAACACATGGTTCAATCTGGATCATACCTCCACAAAACTAGGAACCTGATCACTAATGACCGGTTCTGATCAGCCACCTATAGGTTAGTACACGCTTATCTCTACAAGCTTTGTTCCTTATTTTTCATATTAACAAACAAGTAAGTATGATTAATAATATATTACAATCTACTTTAATATGGTGAACATCATTGGTAATGATCCTCATGTTTACTAGTAAGAGAACTTGATTATTTCGCACCATCCTGATAATAGTTACACATGTTCATACATGTTCATTGTATTAAAATGAGTAAACATGAGATCTATAACTTCCTGTAGGATATCAATAATATAATGAACAATACCCTAGATCAGTATCTAGGGTGTCACACTTAATTATTTAATAATCCAAGTAACTCGATTAAATTCTATGGTAGTCATCATATTAGTTATATATAGTAGAGTACTAGTCTACTAAATAATATCTCTTTGATGTACAATTTAGGGAAAACATATATGACATGTTTAAAAGAAGGTCAAATCATATTTTACTTTTGATGTAATGATGATCTAACATAGTCGATACATCATCTTAATCTTTTGTCATATATGAGTTGAAAATCCTATATATATACACACACATGAATAAGAGATAACATCTATTTTGATTGATCTATGTAAAGTAAAATGGAAACACGTGGTTAGTGAGAGAATAACCTTCAAGATCTAACTTTGAGGAACAAATATCATTATTAATACATATGCAAGTGTATATAATATATAATCAACTCATATTATGGGCTTGAACTAAATGGTGAAATATATATGGGTGACTATGGATGACACATAGTGCACCCTACCATAGAGTAGACATATATAATAACTACCACCTGGACATCTATAGCGATATAATGCCTCATATTATTCACTTATTGAAACTAAAAATCAAAATGTCATTAGGTGATTGGGACTAGGATAAGGTCAATATAAAAAGGTATATATAATAGGATGGTTTCACATATTGACTTGGATTTGACTAACACACCTAATATGTTCCCAGGAGGAAATGTTGACCTCGTGGACCAAGTATATAAATTGAGTTAAGAATTAGATGTGAAGATCAGGTATGTACATCCTCTATTTTATTTTGGGCATTATTTGACTGAACCTACATTTATTTAATGAGGCAGCTCTTGAACCGTTATTCTACTTGGAAATCCATTTGCTTGGACATTGTTATTTTTCTTCTCTCAATTCATTATATCCATTTAGTCATTGTGATACCTTGTTTGTAATGGGTTCTTGCACCCCTCATGCTTTGATTACCATTTATGAGAAACTGATTGTAATGCCAGTCTTGCTCTCTATTTTATGCATGCTACATGTTTGACTAGAATATCTAGAATAATGGTACTTATGTACAACCATACTTATATAGGGCGCGCATATTCCGCCCGGGGTGTGCATTCCCACCCTTACTTTTTAGGCCATGATCCTATGGTGTTATGGCCATGTTTTAGGTATATTTAGTCTACATTGTTATGCATGCAAATATTTGTTGTTTTAATATGAATCTGTGGATGATTGTTATGGAAAGACACTCTTTATTACCATGCTCGTAATCTTAAATTTAATATGCCTCATTTCTTTTGTTACATTTATCTTAAACTTACCTAATTGCAAATAGCCCCCTTCTCGTGGGAACATTTCTTTTTGCACTTTTACCCCAATGTATTTCCCAAAGTTTATTATGTGTACATACTCAACCTTTGTTGACTGCTTTGTTGTTTCCTATGTTTCTGGGTGATGTTCCCTTCCACCCAGGTTTAGGTACATTGAAAGACAAAAGCTCAAAAAGATCACTAACACGACTTGGACTTAAGGATAGCTTGGAATGGTTGGGTTACCCTCTACTACTGGCTTTAGTTGTACTTATTTCAAGTTTTTGTAAAATCACCTATTACAATGAGGAACAATTGTATAAATGAATTATGAAGTGACTTTGTAATAGTTTTGTTTCCGCTTCTTTATTATTACATGGCTCTTGTATTATATCATTTGGGTGGATCCCCTTTCGGGTCTCAGTCTTTACAAAATTGTATCAGAGCCTAAGCAGTCGGTAACTTGACTATTTCAAGTTATCCTAGGATGACCCATAATTAGGTAGGTGACCCTTAGAGGTTATTGACAAACTGATTACCTAGTAGTAGAATACCAATTAGGGTTTTCAAACACTAATTATTTGGGGCACTTACACTCCTCAACCCACCTATGTGGACGGGCGTTAGCCTCTAGTAACCCTTAACACCCATTCCCTCTTTACCGGGGTGGGATAAAGCCACACATAATTGAATCTTGTAGTGTTGGTTCACATGTTATAATTTGCTAGGATTCTTCCTTAGAGCTATGAAGTGTGAGTTGATTGAATAGTCATAGATTGAAATTACATTAGTTCTCACTTTAACCCCTTCTATTTGTTGTTACCTAGCATGCCTCACATACATCCATTTTGGGTTGAGCATGCGTGAAAAACAACATAAAACCCTGATGTAATTTCTAGAGTTGAGATTAATTCCTTAACACTATGTGATAATTAGAATTAACTCTATTATGGTTAGGCATGACTTTCCCTCAACATGGAGTACCTCATCATAGTAATGCCCCATTGCCATTTATCTAATGGTAGGGTACCAATCTCATTGAGCTTGTTATGTCTCATACATGAGAATTGTTTGGTGAAAGTTATAACTTTTGGTAGATATCCTTAAGTGTTCACCTCTCTAACCCACATAGTGCACTTAGTTTACCTAGTGATTGATATGAGTAGGTTGACTGTAATGCTTGGGTGCACTGCCCAAGGCTCTAGTAGAGTTTCAGGAATGACGACTGGCCCCACAGACCACCACTAGCCTTAACTGTGCACTTTGTCCACACTGACGCACAAGCCAGGATCAACTTCCCGACTGGTCACCCATCCTAGTACTACTCCAAGATGAGCACACTTAACTATGGAGTTCTTTAGTGATGGGCTCCCGAAAAATGAGGTGCACCTTGGTGATATGGGTAGTCCAATCATTCCTTTTAAGATCATGTTATCTGAGGCATGAAACCCTGGGATGTTACAATCTCCCCCACTTAGACTCTTGATGTCCTCATCAAGGCTCAACTATATGGCCTCATAATCTGACCCCATTTCAGTGCAGACCCACAATGTCCCATGGACACCCAGCTCCCGATCACAGAATACCAGCACAAGAGTGGCTACGTCAACCATGGACAACCCTTTCCTACATGCCTGGACCGCACAGCTCAAGATTGGCATGCCATGTCTATGTGAGCCCCACCTACTGGAGGGGAATTGGCTCTGATATAAGCAATTTGTTCATCTTATTTATTATAAATATCACCCTGAGAGAAACACATATCGAGTTGATTTGTTTTCATTTGGGTATGATATTAGGCATGTTACCCCTGGCTATTCAAGCTAAGATCTCTAAACATCATCAGATCAAGTTTATGATTACAGAGCTACATATTTTATGTATAATATGATTTTGTATTATGTCTAGCTTACCAAAGTGACTCTTGAATATGTAATTCAAATCATGTAATATGATAATGTTGCTTAATATATCTTGTTGATTGTTGAGATTATGTTGGTGCTTGTATCTTGTTATTTGTTCATGTGTGCTAAGCTTTACGCTTTCGCATTTCACCTTTGGTATACGTTTGGTTCATGGGACTGGGATTCCGATTCCGTAACAGATGGTTACATTGACTATATAGGTTACATTATCATGGGAAGAACAATGGATGTAAACCAACTAGTAATGAGAATAAATTCATCCTATAACATTGGGTAATCTTATGACTTCAGTAGGTCCTGAGATGACGCATTTTGAATTATGATTAAGAGTGTCATGGGTAATGGTGTATGTCATGCATTATTAGGATTTTATAGAAGTTGATTGTGTGTAATAAGAAGTTGTTACCCTCGTATGCCTTCAAATTAGAGATGTAGACATATTCCCTTTTAGGTGATAGAAGGAGTAGACCCCTTTTGTAGAATGCAATGATGATAGAATAATACTATAGGTATCATCTGGTGGATAAGTGGTGGACTTGGTTCTCGTATTGATTTTTGGTGCCAATTTTGGATTTTTCATCGTAAGATTTTTTTTTCTTTTTCTTTCTGTCAAACTTATTTTCATTATTAATTTATATGTACAAAGGAAAAGTTTTGATATTTTATCGAAGGTTTTAGAACCAAGTCTTTGCCACAAGGAAGTTTGATTTGTAGAGGAATCCTTTGAATGAAGAAGTACTTGAATGGAATGATGGACATGAAACCCTAGGACTAAGTGTTGTGTAGAGAGTACGAAGAAGCCTTGGATACTTAAGACATCAGTTCACCTTTTTTGCCCCCTAGGTGATAATGTTGATGATATTGATGATGAGTAGATGGTGATGTTGTTGTTGTTGATGTTGATGATGCTGATGATGGTGATGATGACGATGATGATGAGTAGATGATGATATTGTTGTTGTTGTTGATGATGATGAGATGTTGATGATAATGATGATGATAATGATGATGAGGAAAATGATGTGGACCATGATCAAAGAATGGGAAAAACTATGATAACTTTGTGGGTAGCACTAATTGATACAAAGTGGTTAACATAATCCAAGAACTTGTTGTAACTTTTATAGCTCAACATCTAAAATAATTAGATTAATGGATGCATGATATATGGAGACATATAGCTTCACCTTAAGAGTACATCATAAGTGTGACATGAATAGTATGATATGACCCCCTACATTAAGTTTACTAGAAATGTACAACTTGGTTAAGTTTATAACTCAGTTTACCATACCATAAGTGGATGGATTTCGAGGATGAAATCCCTTTTAAGGGGTGGAGTGTTGTAACATACTCGAATCCAGACATATGTATCAAATCTCTCTTATTATAAGGTCCTATTCTATTATGTTAACTTACTGTATATTTCCAACAATACAAAACACATTAAGAATAATTCGTGTCGTGGATATATAAATACCCTTAGCATTTTGTATGCAAGGTAAAATAATCATAATGCACTCAATAACAAGACTTAAGGAACACACATACCAAATACCATGCTTGACTCTAATTTGACATCCTAAAATATTCTTAGGGGTATAAGATGAAATGAATCAAATTAAAGTATAATAAGTGTTAAAATGAGTAAATACATTAAATATATGTATGATATACAAGTAATGAAATATTTTTAATTAAACATCTTGAAAATGTAAAATTGATGGCATCATTGGATTTCTCACATGTTAATTGGTCTACTTATCAATTTTAGTATCAATCGGACTTCAATTGCCCAACCATTTACTAGTTTGAATTCCTAACTTAGTATACACCCTTGTATTAATTATAATTACATTAATATGCCACCGTCTTCCTTTGTCCATGTAATGCGGACCTTCCCCCTCCCTTTGACGCAATCAATGCCTCCCTCTCGTGCAGATCGCAAACGGCCGCACGCCCATTCTTCTTCTCTGCCTTCCCTTATTCTTCTCTCATACTTCCTCACCTCCTCTCTACTATCCCTCTTCCTGTCTTCCCTTCCTCTCTCTTCCAGTAGCACACAGAACCCTAGCACCCCATCTTCAATTCTACCTAGCCCTTGACGGAAACGCAACCCCAGGATGAACCCGAATTGCCAGGCGGTGCCACTAACTCCTCTTCTTCTTCCTTCTACTTCCTGCTAATTTTTCATCCTTCATCCGCCCAACCTCCTTGCTGAGAGGACGCCACCAGCAACCACTAGGGATAGAGGATATGGAGGAACCACAGTGGTGGCGCTGCCTTCCTCTTCTCCATCACCCTACACCCTGAATCTACCAGCCTCAAGCTCACACCCAAACGTGGCCAACACCAACTCCAGGGGCCACAACAGCCTCCTGTGCCTATCTGCACCGCCGCCAGCCGTTTCAGTGGCATCTACTGTGTCATCAACCCTCGCCAGTAGCAGACCACCTCACCAACAACCTACAACTGACGATAACCATAGGAACCCATCATCCATGCCCTTCAACCTTCATCGATTCAGTAGTATCCCCACATGGTTGTCTACCTTGGCAACACCCTCTCTCCATAGATCTGCTGCTACCATCCTCTCTGATGGACCTACAACACCATGGCCGCCACAAGGAACTTCGGCCCTACAGCTTCGACGGCCGACAAGTAGTCTTTGCGGCCAGTGACACAGGAAACCACCAAAGGAGAAGTAGCATGGATCTTAAGCATGTTACATCATAAAGCTCTGACCACATGAGATCGGTCTTCCATGGTCACCGACACCCTGCTCTTCCTTTCTCACCATCTCCATATGCCGCTTTACCCTTGTCTCCTTTCTTCACCCCTCATGCCACCGCCAACAAAACATGCGTTGATGGAGACACCACCACCGATGCTCGAGACACACCAACTGTTATCTCTTCCTCCTCTCCTCCTTTCCTTCCAAACTCAAATACAACCCAACAAGGCTTTCTTTCTCTTAGTGTCGTGAATCCAGGGTAGCAAGTAGTTGTGACTAACATGTGGCCATTGACGAAAGCACTTGCGGTCACCCGCATCGCCTCACTCTCCACCACATGGGTCGTGCACCTCCATCACAGGGTGTATCTTCTCCATTGCCCTCTGTATCATCTTCCCCTTCTTCCTTCCCTACGACCTATAGATTTGTTGTCGCCCCCTCTCCTCAGGGCCTGCGATGGCTGCCATAAGACAGTAGCTTGCCCCCATATGTGACCACTATCGGATCCCCTGGTCACGATGCTTCCTCCACCAGCATCTACTTCCTCCTTCACCCTATGGCCTGCAACCGAGGAAGCTATCATCATCCATTATTGATGTGATGCAGGCTGCTCCAATCCTTTATGACACAACTAGACTCTAACCTCATTAAGACCTTCTCTGACCTCAGCCTGCTCCCCAGCAATGTGATGTCCACCTACTTCCATCCTAATAGGGATCTTGAAGCCTCGTCAATCCTCAAAATACCTATATGTTTCACCTAAAGTCAGAGTTTGTGACAACCTCTATATGCATGTATATGTTCAAGTCACAATGGTGGAGTCTTTGCTAGATTATCTTGGAAGGTCAACACATGGTTCAATCTGGGTCTTGCCTCCATGAAACTAGGAACCTGATCACTAAATACAAGTTCTGATGAACCACCTAAAGGTTAGTACACGCTTATGTCTACAATCTTTGTTCCTTATTTTTCATATTAACAAACAAGTAAGTAAGATTAATAATATATTACAATCTACTTTAATATGGTGAACATCATTGGTAATGATCCTCATGTTTACTAGTAAAAGAACTTGATTATTTCGCACCCTCCTGATAATAGTTACACATGTTCATACATGTTCATTGTATTAAAATGAGTAAACACGAGATCTATAACTTCCTATAGGATATCAATAATATAATGAATAATACCCTAGATTGGTATCTAGGGTGTCACACTTAATTATTTAATAATCCAAGTAACTCGATTAAATTCTATGGTAGTCATCATATTATTTATATATAGTAGAGTACTAGTCTACTAAATAATATCTCTTTGATGTACAATTTAGGGAAAACATATATCACATGTATAAGAGAAGGTCAAATCATATTTTACTTTTGATGTAATGATGATCTAACATAGTCGATACATCACCTTAATCTTTTGTCATATATGAGTTGAAAATCCTATATATATACACACATGAATAAGAGATTTCATCTATTTTGATTGATCTATGTAAAGTAAAATGGAAACACATGGTTATTGAGAGAATAACCTTCAAGATCTAACTTCGAGGAATAAATATCATTACTAATACATATGCAAGTGTATACAATATATAATCCACTCATATTATGGGCTTGAACTAAATGGTGAAATATATATGGGTGACTATGGATGACGCATAGTGCACCCTACCATAGAGTAGACATATGTAATAGCTACCACCTGGACATCTATAGAGATATAATGCCTCATATTATTCACTTATTGCAACTAAAAATCCTAATGTCATTAGGTGATTGGTACTAGGATAAGGTCAATATAAAATGGTATATATAATAGGATGGTTACACATATTGACTGGATTTGACTAACACACCTAATATGTTCCCAGGATGAAATGTTGACCTCGTGGACCAAGTATATAACTTGAGTTAAGAATTAGATGTGAAGATCAGGTATGTACATCCTCTATTTTATTTTGGGCATTATTTGACTGAACCTACATTTATTTAATGAGGCATCTCTTGAACCATTATTCTACTTGGAAATCCATTTGCTTGGACATTGTTATTTTTCTTCTCTCAATTCATTATATCCATTTACTCGTTGTGATACCTCGTTTGGAATGGGTTCTTGCACCCCTCATGCTTTGATTACCATTTATGAGAAACTGGTTGTAATGCCAGTCTTGCTCTCTATTTTATGCATGCTACATGTT
The DNA here is from genome assembly GCA_963693085.1 of Alisma plantago-aquatica. NCBI lineage: Eukaryota > Viridiplantae > Streptophyta > Magnoliopsida > Alismatales > Alismataceae > Alisma > Alisma plantago-aquatica. The sequence continues at coordinate 998,157,227 of OY856410.1, read as the reverse complement.
TGACTAGAATATCTAGAATAGTGGTACTTATGTACAACGATACTTATAAAGGGCGCACGTATTCCGCCCAGGGTTTGCATTTCCAACCTTACTTTTTAGGCCATGATCCTATGGTGTTATGGCCCTGTTTTAGGTATATTTAGTCTACATTGTTATGCATGCAAATATTTGTTGTTTTAATATGAATCTTTGGATTATTGTTATGTCAAGACACTCTTTATTACCATGCTTGTAATCTAAAATTTAATATGCCTCATTTCTTTTGTTACATTTCTCTTAAACTTACCTAATTGAAAATAGCCCCCTTCTTGTGGTAACATTTCTTTATGCACTTTTACCCCAATGTATTGCCCAAAGTTTATTATGTGTACATACTCAGCCTTTGTTGACCTCTTTGTTGTTTCCTATGTTTCTGGGTGGTGTTCCCTTCTACCTAGGTTTAGGTACATTGGAAGACAAAAGCTCAAAAAGATCACTAACACAACTTGGACTTAAGGATAGCTTGAATGGCTAGGTTACCCTCTTCTACTGGCTTTAGTTGTACTTAGTTCAAGTTTTTGTAAATTCACCTATTACGGTGAGGAACAATTGTATAAATGAATTATGAAGTGACTTTGTAATAGTTTTATTTCTGCTGCTTTATTATTACATGGCTCTTGTATTATATCATTTGGGTGGATCCCCTTTCAGGTCTCACTCTTTAGACTAAGAGTGTCGAGTTGTTAGATTCAATGCTCAATCTATTTTATCCTCCCTGCACCATCATCTTTAGGGCATCCCTCAAAGCCATTGCCTCTGCCATCAACGACGAGGTTTCTTGTGTCATCCTTTCCACCAACATAGCTTGTACCTAGCCTTTGTCATCTCTAATGATTGCACCCACCAATGCTTTCATTTCTGATTTTCAACATGTGTCCACATTGAGCTTGAGGATGTCACTGTTGGACAGATGCCATCGAGATCTTCTAGGTAGTGCGTGCATGTTCTCTGAGACGCATTGTGCCTATTGATACTTTTTGTGATCCTTTACCATGTTCAGGAAACTCATTACGAGGGCATGTTCAAATACTGGTATCTCTTCAAAAATCCTTTTATTGTGTGTTGTCTAGGCTATCCACATCAGTACGCTATCTCTTCAAAAATCCTTTTATTCCTTCAACAACATGCCCACTAATGAATCCAAATTAGTAGCCAGTCTCCATCCCTATTCTTTTATTACGGACTGGTTAAAAGCTTTGAGATCGTGTAACCCCAACCCACCATTGTGTTTAGGTTCACATAACGAAGCCCACTTGTTCAAATGGATCTTCCTTTCTCCTTCTTTGGAACCCCAACAAAATCTTAGAATCTTGTCGTTGATGACTTTAAGCCCACCATCTCGAATTTTAAAGACACTCATGACATAAGTGGGGATTGCTTGGATGATAGACTTTATAAGGACTTCTTTTCCTTATTTAGATAGTAGTTTCTCTTTCCATCCCTATAATTTCTTCCATATCCTATCCTTTATGTTGTTGAAAACTTGCTTCTTTGAGTGTCCCATTGTTGTTGGTAGACCCAGGTACTTTGAGTGTCTATCCACTTCACTGACATGGAGGATGTTTTTTATAGTTTCCCTTCTCTCCATTTGTATGTTGACATAATCCTCTTTCATATTGGTTGATTATACCAGCTAAGTAAGAGCACTACTCTCGGGTCGCCCTCGTGAAAAAGATGTTATTGTCTTCAAAGAAGAGGTGAGATATTCTAGGGCCCTTGTGACTTGATATCGCCCCATGAATTCTCCCCTCTTGGTTAGCTTTGAGCAGGGAATATAAAACTATTTCAGCATAGAAAAGAAAAATATAGGGGGAGATGGGATCACCTTTGTGCAAACCTCATGTTGGTTTTATAGGTCATGTACTTGCTCCGTTGACTATGACTGAGTGTGAGATGCTCTTAACACATTACCTAACCTTGCTCCTCCATATGTTTGGGATTCCCATCACTTCCATAGTCTTGTCGATAAAGCTCCATTCGAATTTTCATATGCCTTACTCATGTCTAACTTCTATGCCATGAGTCCTTCTTTGGTTTTTCTTCTTTTCTTGATCATATGGAACAACTTGTTTGATATTAAGGCATTTTCCATTATCAAGCTTCCCTGGACAAAGGCACTTTGATTTTTTGAGATCATTTGATTGAGGAAATTCTTAATATTGTTAACAAGGACCTTTGTGATTATTTTGTAGGACACATTGCAGAGGCTTATGGGGTGGATCTCATTAATTCTCTTTCACTCTTTGACTTTGGGAATCTATAATATACAACCTATATTAAGTATTAGACTTGACTTCATATCAAAAGACATATATGGAAAAATTGAGCATATTTTTGTACTTAGTGGACCTTGTAACATTACACCTTAATTGTGAACAACATTATATGGACCAAAACATCCTAGTCCACCTAACTGACACCTGGCTCCTACTACCCTAAACCAAGGTTGAAAAAAGTAAACTGGGGAGTGACTTGGTGAAGCCACCAATTCTTGGTTCACTAGTTCAACTGGTGGTCAGGCTGATTCAACATGTAATTCCAACATGACATCATGAATAATTTTAAAATCTATTATATACATGAAAGATAAAGAGAAGAAACAAATAATGGATGATATCATAAAATAGCATAGGAAACATAATACTTGCAATTAATTGTGAAATTCATCCCTAAATTTCCTATTTTAAGGGTTCTCAAATCAAGCAAACATCCAGAATCTATCATTCAAGTATTTTTGATTAGACATCAAACGCACAACATGTTTCACATAACCAAAAGTCACAAAATGAATTTTTCTTGAGCATTTTCCATGTTGTAAATAACTAATATGTGAGTAGATATTAGAGTTTCCCCAGATCATAGTTGAAATTAATGCAACGATACAAAGCAGCAAAAAATGTGAGAGGTATAAAAGCAACAACTCCAAAGTGAATCCCTTAGCAAGGACAACTATGTAATAGATGGGGAAAGGAGAGAATTGGGGAATGAAGGATATGAATTGAGAGAGAAGGTGAGGAGTAAAAGAAGGAAGATGTGTAAAGGAAGAAGAAGTATACAAGAAGAAGGGTTGTAGTAGAGGAAGAAACAAATGGACAAGTATAGGAAGAGTAGAGGAAAAATAAAAAAATACATGAAGAAGGGGAGGTTTGGAGGAAGAAAACAACTATAGAAAAACAAGGGTAGTAATAGAGAAATTAAGGGAGGAGTGGAGGAAGAAGGTGATGAGTATCATAAGAACTGGTGGCTCATCTAGATGCAAGGGAGGAGATCTTATCTCTAGGAGGTCATGAAGGTAGCCTTAGGAGGAGGTTGCATCAGTTGTAGGCTTTTGTGTGGGTGATAGTAGTAGGTGAGGCATTGGCATCCTCTATAGTTTGTAAAAGTAGCTATTGTAGTGATTACTAGATATGATTAGCCTGGAGTTTGCAACAAATTTACTAAATCTTTATTCGATCAAGGCTCAGTGGATGTGTTGGGATTTTACCTCCTCTTATGGGGAGTTTGGATTTTGATGCCCCTTTTGCAGCATGTGTGCAAAGCATGGGAGGAAAAAGAAAACACCCATTGGACATAACTAGATAGTTCAATAGAAAACGAGCCAATTTGGTGGCTGGGAAACAACCGGTTCACTGGTTTTAGATCACTTCAAGAAATTTTATAGAGTTCTAGGAAGACTGAGATGGCCCTACCACCAGTACCCAATTCAAATGATTAAATCTGGTGATTATTTCTTTTGATTATAATAATCTTGCTCTAATCCCTCCTCCCATCCCCTGCAAGGGGCGTCTGGATAGAGCTCAGGTAGGACCCATATCTTCTTCTCTCCCATTCTTCCTCTCTTGTGTTTCTCCCTTTTCTCATTTTCATTAAATTTAGGGTCAGCCACATGCCTCAAGGCATATTGATGGTTGTCTTTGAATGATATGTAATTTTGTGGAGCATTGAGGCGCACCGTTCTAAACCATGGACACAATAACTTTTTGAAATGCACAATTTTGTTACGAATTATTTCCTGCCAAATATTGAGAGATGGATCATGGATGTATATTCTAAACAGATTAGGGAATTTTTGAACAAAATTTTATTATTTATAAATTTCATTACCTACAAAGAAGGGCAATATCGACTCGTTGTTTTTTAACTCTAGGAAAAAACATGTAGTTGTATATATAAGGGAAAACCTAATGTTCACTGACAATTTATGTGAAGAAAAGGAAAAGTGGATCTTGACCTATTCTGATGACTAAGTTGGATAGTTTTAAATGATCAGATTCTACAATCCCCCAAAATAGATCATCATGTAGTTAGATTGTTGAGTTCTAAGACAAAAGGCACTATTACATTGTGGCATTAATAGGGTGGAACTCCTTGAAGGGTGCTCACCAGGGATGCATAAAAAAACTAAATGTGGAACTCATTCACAACAACTAACGATAGGGTAGGACACTTCCTCTCGCTTGATATATCATGTCTATTTACATTGAGACCATGAATTCCCATATCCATATTATCGATAAGATGCAAAGGAAAAGACCATCTAGAGGTTTTTGCACCTTATGAGTTTGGGGAAGGAAGAAATACAACTTAAGTGTTGCAACAACTTTATGTGTATCTTATAGAACATGTTCAATATTCCATAGATATTTTGAGGGACATTAACTTCACATTGAAATTTACACCTAAAGGATTGGTTGATAGGAAGATCTAGATCAATCACTACTACATGATTTCTCCCTTCAAGGGATACTCTTCTACAACCAGCATTCTAGAAAACTAAAATGAGTAGGCTGACATTTTTGTCTCTAGACACTATAACGACCTCACTTTCTACGTCCCCCAATTAAGGAAAGACCTTCAAGTGGAGATCCATTACCTATATTCCTCAGGATCTAGATTAGTCAAATAACAAATAATAGAAAACAATTTCAATTAAATTTCAAATATCATTTACAAATTGTAATACAATATACCTCATGGAACTAATACCTTTTGAGAAGGAGTATCTATCAATCTAATCCTCCTTTTGATTACTTTAATGTCTTCATGTAGTTTAGGTTCATCATATCATGATATCTTTACATCTAATCATGTACCTAAAATGTCGTGAAACAAAACACAAATCAGTATATTGTTATATTGTGTATGTGGGGTGCTTGCAAGAAGTGTGCAAGCACATATCAACATATAATTTATTAAATATTTGCAAACAATAACCTCAACATCTTATGATAATCTTCCTTTAAGTCATGCTCATAGTGGCATTATGATTGAGCAGAAAATAAATAAAAACTCAATAGTTTATTTAACCAATCCTCGAGAAACACTCAGAAAGCACCAACAAACTAATGCGGATAGTCATAGGCGTATTCATGTACCTTAATAGTGAGCTATGCAAATTATCATGCATAATATACTTCAAGTATGATCTTCCAATCAACAAGTAAATCAAGCAATCCACATTTTAGTCTGCATGAACATAATCCTAAACTATCACCGTCACATATCAATCATTTTAGACACTAATTGGTCCTAATCTAGGGTTTAGGATTATCTTGAGTTTAGGATATAAAATAAGGTTACAAACCCTATTTCTCTCGCATAAAAGTTTATTAAAGTTATAACTCCACATTAATCATCTTGTGTTTCCCTGATTATCAAGTCATACCCTTTATGCCATTAGGGGCAACGATGTCAAATTATACAACTTTAAGATCCTAAGAATATTAGGTTCTGAACCCTAATCCTTAGATTGATCATATCCTTCCATTAGAAACACTTGGATTACATTAAACTCATTAACAACATAGCACATGTTATGATCTTTAACCCTGATTCTTTATATGCATAATTTCCCACTTTAGATACCCAAATTATCATCATGATTATCTTACATCCATGTTATGTTAACCAATATCAGATAACATCACAAATTATCCAAATTTTATGATTTAAGCATCATAATCACTAAAATTAAGGTTAATGCGCTTTAATCACCACTTAATCTTGTATAGCACTACTTTTAAAATAAGAAGCCTAATTATATCTTAATTATATTTCCATTGTATTCCTCTCGTTCTCTTGATCATTTTGGTATATATTTTTGTGATATTTGGGTAAACCTACTAATTTCTATGAATTAATAAAGAAAAGCACATATACCTCAAACTTGGTCCACATGGCACTTCCCCATTGGTTGGTGTCAATGCCATGCTATTTATGTCAGCAGGCATGGTTCCGTACCTGGATCTTCACTGGACTGTGTCATTCTGTGGTTCATCCAATTCAAGGGTCAGTTGGACCCTGACTGTCCTTCCTTTCTCCCTCACAATGGGTCTAAGCGTGCACTGGCCGACCGTCTGTGAAGCTTGGTGTCATCGCCCAGGCTCTACAAGACTCCATTCCTCTCTCTAGCTACTCCTCCCTCACCCCTTCCATAAGTTTCTACTCTGTCCCATTGGCCTTCATTGGCCTAGCTACTGGGAGTTGCAACCCTAGTGCTGCCACACCAACCTGTCATGGTCCTCCTTCTAGATTCTAATTGCACTGATCGGCAGAGCTTCACACCTTTGTAGATATGAGGTGCTTTTGTAGAAGAGTGGAGAAGGAGACTCTACAGGGGAGACTGGGAAAGGAGTCCACCATCATCTTCCTTACTAGGTGTCACCTCTGTACAGTCACAATGTGCTTTCATTGATGCTACTGCACCATCTACGGTGGTGATTCTCTCCCTCTCTCTCTCTCTCTCTCTCTCTCTCTCCATCATAGAGGATACTGCAATGACATCCCATCTCCAACATTCATCTGTAATGCTTACCTAGGCTCTAGGGTGCAGGGATATAGAAGGGTGCCCTCTTCTAGGCATGGTCGGGGAAATTTCTCCATGGGGTAGAGGAAGGAACCACCACCATGATTCAAGGTTCTGTCAGGGGATATTGACACTGTAATGACAAATAGAAGGGGGGTGTTTCCCTAGTCCCTGGCTAGAAATCAGAAATGTTGCTTGCTGCTACATTGCAAGATTGTTCGAGAGGTCTGTCTGAGAGGTCTGTCGAGAGCCACTCTAACATGAAGAAATGGAAGAGTTTGGGGAAACATGGACCCTCCACAGGGATCACCTTGGGATACTAAATCTTGGGTCAAGTTTTGGGTGGCGAGGGCTTCCTCCGTAAGCTTCTATATATACTTATCTTAATGAAACCCTAATGTTTCCTATGAAGAAGGTAGAGAGGAAAAGGGAGAAACCATCTAGAGGGAAACTTGGTTTCCTTTCCCCCTAAGCTCACGGTGAGGAAAAGTTGGGGTCATGAGTTATGGAAAGGATTTTCCATACATAAACACCAAAAATATAACGTCTCCCTTCTATTTCCATAAGTCATGATCCTTTTCCTAATACAAGTCACAAAAGGACATAATCAGTTCTTTCCATTATTATCTCTCAGATTTTGAAAACCTAAATCTCATAAAGGAAGACACAACAACATATGAAACTTTTATATATTATTCTTTAATTACCTAAAACACCATACATCTTACTTGCTTTTTGGAAAATTATCTTAAATAATTCACAAAGACATGAATATGTACTTGTACATTATCTATTATTCTCTTATCTTGTGCTACAAGGACACGTTTGCAACACAAATAGTCTCATGGGCCTTTATATGGTCCATGGGTTGTGCCCATGCCACAAAGGTGGCTAACATTATCATTCCACCATAATACCATTGGAGAAGATTATTTATCGAATGGTACCTTGCCTTTTTATAATTCAATTTTACCAAACTTGAGGATATTACATTCACCCCTCCTTAAAAGGAATTTTATCCCCAAAATTCACACTTAGTAAGTTTAAGGCAAATCCTAACTCATCTTAGTTCCAATCCTTTAGGGTTAGGAACCCTAATTAGCATTTTTATGGATATGTGAATTCCCATATTATCACTAAGATTGGCACCTAAATTCAATTCAAGGTTCATTGATGTAGCCCTATTTTAGGGCTCCATCCTGTTCCATTTTGTAATTAAGTCACATCTAAATATGTAGATTACAAGCTTTTTACCCCTAATATGCTTATCATTGCAAATATGCTTATGGATGTTCTTTACACTATTTTTCAGGCACTTGAACCATGCTTAGATGGAAGAGAGAGAAAGAAGGAGTTCTAGGGTTCCCCCACTCATGGAGGGACCCAAAGAAGGCCCCAAAGTCTCCCTCAACCTACCTCCAATGGTCAAGAATCATCCCCAAGCAAAGACATCCAAAAATGATGAAGATTGAAGTGTAATTATGTGAGGCCAACCTCACCACGGCCGTGGGCACTATGCCACGGTTGTGCCTTTTTTTAGCAATATAACACCAAGTTCAACAGGGAAATCCCACAGAATCCCATGGTCGTGGCCCTATTCCATGACCATGGCCATTGAAGACACCACGACCGTGGCCATCAACACGGTCGTGGTCAGTAGAAGAGAAAATGGCCATGGCACCCTGCCACGGTCGTGGGAATTAATTGCCAAAAGTTCAACTTGCAACAAGGTTTTTCCCCAGAATGCCACGACCGTGGCCACCTACCACAACCTTGGCCGAAGAAGCTCAAGACGATCATGGTGATTCCCCATGGTCACCTCCTCCTCCAAAACGGTCATATTACCCAACACGGCCGTGGTGCCCCGAACCCACTGCGACCGTGGCATCCCACCATGGTCGTGGCTACCACCATACTTGACCTTTTTCCCAATTCCTTCACACCACGACCGTTTCACCACTCCACGACCGTTCTCCACCACCCTCATCATGGTCGTGGCACACCACCACGACCGTGGTGGTCCACCAACCTTACCCTACTTTTCACTGCTTTTCCTAAACTACCCCCCACTTACCATAGTGCCTCCCCACCACCTATATATACATAGGTGGTGGCTAGGGAACGAAGGTTAGATGCCCCTACAGCTGCTCCAAGCTCCACTCTCCACCCTTGACCTCTTTGTGCAATCCCCTTGCATTTTGGGCTCATCATCCTCCATTTCCACCCTCATTCCACCATGGAAACCTAGTTCCCTAGGTTTTCATCCATAATCCCCTACCATTTCATGCACCCCTGCACCCTTGGAGGAGGGAGGATGTCTACAACAAGCTTGGAGGTGAAGAAGGAGGCTTCTACATCAAGCTTCATGGAGTCCCTACTTCTTCTACCCCTTTCTTTTCTTATTTTCTTGATCATGTCTAGCTAAGCCCCTTGTGGTGGGCTGTTTGGGATTTAAATGTAACTTTGATACCATGTTGGCGGATAATTTCTTGTAATGAACTTAATTCATATCTATGATGATTACTTCTTGCTTCTATCTCTTTTCCTATCTTATTGCATGTGGTTTGTGCCTCTTGTATGAATCACTTATTTTAAGGTTTTTGATGACACTTAGTTTCCAGGAGGAATTGGGGTGTATGTGGCAATCTTAGGAATGGCTCCTAGGTCCAATTAGTGGATCCCTAGCTAGCCCCCTTTGTTCCTACATACACATCCCTCCTCCTACGAATGAGTGTGAGATCTAAGTAGCTAGTGTAAGTGAGATTGATGTAATTTTCTAGGGCCTTCTAAAGGCTAGAGTGGCTAGTGGCATGAGGTTAAATACCCTCATCTCTACTCCCATCTCTACCCTCAACCCTCAATTACTCACTATCACTTTCCCTAGAAACCTAGATTTGGTTAATCTCACTAGAACTACACCTAACCCTAGTCTTCTACTAGTAGTATAGGGTATTTTCTAATGTCATTGACCTTATTGTTTGGTCTGGTAATCTAGATATGAAATGAGAACCATGCATGTTTAATGATCTCCCCCAACTAATATCAAAGTTATATTCCCCAAACAGCCCACCCACCTTAATCACCTTGCTTAAAACCCTAATTGCTTAGTTTTCTTGTTCATGCTAGTCTAGTTTAGTCGCTTTTCCTTAATCTAGTTAATTGCTTAGTTTTGCTCTTTCGTGTTAACTTAGGCTCTTTCTCTTGCTAGTGGTTAGTTTAGTTCTTAATTTCTTCTTGCCTTCCTAGAGTAGCGTAGCTCTTCTTGCACTTGCTTAGTTAGTTTGTTAACTTAGTTTACTAATTTGCTTGCTCTTCCATAACTTAGTTTCCATCTTGCATTTCTTACTTTCTCATTAGCGTAATCAAACAATCAAACCTTTTAAAACCCTAAAACCCTAAGCTCCACAAAAGGGCTCGCACCGTCTAACTCTAGTGCGCCCTCTATCTCCGTGGATCGACTCTGTACTTGCCGCCTCACCTATACTATGACACGACCCTATGCGCTTGCTAGCGTAGTGTCTTAGTAGACGTAGGTAGTTAGTGTAGGTCTTACAAATTTCAAAAGCATAAGATCACCCATATCCAGTGCGCTCCGACCTCATGGGGTGTAAAAGCACCACTAGCGGGGACGCACCATTCATCCACATACTTAGTATTTACATGACATCATCTCTTACTGATTACATTTTCATGTGTGATTCAATTCCACTTGGTGGTTACATTTTCCTCTAGGTTTCCAACCTAGTTGTTCATTTATTTTCACATAAGGGCAAGGTAAGATCTCAAACCCTAGATCATGTCATTAAGCTTTCAACTTAGGATATTTACTCTCATATCTCTTCCTCATCATGAGATGAAATAAACATTTGATTGCATCCCAAAGACTAAGTTCATCCCATTCCAAGAGTAGAGATGGTGTACACACACATCATCCTAAAATTTCATATTTTAGGTTGAATCATTCTCATCATGACTCTAAACCATCCATACTATTTAATTTTGTCACTTCCTCAAATTTCATAAAGTCATATCTGTTGGTATGTATGCCCTGAGAGCCAATCATGGGATGATTGATTTGATAAACATCAAAGGAAAGCTTCCAATTCTTTCTGGTTCAGTCATATGAGATAATGATAGAATAGATTAAATGTCTAGAGGATGATAGTACTCAATGACATATGCCTTTAGGTTTAGGACCTGAATGATGAGATCATACAGATGCTAAGAGTTTGTACATTCTTGTTATGTCCCTAGTCGGATGTCATTGTGGAAGGTAGATAGACAAAAATGACACACATGACTAGATTGTGGTGTTGGTTGATGATAGAATCTCATTAGTCATGATATGGAGATATCAAACCAAACACATAGGTACTTGTTAGAGAACAAGTTTACCAGACAGACCCACCGTGAGTTTGACACATGGAACCATGACATGGTAGTCACATTCAGTTCTCACAGTGATGGTGGTGAGTGTGATTCATTGACCTGAAATCACTACACTCAACACGTGTGATTGGGTACACTTTGACATCATCAAACGCAGTCCTGAAACATGGGTTGTTATAAAGGTGATGATTGGATGGCTTTGACACATGGGGATTTTGAGGGGTGAGTGATAGATATGGGATTTGTCCCTCCTGAGGGAGTTTGATATCTGTGTCCACTTGAGAGTAGGATTGAGATAGGTGTGCACACGCTTGTGTGAATCAGTATGTGATATTGATGTCATACATATCTCCTCCAATCTACTCTGAGATCAAGAAAGTAAATGAATGTTGACAGGATGGCTGTTCCATGCCTTGAGTTCATTCGAGATATCAGTGACAAAGGAATTATACATTCGCTATAACACCATTCACGAATTGTAGGATTGAAAGTTTTTCTCCAACTTTCTATTTCACTTGGGTAGCACTAATGTGTGACTAGGCACCGCTCTTTGCTTATGAAGTCATAAGTGTTATGGACTTTCACTGCCAATGTGAAATGGACCTGCATGGTCAAACACATAGGATTTAACCTGAAGAGGAGTTTATCCACAAACAAATGATGTTTAGATTGATTACTAAAGGAGTTTAGTAGTTCAATTAAACACTCAATCAGTTGATATATCAATATCATAGTGTTCAAGGTGTTGGACCAATTGATTAGAGTATCAAATTGATTGAAACTACGATTGACTGATTTGTACAAGTCTGTTGCTCCAACCGATCGGCTCATAGGATGAACTGATCAGCTTAGGTTGGTGAACTAATCAGCTCATGGGATGAACCGATCGACTCAAGATAGGTTGAACCGTCCGGTTCAAGAGTTGAACCGATCGGCCCAACTGGTCCAACCGAGATCTTTTGGAAAGTCAGAAGACTATTTTGCAAATATAATTTGTTTCACTTGTACAAATTCAATTTGGACAAGGATTAATATTTGATTAATCAGTGACAAATTTGAAAGTCAATTTGAGTTGGACCAAGACCATGAATCGATCGGTTGGGAAGTGAATTGATCGTCTCATGTGCTCCAACCGATCGTTTCAGTGTGAAATGATCGGCTCAACTCCCCGACCGACCATTTCGTGTATGAAATGATTGGTTCAGGTGGTGCAGTTGGTTGTTTTGTGGAAAATCTCAAAACCTTCTACTCCTGCATTAATCCCGCATTGCCTGGGATAGAGAACCCTGTCCCATGACCCTCCTATATATAGGGGTCGTGGGGGCTTCTCAAGACAACAACTCAGTGCACCAGTTGCTTTGTAAAGTTGTCGTTCTCTCTGGTTTTGGTAACCGAGAGAGAGCCCAAGCACTAGTGCTACCTGATAAGGGAGGCACAACAAGGGAAAGACAAATGTAGAGTAGCAACTGGTGGCAGGAGAGTGTGTTGGTGACTAGTATGCTGACATGAGGGTGTGACTCCTTCCAATTCCTTGTGGGACAAGGAGATCGGAGTTCTAGGTGGTCTGTGTGGACTACTTCAGAGGTAGGAGACTTCTGCCGCTCAGAGGACATCTGTCAATCCCGACAGTCCCGATGAGATCAGGAGGTGCCAGTCCCAGTGAGACCAGAAGTGAAAAACCACTAGAGGGGGGTGAATAGGGTTTTATGATTATTTTAAAGTAATTTAACTCAAACAACCACAATTGAAATAATAAGAAGGAGATAAGGTGTTTAGAGTGGTTCCAACCATAGAAAATACTAAGGCAGTCAATCCACTACCTGGTTTCTTACCCAACTAGGATTTTGAAAGTATTAAATTTTATTACCTCTCAAGGAATTTACATAAAATTAAAATACTTTCAACACCCTTTGTATAGCCTTCACCTTGAAGTAGTTGCACCAACCTTGAAGCAACCTTCTTGAAGTAACTTCAAGCTCCCCCTTGAAGTAGCCTTCCTCTTGAAGTAGCTTCCCATTGCAACAACCTTCTAGAAGTAGTCCAAAGACCTCCTTCTTCACCAAGAAGATCAAACCCTCTCCAATCCGCAACCTCCAGCCCTAGGAGTAGCAAGGAGAGTACAAGCAATAAGAAAGAACAAGAAAGGAAATGGAAATTACAATTACCACTTTGAAGCACAAGGCTTGATTTGCCTATATCAAGCGTATAGATCTCCTAACCAATGAATATTGAAGTGTAGGTTTAGTGGATAGGAGATGCTAGCCTATAGGACACGAATTTGGAGCAAGGGAAATGAGTAGCCAATGCTAGTGTTGCTCAATATCTCAAAATAGATTTCCAATTGCAAGTATGTAAGTTCAAGTATTGCACAAGTGTGTTTTGGGTTCCTATGACTTGTCCTATTTATAGGAATGGCCTATGGATGCTTAAGGAGGTTCTAGACACTTTCTAGGGGGTTCTAAGTGCTCAACTAGCTGTTAGGTATCCATTAGTTGCACAAACAACAACTAGTTAATTAATTATGAAAAGTGCAGACAGAGACATTCTCGATCGAGGAATTGTCGACCGAGATCCCAGTCGGTCAAAGTTTTGTCGACCGAGGGACTGTCTGGAGTCAAGTGTATATAACGTTCTGATCCAACTCCCAACTACTTTGTCTGCTGGGTCTAACGGCTACTTGGGTCATTCTCGGTCGAAGAGTTTGTCGAACAAGAGTGTCTCGGTCGAGGAATTTGTCGACCGAGAATGGCCCTGTTTCAATGTTTTAAACTAAGTACTAAGTTTGTGTATGAGTGTGCAATTGTGACACTATTGTAGGGGATGACCTATCTAAGTGTTGTGATTTGTTAAGGAAGATCTAACACTTGATTTACATGATTTCTAAGTACTTGTACATTATATATTTGTACAAGTTTTACAATTGATTACATTCATGAAATTAAAGAAATTTAGCATATAGATCTTCCAAATATTTGTCATCCACTTTATTCCTACAACACTCAAGCAGCACGTTAGAACAACAAGAATGAAATATTTGTCATTATCAAAACAAAGGGATTTAAATGATGTCCATTTAGCCAACAATCTCCCCCTTTTTGAAGATGACAAACATTTCCAAAATATAAATCAACTAGTCTTTAAAATGAGTTGAGTTTCATACCTGAGATTTACTTTGTGAATTTCTTCTCTTGTTTATGAAATTTGTGCTTATGATTCCCAAAGAAGTATGAAATATATAATCCAATCCTTTAGGGAATATAACAACTTTTAATGTAAAGCCAAGGGATTATGAAACTCATTGATTGGGTTTTTCAAAGTTACCATTTTAAGATTTACATTTATTTCTCCCCCTTTGTCATTTCAAAAAGATATCCGTTAAAAATAGAAGAACTTCCCCTTAATTTGATATCCCCCATAAAAAGATAGCCATCAAATCATTCGAAAAGGATGTCCATTTGAAAGCCAAAAATAACACGATTAAGACCATTTTTAAGAGTCACAAATATCAAAGAAAACATCTTCTAAGGGAGTGATGAGTAGTTGCTTCCTTATTTTATTAAATTGGTCTAGTGGAAGAGGTTTTGTGAAAATATCAGCCAATTGATCTTCCGTATCAACATGATGAAGGGATACATGATTCTTAGATATGTGATCCCGTAAAAAGTGATGACGGATTTCAATATGTTTAGGTCGGCTGTGTAGAATGGGATTATGTGCTAAGTTTATAGCGCTTGTGTTGTCACAAAAGATAGGCGTAGATGAAAAAGTAAAGCCATAATCATTTAACACTTGTTGCATATAGAGCACTTGAGCACAACAAGATCCGGCTGCCATATATTCAGCTTCAGTTGTAGAGAGGGCAACTATATTTTGTTTCTTGCTAAAACAAGATACTAAGACTCTTCCTAACAAGAAACAACTACCACTAGTGCTCTTGTGATCAAGTCGACAACCAGCGTAGTCGGCATCAGTATAAGATTTAAAATCCAAGGATTGTCCTTTAGGATACCATAAACCATAACATGTGGTGTCGGCTAAGTATCAAAAAATCCGTTTGATGGCTTGAAAGTGAGAATGCATAGGCTGTGATTGAAATCGAACACAAAGACCAACTGAAAACATGATGTCCAGTCTAGAAGCAGTTAAGTAAAGCAAACTACCAATCATGGCTCTATATAAGGAATCATCAATAGGTTCCCCATTTTCATCCTTATTAATTTTAGGTAGCCATTGGAGTGGTAGCATGTTTGCACTGGTCCATCCCAAAACATTTTAAGAGTTCATTGGTGTACTTTTCTTGGCTTATAAAAATCCCGACAAGCTTTTGTTTAATTTGAAAACCAAGAAAGAAAGTTAGTTCACCCATGAGGTTCATTTCAAATTCTTGTTGCATAATATTACTGAATTGTTTGCATAATGATTCATTTGAAGCACCAAAGATAATGTCATCAACATATATTTGAACAACTAGAAAATCAGATACATATGTTTTGAAAAATAAAGTAGAATCTGAATTTCCAATAGAAAAATCATTATCAAATAAATAATTCTTGAGCCTTTCATACCAATTTCTAGGTGCTTATTTCAAACCATAAAGTGCCTTCTTAAGTTTGTATACATAGTCACCTTTTTCTGATATTTCAAAACATGGTGGTTGGGCAACATATACTTCTTCTTGGATTATCCCATTGAGAAATGCACTTTTTACATCCATTTGAAAATGTTTGATGTTTTTGTGTGCAGCTATAGCTAGTAACATTCTAATTGCTTCAAGTCTTGCTACTGGTGCATATGTTTCATCAAAGTCTATCCCTTCTTGTTGATTATATCCTTGTGCTACTAGCCTAGCTTTATTTCTTACCACTTCTCCTGCTTCATTTAATTTATTTCTAAAAACCCATTTAGTTCCAATAATGGTTTTATCTTGTGGTTTAGGAACTAAGTCCCATACATCATTTTTAGTGAATTGGTTTAATTCTTCTTGCATTGCCATTATCCAATAGTCATCTTTGAGAGCTTCAGTTACCTTTTTAGGTTCAATTATAGAGACAAATGCCATATTTGCAACATCTTTAAAAGAAGAACGAGTTTTGACTTTATCATTTGGATTTCCAATGATAAATTCTTGAGGATGATCCTTAATGAGCCTAGGAACAGGTTGTGTTTCAACTTGGTGATCACTAGTAGTGTTTTTGTCATTATCATTAGGTATTGATAAAGTTTCTAATTGATGAGTAAGATCAATTACTTCAAGGTTTTCATATTGTGGCTCTTCATGAAAAGAGATGTGAATTGATTCCTCAACTTTTCTAGAAATAGTGTTGTAAACTCTAAATGCTTTGCTAGAAGTAGAATATCCCAAGAAAAAGGCTTTATGTGATTTAGAGTCAAACTTGTCTCTATCCTCTTTTGTGTTTAGAATGTAGCATGTTGATCTGAAAGTATGAAAATAGTCAACCCTAGGTTTCTTATTATATATGATTTCATATGGTGTTTTCTTCAAATAGGAATGAATAATAACTCTATTTAACACATAGCAAGCTGTGTTTACCGCTTCAGCCCAAAATGTTTTAGATGTGTTATGTTTGAGCATCATAGTCCTAGCCATTTCTTGTAGTGATCGATTTTTCCTTTCAACTATACCATTTTTTGTGAAGTGCATGGAGCAAAAAAATTGTGAGTGTAGCCTTGAGATGTGCAAAATTCATCAAATAAATGGTTCTCAAATTCTCCACCATGATCACTCCTAATTGTACATATTTTGTTTTGTAATAGATTTTCAATCTTGGAACAAAATTTAATAAAAACTTGAATAGTGTCATCTTTGTTTGCAAGAAAGTGTACCCATGTATATCTACTATAATCATCAACAATAACAAAACAATATATTTTGCCACCAATAGATTGTGTCCGCATAGGTCCAAATAGATCCATATGAATGAGTTCTAAGGATCTACAGGTGCTAAGTACATTTTTGGATTTAAAAGAGGTTTTTGTTTGTTTACCCAAAGTACATGGTTCACAATTTTCGGCTTGATCAAAAGATAAATTAGGCAAACCACGAACAAGATCATATTTAACTAGCTTTTTGATAACATGTGAACTAGCATGACCCAATTTTCTATGCCATAGTTGTAAAGAATTTTCATTTGCAAGTAAGCATTTTCCAACTACAGATTGCATAGAGTTAGGTCTAAGAATATAAAGATTTCCAACTCTTTTTCCTTCATAAACAACATTTGTAGTATTTTCTATTAGTAACTTGTAGCAATTTTTGTTGAATAGAACATCATATCCACTATCACATAATTGACTAACACTTATTAAATTATGGTGTAAGCCATCAACAAGTAAACCATTCTTTATTTCAAGATTTGTACCAATATTACCTATTCCAACAATTTTACCTTTACCATTGTCTCCAAAAGTGACTGTTCCACTTTTCTTTTCTTCAAAAGTTTGAAATGCCTCCTTGTTTCCAGTCATGTGTTTGGAACATCCACTGTCGACCACCCAATCCTGCATTAAGATGTAGGTTTTGGTACCCATGTGATGGTCCGTTATGGTTAGGTACATTTAATTACAAACTGAAAATGTTTTAACAAAGATAACTGATCGAAACCTCATTCGGTCGAAAAAATTTCGATCGACAAGTGTCTCGGTCGACCAATTTGTCGATCGATAAAGTTGCTATTTTATAGATTAGAACTGAATAGGAGCAGAAGTCTGTTCGGTCGACCATTTTTCGATCAATTTTTGCTCCGATCGATTATTTCTCGACCGGAATAGTTTCTATTTCACAAAGATTTCTGCTGTATATTTTGGTATGTCACAGGCATTTGCTCGGTCAAATTTTTCTCGACCGAGAGTATCTCGGTCGAATTTTTTGTCGACCGAAAATGTTTCTATAATTTGTTTATATCAGTTCTGAATTTAAAACAATACACGAAGCTATTTGTTTAGTTGAGATAAGACATTTTGATTTTCAAGAGTAAGCATTAGATCATATCTCAACTAAATTGCATTCAAGTTTTCTAAGTTTGAGGTTTAGGGACCCAAACTAATTCACAATCCTTCTTCTTATAAGGGCATGAAAAAGAGTAATGTCCAAGATGTAGACAAAAATGACAAGAAATAGAGTCAATTTCATTTCTTTTTCTAGGATTTTGAATTGTAGTTTTAGGTACAAACATGGTCTTAGTCTTGGATGCTTGAACTCTTTTACTTTTTGGAACATATCCCAAGCCTCTTCTTCCATTGTAGTTAGAGGAATTTTTTAGAATATTATCAAGAATGTCATTTCCCTTTAAACCATTTATTTTTCTTTGTAGCTTAGCAATCTCATCCATCTTCTTATTTATATCTATTCTTACTTTATCTAAATCAGATAATAGAGAGTTTCTTTCCTTAACAACATTATCATAATCTAGATGATTACATAGAATAGGTTGAGTCTGAAATTTTTTTAATTTAGCAAGCAAATCATCTTTTTCTTGAGAAAGAAGATCACGATTCATTTCTAAAGTAAGTAACTTTCTATTACAATCATTTAAGGATGTTTGTAAAGACAAATTTTCAAGAGAAATATTGTTCTTTTCAGAAGAAAGATCATTTAATCTAGCATATAATTCCTCATTTGTTTTGGTGACCTTCTTTAGTTTCTTTTTGTAGTAAACATATTTGTCATGAGTTTCTTGTAGACTAGCAATTAAATCTTCTTTAGGCAAATCAAGAAGCCTTACCTCTTGGGAATCGTCATCATCTTCTTTTGCCATGAGACATTCCACCTTCTCTTCTCCACTTTCACTATCACTTGACTCATCCCACGTAGCTTTATAAGCTTTTTATCCCTTCTTTTTGTGTGAGGTTTTCTTTCCTTTCTTTGCTTTAGGACATTCATTTTTTAGATGTCCTTTCTTTCCACATTCAAAAAACCTAGGAGGGGAAGAAGAAGAACTAGAAATTTTGTTAGATCTAAATCTTCTATATTTCTTACCATTAACAATTAGGGCTTCTTCTCCTTCTTCTTCACTTGTTTGATCACTTTCTTGGGTGATGATCTTTGAAGCTTTTAGAGCTACATCCTTCTTTCTTCCTTTTTGCAGTTCACGCTCTCGTCATTCCTCTTCCTCCAAAGTTGCCTCATGTGCTTCTAGGTTGCCAATGAGTTGCTCCATCCTTAGTCGGGTGAGGTCATTTGCTTCTTCAATGGCAGTCACTTTGGGATTGTACTTGGGAGGAAGGGATCTAAGAATCTTTGACACCTGGTCTTCCTCACTAATCACTTTGCCTAAAGCATTCAAACCATTCACAATAGAAAAAAAATTTGCATACATTTCACTAATAGATTCATTTTGATCCATACGGAATTGTTCAAATTTCTGTTTAAGCATTCCGATTTTAGAATTCTTTACTTGAACAGTTCCTTCATATGTTACAGAAAGTCTATGACATATTTCATAAGCCGTTTCATAATTTGATATTCTATTAAACTCACCAACTGAAATTGAGCAATAAAGTATACTTACAACTTTTGCATTCATTTGGGCAGACTTTACCGTATTGACATCCCAATTTGCATACTTCGTAAGAGGAAGTTCATAAGGAGTTGATACCATTCTCCATAAGTCCCAACTGATTCCTTGGAAGTAAAATTGCATCCTCCTCTTCCAGTAAGTGTAGTTAGTTCCATCAAAAGTTGGAGGTCTAGCCACAAGTGTTCCTTCCAAGTTGAGGTTGTTGAGCAACCCGTCACCCATTCTTCAAGACTTTGTTAGAGTTCCTTGAAGCCCTTCTCTGATACCAATTGAAAAACCACTAGAGGGGGGGTGAATAGGGTTTTATGATTATTTTAAAGTAATTTAACTCAAACAACCACAATTGAAATAATAAGAAGGAGACAAGGTGTTTAGAGTGGTTCCAACCTTAGCAAATTCTAAGGCAGTCAATCCACTACCCGGTTGCTTACCCAACTGAGATTTTGAAAGTATTAAATTTTATTACCTCTCAAGGAATTTACATAAAATTACAATACTTTTGACACCCTTGGGACAGCCTTCACCTTGAAGTAGTTGCACCAACCTTGAAGCAGCCTTCTTGAAGTAACTTCAAGCTCCCCCTTGAAGTAGCCTTCCTCTTGAAGTAGCTTCCCATTGCAACATCCTTCTAGAAGTAGTCCAAAGACCTCCTTCTTCACCAAGAAGATCAAACCCTCTCCAATCCGCAGCCTCCAACCCTAGGAGTAGCAAGGAGAGTACAAGCAATAAGAAAGAACAAGAAAGGAAATGGAAATTACCATTACCACTTTGAAGCACAAGGCTTGATTTGCCTATATCAAGCATATAGATCTCCTAATCAATGAATATTGAAGTGTAGGTTTAGTGGATAGGAGATGCTAGTCTATAGGACACGAATTTGGAGCAAGGGAAATGAGTAGCCAATGCTAGTGTTGCTCAATAGCTCAAAACAGATTTCCAATTGCAAATATGTAAGCTCAAGTATTGCACAAGTGTGTTTTGGGTGTCCTATGACTTGTCCTATTTATAGGAATGGCCTATGGATGCTTAAGGATGTTCTAGACACTTTTTAGGGGGTTCTAAGTGCTCAACTAGATGTTAGGTATCCATTAGTTGCACTAACAACAACTAGTTAATTAATTCTAAAAAGTGCAGACAGAGACATTCTCAATCGAGGAATTATCGACCGAGATCCCAGTCGGTCGAAGTTTTGTCGATCGAGGGACTGTCTGGAGTCAAGTGTATATAATGTTCTGATCCAACTCCCAACCACTTTGTCTGCTGTGTCTAACGATTACTTGGGTCATTCTCGGTCGAAGAGTTTGTCGACCGAGAGTGTCTCAATCGAGGAATTTGTCGACCGAGAATGGCCCTGTTTCAATGTTTTAAACTAAGTACTAAGTTTGTGTATGAGTGTGCAATTGTGACACTATTATAGGGGATTACCTACCTAAGTGTTGTGATTTGCTAAGGAAGATCTAACACTTGATTTACATGATGTCTAAGTACTTGTACATTATATATTAGTACAAGTTTTACAATTGATTACATTCATGAAATTAAAGAAATTTAGCATATAGATCTTCCAAATATTTGTCATCCACTTTATTCCTGCAACACTCAAGTATCACATTAGAATGAAAAGAATGAAATGTTTTTCATTATCAAAACAAAGGGATTTAAATGATGTCCATTTAGCCAATAAGGAGCTGCACAGACACCGTCCAAGACCAGAGGTGAAGACCGCACTAGCTGTCAGGTAACGTCGCCGAGCAAGCCTCGGGACAAGGTACACCTCTACAAACCATCCTTCCTATTGTATAGATGTTGATGCGATTCCTTTATTCTGGGTTTGGGAGAAGAAAATTTTGTTTTCTCTACCTTCTCTGTCTCCCTAAAAACCCAACAGTGGTATCAGAGCCACATCAACTACTCTATACTTTAGGATTATCAATGTGATCGATTTTGGTTTATCGCCTTTATTTATTACATACGATGCGAATAAAAATTGGCTTTATACATGTCCAATCCTAAATCCACAAATCCCAATATACATCTATGATATGTAATATGAATGCACTCGATACGTGTCGCCCTTAAACGAGTTTTGTGGTGGATGTATAGCGTGGTTATGGCCAATAAACCCTATGTGTGTGCTTGGTTGTATGTGGTTGCTTGCATCTCAGTCTATGCACCTATTCCCTATCTCCTATTCCTGGTGTAACTTGAGATGACTCGAGATTTCTTTCCTACCTTTGCTCCCCTCGAATGTAACTCGGGGTTTTTCAATTCAACTGTAAAATAGGATAGATCTTTTATTTCCTATTATTTCAAAGAATGGTAGACAACCTGACAACAACTGAGACGATCAGTTCAAGTAGTGAACCGATCGATTGGCGATCCAGATGACCGGTTTGAGGAGCAAGTTGATCGGGTGGCGGACATGAGGAGATGCACGATGACCAGGCGAACCGATCGGTTAGAGGAGCCAACCGATCGGCTGGTGGCACCCAGACGATCGGCCATGGTGAGCAGGTCATTCATGTGATGAGTTGATCAACTCAGAAGGCAAAGCACATAGTTCATCTTGTACAGGTTGCATGTGATGTAGACCTAGATGACCGTGATTCCTCTTGGCTCAAGGAATCACATTAGGATGGCCATAATCATCGCTTTTTATCATTTCACATGTTTTCTGTGGGATATAGCATGTATATGATATGTACTATATATTGTGGTGATTGGATATGTATATGTACCTATAAAAACCAAATCCCTCATTAAATATTAAAGTTTTAGATGCCTTCCAAATGTGAAACACGTGAAAAGCTTGATCGACCAAGTGTGGGCACGCCCTAGCGTGGTGCACCGTCTATCTCGTGGAAGCGTGAAGGATGAATATGTGGGTCTGCCCTAGCAGGGTGCATATTCATCGTGTTGGCTTTGGGTCATACTTAACAAGGTGACCTAGATAGGATCTAGCACCTTGAGGCATGGAGGTGATCATGGCAAGGAGTTTCGCATGACATCTTTCAAGAGTTGCATATGATGTAATTGACAAAAGTTGCCTACCTGGAAGAGCTAAGTTGTGGGTGACAGCCCTAGCTGGTTCATGACTTAGAGGATTTTACGATCTTTCCCACTAGAAGATTGTACGCTGCAATCTTCCGAATTGATGGTGAGGGCTATAAATCTGAACAAAATAGTGGGAGTAATAATTAATTAAAGTCCTAATTATATCGTCAAACTTTTCAAATCAACCATATAAGTCAAAATTGAGTTTTGGACTAAATTGCATATATTTCCTTTTGTAGTACAAATGACAACAAACAACAATCACTTTTTATTGTGATCGGTCCTTGAGAAGGACAAGCTGAATGGGACTAACTTCCATGACTGGTTTAGGACATTGAAAATTGTTCTCACTCAAGAGCGAAAGCTCTATGTCCTGGATACTCCAGTTCCAGAGGAACCTGCTCCTACTGCACCAAAGGCAGAAAGGGATTCTTATAAGAAGCATTCTAATGATGCTATTGATGCAAAGTGCTTGATGTTGTGCTCCATGAACCACGAGTTTTAGAGACAACATGAGAACATGGGTGTCATTGAGATGATTCAACATCTCAAGAACATGTATGAAGATCAAGCACGGCAAGAGAGATATGATGTCTCCAGGGTGCTGTTCAAGTGCGTCATGACAGAAGGAGATCCAGTTGGTCCTCACACACTCAAGATGATTGGGTATGTGGAGAACCTGATGAGACTGGGATTTCCCCTGAGCCAAGAGTTGGCTACTGACGTGATACTGCAATCATTGCCAGAATCCTACAGTCAGTTTGTGATGAACTACTTCATGAACAACTTTGGCAAGCCGTTGATAGATTTATTGGGCATGTTGAGGACAGTTGAGACACAGATGATGAAGGATAAGGCTAAGTTTGTGATGATGATCAATAGCAAGAAAGGCAAGTCCAAGCATAACGACAAGGGCAAAGCAAGGGCAAAGCCCTTATGGTCCTACCCCAAAGGTAGATCAAGACTTAGGGCCATATAATCGGATGATCCTACCCCAAAGGTAGACCCCACTTCAACTCATGATAATCTATTGATCCTAAACCAAGGTAGACCAATACCTAGATTATCAATTTCTCACATATACTCAAAAACTACAGAGGAGGACTAGGATCTGAGCTAGATAGGCACATATATATAGTGTTAACTCTTAAGTTTGTACACAATTCCTTTCATTATTAAATGACTTCTTCTTATCTTTTAGATTTACACCTCAGGTGTTATGAGCCTTAGCCACTTCCTTGAGGTCTCTAGGGGGACAGGTACTTTTGGAGTGATCTCATCCTTGTGCATTTAGGGAGTTCCCCTCACATTAACCCATTGGCCACATGAAACTCATGAAGGTAGCTAATCTCCTGAGACATGGGTCTTGGGAAAACGCAGCTGTTACCTCCCGACCAGATGGTCTTGTGCATTTGGGATCAATCAACTCCTAATCCCATTGGTTCATGTGCCTTTAATACTCCCTACTTGAGCTTAGGATTGACATCAGGCTCTATCCTTCCCAAGGGTTCATTTATAGCACAATATTTTTGTATGCAATTCTTTAAATTGGATTCCTCCATCTCTTATCATTCTCATTATTCACTATATGTCCTCTCATTGTACTCATGGAAACATTTCATGGAAACATTTCTTTTCTGGACTCAGACTCATATGATCAACCACTTCCATTGTGACTTCTCATCATGTTCCTCAAAGATGGAATAATTGGGTTCAAAGAATCATACACAATATATGTGCTTTCATCTTTTATATTATGTGTCATTCATGGTTGCCTCAATCTTTAAATTGATTTTGTCAACTAACCTTTATAGGGAAAGTCTTAGCCTAGGGTGTCTTCTTGGCTCATAGGAGGAAATTAGGCTCTCTAACCACAACCTGAATCTGAGGTCTAAGGTTTTTCCTCCCCCACAGGTCCTTCTCCCACTCTTGGGTTGACCCACCCTAGGTTGGCACACTAGCCCTAAAGGTTTCATATTTTCATATTTATGCATTGTTTTTATTGTTATAACTTCTCAACCCTTGTTTGCTCAATCCCTGGGACACCCTCTAGTGGGGTTTCTCCATGCAGTGGACTCGAGCCACCTTCCCCTCTGGGGGCTTGGTGCCTAAGTCGACCCTCCCCTCCAAGGCTTGGTACTATGTCAGCCTTCCCCTGTAGGGGCTTGACCTTCTGTGATCTTCCCCTCCAGGGGCTTGATCATTCATGACCTTCCCTTCCAGGGCTTGATCTTTCCATAACCAAACTTCCAGAGATAGCATGAGGGGATCAAGCAAGTTATATTCAGATTTTCATTTTCATATATATATAACCATCAGTTACTTATGTTTCTTATGTATATACTCATGTATTTTTTCTTCTAACTTCTCAACTTAATCTCTATGGGACACTCCCTCTCTGGAGTATTCATGTTGGTAACCCTCTCTCTTGGGTAAGTCCTTGTATTGGAAATCATACATAAGCCATGTCCCAATCATCTATCGCTATCATGGCAATCATACATATGCCTTTTTCAAAGTTGATTATCTTTTTTAGACCAGATCATCAACCACCATTATCTTTTTTAGACCAGATCATCAACCACCATATTGACCATACACATGCCCTCTTGACCCGAGGTGATTATATAAGGCTGATCATACATCCCACATGTATTGCATACATCCATCAAAGCTATTTGAGCAAGTTATATTATATCGCATGTTCTCCATAAATTTTGTAAAACTTTTCTTATTAATGTCTTGTTCCACATGCACACATACATGGGAGATCAAGCCACTTAACTTTTTTATATTCCTATTCTTTCACATGCATCCTTCATGCATGGGTTACCAAATACATTTATATTATCTCTTTCCTCTTACCCTAATCGGGTTCATATGGGTAGAATACTATATCACCACACTATTCATATTTCTCATGGTTAGGGTTTTAGGGTTAGGTTTAGGGTCTACACCCTATCTCTTAGGGTTTCCATGTACCTTGACCCCCTAGGGTTATTCTATACCAACCCTAGCTCCATCTAGGGTTTATACTTACAACTCATAAAACCACATTTCTTTATTTTATCACTATTTCCTATTTACATGCACCTTACCATTTCCACATTACATGTACGTTATTATTTGTACATTATTTGATAGAGAATATCTTAGTCCTACTTCTTCTAAAAAACCCTAACTTGAGATGAGGAGGGAAATTCCTTTTAGGGTTTATTAAGAAAGAGGATGAGAAGTGGACGAAAGAGATGAGAAAAAAACCCTAAAGATATTTTACTTTGGGCAAAGACTTCCAACTTTGGCCAGGCAGGATGCATGGGTCTGGGAGTCCTTGTAAGACAACTAGCAGTGTGGAGGAAAATTTTCTAGCCCCCGATCATGATCGCTTCTTGACACCATCATCTTTAGAAAATGCCTTAATAATACCCTCATATTTCTATGGATTACTTGAATTTATAAACTATTAAATATTATTTGAAAAATCTGGCACTCTGATACAAAATGTAATGACCTCACTTTCTGTGTCCCCCAATTAAGGAAAGACCTTCAAGTTGAGAGCCATTACCTATATTCCCAAGGATCCAGATTAGTCAAATAAAAAATAATAGAAAACAATTTCAATTAAATATCAAATATCATTTACAAATTATAATATGATATACCTCATGGAACTAATACCTATTGAGAAGGAGTATCTATCAATCTAATCCTCCTATTGATTACTTCAATGTCTTCTTGTAGTTTCAGGTTCATCATATCATGATATCTTCACATATAATCATGTAAATGTCTTGAAACTAAATGTGGATCTGTATTTTGCTATATTGTGTATGTGGGGTGCATGCAAGAAGTGTGCAAGTACATATCAACATATAATTCATTTAATACTTGCAAAGAAGAACCTCAACATCTTATCATAGTCTTCCTTTAAGTCATACTCATAGTGGAATTATGATTGAGTAGAAAGTAAATAAACACTCAACAATTTATTTAACCAATCTTCAAAAAACACTCAGAAAACATCGACAAACTAATACAAATAGTCATAGGTGTATCCACGTACCTTAATGGTGAGCCATGCAGATTATCATTCATAATACACTTCAAGTATGATATCCAATCAATAAGTAAAACAAGCAATCCACATTTTAGTCTGCATAAACATAATCCTAAATTGTCACCAAAACATATCAATCATTTTAGACACTACTCGGTCCTAATCTAGGGTTTAGGCTTGTCTTGAGTTTAGGATATAGAATAAAGGTACAAACCCTATTTCTCTTGCATAATAGTTCCTTAAAGTTATAACTCCACATTAATCATCATGCATTACCCTGATTATCAAGTTAGACCCTTTATGCCATTAGGGGCAACTATGTCAAATTATACAACTTTAAGATCCTAAGAAGATTAGGTTCTAAAC
The DNA here is from genome assembly GCA_963693085.1 of Alisma plantago-aquatica. Lineage (NCBI taxonomy): Eukaryota > Viridiplantae > Streptophyta > Magnoliopsida > Alismatales > Alismataceae > Alisma > Alisma plantago-aquatica. The sequence continues at coordinate 998,129,980 of OY856410.1, read as the reverse complement.
CTTGATCATTAGATTGATCATATCCTTCCATTAGAAACACTTGGATTACATTAAACTCATTAACAACATAGCACAAGTTATGATCTTTAACCTTGATTCCTTATATGCATGATTTCCCACTTCAGATACCCAAATTATGATCATGATTATCTTAGATCCCTACTATGTTAATTAATATATATCAGATAACATCTCAAATTATCCAAATTTACTGATTTAAGAATCATAATCACCAAAATTAGGGTAATGCACTTTAATCACCACTTAATCTTGTATAGCATTACTTTTAAAACAATGAGCTCCATTGTATTCCTCTCATTCTCCTGATCATTTTGGTATATATATTTTTTATATTTGGGTAAACCTACTAATTTCTATGAATTAATCTAGAAAAGCACACATACCTCAAACTTGGGCCACATGGCGATTCCCCATTGGTCAACACTAGTTCCACGATGTTTAAGTCAGGGGGCACAATTCACTCCCTAGATCTTCTCTAAATCGGGTCATTATGTGGTTCATCCGGTTCAAGTGTCATTCGGATCCCGATTGTCCTTCCTTTCTCCCTTGCGACGGGTCTAAGCGCACACCGGATGACCAACTGTGAAGCTAGGCACCATCTCCCAGTCTCTTTGAGACTCCATGCCTCTTACTTCCTACTCCTCCCTCACCCCTTCCGTAAGTTCCTACTCTGCCCCATTGGCCTTAATTGGCCTAGCTTATGGGTGCTACAACCCTGGTGCTGCCATGCCAACCCATCATGGTCCTCCTTCTAGATTCCGTGGTGCCGATTGACAGAGCTTCACCCCTCTACAGAGATGAGGTGCTTGTGTGGAGGAGTGGAGAAGGAGACTCTGCAAGGGACTAGGAAAGGAGTCCACCATCATCTTCCTCTCAAGGCATCGCTTTCGTACTGCTGCAGTGTGCCTTCATCCACACTATTGCACCATCTACAGTGGTGATTCTCTCCTTCTTTCTCTCTTTGTCATAGAGGATATTGCAATGACGTCCCATCTCCAATGTTCATCTGCAATGCTTGCCTAGGCTCCAGGGTGTAGTGACACAGAAGGGCACCCTCTTCCAAGACTGGTCGGGGAAGTTGTGCCACGGGGTAAAGGAAGTAACCACCACCACCTTTCAACGTTCTTTTAGGGGATATCGGCACTGCAATTGACAAATATAAGGGGGGTGTTACCCTAGTCCCTGGCTAGAATCTAGAAACACTGCTTGTGGCTACATTGCAAGCCTATCTAAGAGGTCTATTCAAGAGGTCTTTCGACAGTCATTCTAACATGAAGAAATCAAAGTATTTGGGGAAACAAGGACCTTCCGACAGGATCATCCTAGGATACCAAAGCTTGGGTCAAGTTATGGGTGGAAAGGGCTTCCTCCACAAACTTCTATATATACTTATCTTAAGGAAACCCTGATGGTTCCTATGAAGAAGGGAGAGAGGAAAAGGGAGTAGCCATCAAGAGGGAAACTGGGTTTCCTTTCCCCCTAAGCTCACAGTGAGGGAAAGTTGGGATCAGGAGTTATGGAAAGGTGTTTCCATACATAAACACCAACCATATAATGTCTTCCTTCTATTTCCATAAGTCATGATCCTTTTCCTAATACAAGTCAGAAAAGGACTTAATCAGTTTTTCCATGATTATTTCTCAGATTTTGCAATCCTAAATCCCATAAAGGAAGACACAACAATATATGTCACTTATATATATTATTTTTTAATTATCTAAAACATCATACATCTTACTTTGTTTTTAAAAAAATTACTTAAATTATTCACAAAGCCATTAATATGTACTTGTACACATAATCTCTTATTCCCTTGTCTTGTGTTATAAGGACATATATGCAACACAAATAGTCACATGGGCCTTTATATGGGCCATGGGTTGTGCCCATGCCATAGAAGTGGTTAACATTATCATTCCACCAATAATACCATTGGAGAAGATTATTTATCAAATCATACCTTGCATTTATATAATTCAATTTTACCAAAATTGAGGATATTATAGACACCTTGGATAAGATCTTAATATCTTGGAGGAAGAGGGTGCTAGAGGTCATAACAAATAGGAATTAATATAGAGGTTAGATGATTTGGCAATAGGGTAGAAGTTATCTTGTCACTTAAGACATCAATCTCCTTAGTGAACTTGTCCCTAGATTGTATTTTCATTGAAGTAGTTGTAGATCCATAAATATATATTAGATTATTTAGGTTTACTATTCCAAAATTTGTCTTCAAAGACGCATATACTCCCTCTTATGACAATGTTGATTAACTGATGGTTTTGGCATCGTGCTAGATTGGTTCCAAAATGTTTAGTTGTCAAAGTCGGAGTATACTTTTTATATCTTGGATACTTGGACCGCGTAATATTATCTTTTCATCAATAATGAAAATCATATTCAACATTATCATAATTATTCAATATTTCAACAAAAAATGGGAAATCTACATAATGAAAAATAAGTTTAACTAGTCATAGAAAACCTATAAGAAAGGTAGTAATGGTTTGACGTACTTATTTTTATATCCACCAAGAAATGATGAATTTCCATGCTTTGATGGCATTACTATGATATATAACCTATTGTTAATGATCAATTATGAGTTTTATTTAAAAAATTGAATAATTGTAAACAAAATGTGACAATAAGGAAAGTGATATTAGTAGTCTTTAAATTAAACAACAAAGTGAGGCATACTTAGAGTTTTAAGGAAAACACCAATGAGTCCCATTTGAGATCTAATATAGAAAAAATAAGTTTCTCATATCCAACATTACTGGTACAATATCTTTTCACATTTAAAGAAACTGCTACAGGACTTGCAAAATGGTGTATGAATTGACCTCTATCACACAAGTAGACTTGAACCTGAAGTTCAATGGATTGTGATAAGTGTTTGAGCAATGGTTCTTGCAACATTGCTTTGTATCCTTTAAGTTATCATACTCATAAACATAGTTATTTTAATAATGAACACAAAACTTATAGATATGTATTTATTAGAATAGATATTGGTTACATATAAAGAAAAAAACAAATAGTTGACCAGAATTTCAAGGGAAATATAAGTAGAGTTCATAGTGTATATTGATGTATAAAATATTAAGTCCATCAAAATTATGTGTATCAATATTAGAATCTTAATGTTTCCTATGGATGTCAATGCATGCCTTTGTAATTGACATCTGGTAACTCCATTAACATTCCATATCCATGATGTCAAACAAGGAAACATTAGTATATCAATAACTAATGATGCCAAGATAGCATCACAGTTTCTACATACTAGGGTTATGAAGAATTAGGAGTGGGATCCACTCCCTTTGGCCAATGTTGGTGGAGGGGTGATGTGCCTTACTACTATTGTTGTATTGTGTACACTAGGTAAAGAAAGAGAGACAAGGATAGATAGTAGTCAGAATGCTTGGCTTTAAGGACAAAGAAAAGTAGTGGACAACATGAATTCTTACAGGTAGCCAAGAATGACCAAAGGACAACAGTCGCATGCAAGGTTCTCTCTCCTTTGTCTCTCTCTATCTCAAGTATAATTAGGTAACATGATCACCTATTTTGATACCATGGACAATGAAATGGAGGAAAAAGAATGATATTGCTCAAGAAAACCTGCTCCAATACGAGAGGGGACTAATACAATCATGGGTTCAAAACCTATTGGGAGAAACAAGGGGTTGGTAATGTAACATTCCTATAAATTTCACATACATAATTTAAATTTCGTAATGGAGTTTTATGATAAAATTTAAATAGTAGACTTAATGGAAGTAGATACAATTTATAAATTTGGGTTTCATTAATATATAGTGTTCCTTTATGCATTAAGTTACTCATTTTCATCTTAATATGCAAAGAAATAAGAAACAACTCTTTCTGTATTTCTCTTCTCTAAGGATAATTTCCCCAAAAGACAAAGTATAAAAAGTTTACCTTTGGGTGGATAACCACTCTAAATGTCAAAATTTGATGCAAAACCTAACTCACTATGGAAAAGATATATAAGTTTATCTCATATTTTAATTATATATTAAGATAATGACTTAGCTGAGTTTGGTGGATACAAGGTAGTCAAAAACATAAAACTAATTGAATAAGGAGACTCTAGATCCCTTAATCTGGTTAAAAAATTAAATTTGAAGTTATTAGAACTTCATTTGACTCCTGAAATCAATCTGGAGATATTTCACATAATTTTAACCCTAAATCTTTGATAGTGCATTAATATATCCTAAATACACCTAGATTCATCAATATATTCATGTCTCACATATTTTTACCTAAGTGATGGGCTTGTAAATTATCTATCACAATGTGTTATACATGATCAAAAGTTTTACTCAGGCTTTTGGATCCCCGATACCCACAAAATGGGGGGAGCTTCATCCTCTTTGCCTGACTCCTCATGGTAGTAGGACTCTACAGTCCCATTTACCCTCTTCATCATAGATATTTCTTTATATTAGGCCTCTAGATGAGGAAAAGTTTCTAGTAGCCTCGCCTCATCCTTCTAAAGTGATCCATCCCCATGATGAGGGATGCTAGTGCCCAAGAACTCCCATACACCTATTAGTGTCGGGACTCTTCACCTATTTCACATTCCACAGGAGACCCCAGATCATCACCTATAAATCAAAGTTCTTGGAAATGCTAAAGAGACTCTCTAGAGTATGTTCCACCGAGAAGAAAAAAAACCTCAAGACCCCTTTGAGACTATCCCCCAACTTGAAGTGCCTTCTCAAGAAAATTCAACTTTGGTCTTGTGTTCCATGCTCCCTCGAACTCTATAGTTGACCTAGAAACATTCAAAGGACTCTCGTGAAGCTTTAACTGATGTCAATCGAGTGTTTTTTGCAATAATCATCTTTCACCTAATTTTTTTATATGTGACTCCATAATGATTCCTGAGATCTAGGCCATCATCCAACCTGTTTTATTTATCATCAACTTGCATTTGAGTATCTGAACTAGTTATAGTCTCTAGCTTTAGGTGCATGGTTTTTTTTACTCTATCTTTTTCCCCAGATTCTTCATCCATTCAGTTATGGAAGAAGGTGACCTAGATACTCCGGCCAGAGTAATGCCCACAATGGGTCATGCCAAAGTTCAGATGGGGTTGAGTTATGTGCCAAGCACATCGGGTTTTCAAGGAAGATAACTAAAACCAAAACTTGGGTGCAAGTTGGTGCTCTAGATTCCAGCTATAGTTTTGCTTCTCATTGTTCATCTCTGAGAATATGAAGATCCCATGAAGTATGTTTGCTATTTTTCCCTGCATTCTTTCAAATATGTCATAGGTTTTGTTGTGTGTATTTTTGTCTTTCAACACCCCTCTAAAGCGGTCCGCGTGTTTTGGTTGAGAGGGGTCCTGCACCGCTTGTGTAATGTGTATTGGGCCAACTAGGATGGGCCCCACATAAAATTGGAAATTGGATAAGGTTAGCGTGGATTTTCTCAAGTTTTTTATTGTCCAGTAGTTGAAACTTCATCACTAATTAATAGTGAATCATAAAATTTAGCAAAAATAGTCACTAAGAAGATATTGAAATAAAGAACAGTAAGATGATGGTTTTGAAGCCTGATTGGAATCTATTTTCCCCTCATTCATTAGGGAACCATGAAACCTAGAAATCAAGTTAAGGATTATTCATTAATGGATGTTAATTGTTTTAACATGTTGATTAGGGTTTCTTTAACCCAAAGATCTTTATTAGGATTTCACCAACATGTGCAAAATAACTAAGATCATCTCCAAGTGTAGGTAAGTGGGTCATGCACTTTGAGTATTAATTATTGAATTTCAATTGTCTTATGATTATTATGATTATCAAGTTAAATTTTATGCATAGACACATACTTCAATTGGAATATTACTAGCATAAATGTTCCTTAGAATTATGATTTCAATGTTATTCCAAAGATGCCATGTCATGTGAATGTCAAATCCAGTAAAGATTGATCATTCAAAGTTAATGATGAATCTTGTAATGGGTTTCATTATTTTGTCCTCATTATGTCAATGTTGAGCCTTAGCATCTTATGAGCCGAAGTAGAGAATTAGTTGAGCCTATGGGACTTATGAGCACAATTGGTGTATAAGAGTTGAGGACCATATAATCCACCACCAAGATTAATTTATGTGAACCCAGATCTATTGTTCAATTAGCTTCATGTTTTTACTTATTGCCAAGTTATTTTTTTATTATAACAATACTCAATGTCATTTACTCTAACGTGGTTTCATTTTATGCATGGCTGGAGGCACGATGCCGAGAGGTACTGAGCAACTTCAAGAATAGAGACATATGAAGAACAACTTAAGGAATAGATCAAGGTTTCGAAAAGGACTAATGGGGTGCAATCTACACAATAGAATATTGTAATGTTTAATAACATTTAGTTTACTGAGTTTCAATTCAAGAGTAATGTATGAATCAATTTCAATAGACAAGCCATGGTGATTTTTACTTTATTTGCAATGTTTATTATTCTTGTGACATCCCTTTGAGTTAAAGTCCCCCAAGTTATGGAAAACAAGGGAGTTGCTTCTGTTGATAAATGTATGCTTAAAGGAGGTGTTATAGATAATAGCTAATAACTCTGTTATAGAGAATTAACAATACATTTTAATGAGCAACTCTTTGTTTATTGGTCAAGAAATGGGTTGTAGACAATGGAGTTCTCATGATTTTAAATAAGAGGTATCAATGAATAGTGGTGTTCTTGTCATGGATACTCTCTAATAGAGGTTGAATAAATAGGATAGTAATGACTTGTGTGTGTACTTCTTGTGCATATGTTAAGCTTCATGGTTACTCACTTCTATGATCAAGCTTTCACAGTAAAACTAAAAAAATCTGCTATCACTTTCTTGTTTATAAATTCATTTTATGTTGTTTATAAAATACATTAAAAAAAGATATATACATTGAGACACATATATAAAAGTCAGTTGAAGTATTACTATAATATTTATATAGAAAGAGTAATTGGAACCTCAATTAGGGAACAAACTACCTATTGAAGAAAAAAAGTACAAATTTTACATGACAAAACAACCAACGTGAAATGAGGATCATATACATGTAGTCACTATGTGGTGGCCACATTGGTCTAATCCATTCTAAAGCTATTCCCTGCATGCTTAATTTTTATTCCCCGAGTCACCCAAAATCCCTCATCATATTTTCCTAGGTAATCATCAAAAGTAATAGAATGAATAAAATTAAGAATCAAATATGTAGTGCAATATATTTCATTGTATTATTAAAATAAAGAAAGAATAATTCACAAGTGAAAACCTTGAACCTAAATGGATATATGTATGAATGAATTTAATTTTTTTCTTCTTTTCAAGTCAAAAAGTGGGAAAATCCTTATATCAATACCAAAACTACACGCTAGCATATGCAATAAATATTATATATTATTTAATAATTGATTTGCGTCCCCATCTTTTAGGAACAACAAAGGAGTCATTTCTATTTTGCAATGATATGGCAACACGTAATAAAACATGACAAAGTGTTCTACCAAAGGCCTTCTAAATATTACACTGATTGATCATTCTACTACAAAAAGACTACAGTTGATGACAATTTGACTTGCACTAGTAAAACCTTAACTATTCTCCTTAGCCTCTTTTCTTCCAGTTACGGGCAGATTTGATAATAATGTTAATCCCTTGCTTCAACTACGATGGATGAAAAATGTCATCACAATCCTTCTGCAAGTGATGTAGTAATGAGAATGAAATGTTGCCAGACATGTATCTCTTCACAAGAGTATAGAAAATGTATGAACTGAAACTGTTTAATAAAACAAAAATTGAGAATACAAATCTTTTTTACTAAACTATAACTAGTAGGTGTTTACTTAATCAATTGAATATATCATTAGGAGTGTGATTTACAGTTTTGTAATGGAGTCAATTTCCAACTCAAAACCTTATTTTTAATAGAACTTTATTGCAAAATAATTATTTTAACACTAATAGTTTAGTACCTTTCATAAGTACCTTTGATAGAATACTAACGTTTTATTACCTTGAGGAGGCCATACCTATGCTATGTCAATATGAATATGATATTGATGTTTTTTCAAACATGAGAAAGACATCAACAATAAACTAGTACTGATATGGGCATCACAAGATCCCCAATAGCGATGGACATGAGAAAAGGCTTCATGTGCCTTGCTTGAAATTTTATCATTGATTTCACTAAAAACCACATGCACATTTTCTAAATTCACCGTAGACTTATATTAACTATGAATAAGAAAATGGAGAGAGCTAGTGAAATGAGTTTCTCTTTCTAATTCTAGTTTCTGACAGTTTCTATTCTCTTCCAAGTAAATGTGATAATAAATGTAATACATTCCTTGGCCATGACATAACAAAATCATCTTTAAACAATAATAGAAAACTTGATCACTGCCATTGAAATTGTACTTCTGAAGACGGACATTATTGCTTCCTTTCTTAATCCCGTGTAGCTATGATAGGTAGTATTCGCTTGATCTCATCTTCAAATATGTTTGCCCCTTAGTTGTCATCATCTCCAATATATTCCTATGAAAAAAGGGGCGGGAAGTGGAAAGGCTATTGAAGGAGGAATCTAACTTAGATATACCACTTGACGAATCTCTAGAATAAAGGATTAAGAACCATCCCATACACTACACCTCCCAGTAGGTGATTCTTTTACAACATGAGGTGCTGAGGAGATGTAGCGGTAGTTAGGGAAGATGGTGAGAGGTAAATTGGGGAGTATGTGCAATCTAATAAGGAATCATTATTAGGACATGCAACAAGAGAGGAAGAGGGATAGGGAAAGCTTGCAATATTGGCAGGAAGAAGTAGTGGATAGGGAATCCAAAAGGTGGGTCATAGTGTGTGATGTCAGTTGTATCCAAATGATAAGGATGATATAAACCTTTTCCCAAGTCTTCCTTGTTGGGATCCCAAGGAAACATCAACACATCTTTTCTCCCAATTCCCTCTTTCCTCCTTGATATGGATGCCATTAAGAAACACATTCGTAAGCAATGAACACCCAACAACACAAGATATTTTACGTTTACGTAATCAATATTCAAACTCTATTAATCATCATTAGCCTCTGGTCTTTATGATTTATGAGAAATTAATATTATTTAAATATAGCTATAAAACTCTTAAAAAATTTCTTAGCATGTCATAATTTTCTAATCTTGATGTGTAGACTTTTTCTCATAGATTTTGGTAGTCATATTATCCTAATTAAGAGGCACGACAAGACTTCTATCATCCTAAAAATGCCATCCTCTCCTTGTAGAACATTGTGGAAATGCCACTAACCCCATGGCCCAAAGATCCTACCAGATGAACTAGATAGATCCACATCTCTACTTTCTTTACTTTTCCTTTTCTTGTAAGGGCTTGTAAATAAAAAAATTCCCCGTCCTTAAGAATAAGTTTATTTATCCTTATCTACCTATCACACGTAAGGATGAGTATAGAGTATAAAAATGTATCATGAACTTTTAAAGATTTATGATCCTTATTTATTATGCTCAAAACTTAGTAATTGTACATATCACCCCCTAACTCCTCCAACCTACCCCAGGTACACCATTGATCATTTTACATCCAGGAAATATGTTTCCCTTTTATTACAAGGATGATATATCTAGTTTATTAAAAAGGTTCATATATTTGTGTGGCTACTTATCTAAAAGTGGTAATTTGGACAATGATGAGACGATGATTCAAAGGAAATTGTTATATTATTCCAAATCTATTTCATTTCATTTTTCTTTTCCTTTTCATTATTGATGGTGTTGTATTAGAATGGATATAAAACAACCAAAACATTACATAATGCACATTTGATTTGTATATATATCTTGGGGTCTGGGTATTATATGTTTTTACTCATGGAAAGGTAATGAATATCTTGGGTTTAAGGATGCATTATGGATTGTGTTAACTCATGAGATCGTGGGATTCTGTTATAGAAAAATGATGATTGTAATGTTTGGGCCCGCCCCCCAAGGCTCTAATAGAGTTTCAGGACTGAGGATCGCCCCCACAAACCACCACTAGCCTCAACTGTGCATTTTGACCTCACTCAAGCACAAGCTAGAATCAACTTCCATATTGGTCACCAATCCTAGTAATACTCCAAGTTGAGCATTCTTAACTTTGGAGTTCTTAGTGATGGGCTCCCTAAAAAAGGAGGTGCACCTTGGTGATATGGGTAGTCAAATCATTCCTTCTAAGATCATATTACTAGAGGCCTCAAATCCTAGGACATTACTATCTTTGCAACATATATGCTTGAAGTCCTCATCAAGGCTTAACTATATGATCTCATAATATTTCCCCATTTCAGAGCAGACCAAAAATGGCCCATGGACTCCCAGCTCCCGATCACAGATACTAGTGCAAGGGTGAAAACATTACCATGGACAACCCTTTCCAACATGTCTAGACTGCACGACTCAAGACTGGCATTCCACATGCCCATGTGGACCTCATCTACTGGAGAGGTTATGGCTCTGATATCATTTGTAACATATGGGTCTGCCACCCAAGGCTCTAGTAGAGTTTCAAGAATGAGGACTAGACCCACAAACAACTAGTACTAGCCTCAACTACGTGTTTTGTCCTCACTCACGCACAAGTCGCCCTCCCATAGAAGATACATGTACATAGCACAAGCAAATTTGCATTATCCATTAGTCACACACTTGTAAGGGTATTAAAAACATGACATTCATCACAACAATATTATCACCCCACAAAAACTTAAAATGTGAAAATTATCAAAACATTGTTCTTTGAAAATAAGATACGAGTCTTAGATTGATAAAAGGAAAGTCTATCTTTAACATCTAGAGATCAGGTCTCATATTTTGGAATTCCAAATATAAGAATTGATAAGTCTATAACACTAACAGTCTTCTTATAGTTGACAACCAACCAGATTTGACTCTACGTGTTCCTTGTGCTAAAGTCATGAAACTCTATTTGTGATCATGTTGATCACTTATGGATATATCATCCCCCATGAGTATTCTAAACGTATGTTATAATGAAAAATAAGAATCTATCAAATATTATTAAGCATTATGCATGTAAAATTCACATTAAAATCTACAAAAAGTCTTGAAAATAAACAACCATTCTCCTGTTGATATTAGTTCATATCTTTTTTAATATCTTGTTTTGGAGGATTGTTCTATTGTATATGTGGGACTCATGATGTTAAATCTTGTTCCTATATCATATATCATGAGTCATAATGAACTTTGGTGCATGGGCCTAATGACATTCACTTTGGTTCCTAAATCATGTCTCTTAAGTTGATCTACATTTTGGTGACTAAGCTTAACTCCATGATCTTATGACATATTATTCAATCTTACCTAAACATGGATCTTAATAGAATCTTATCTTGTAATCTTAATAGTGACTATTAATCTTTATCAATAAATCCTAAATACTTTAATATACTTGAAATTTTAAAACATAAAATTAACCAAACTATGTACATCACTTTGTTTCATAAGAAACATGTAAATTTATATGATAACTAAGATTGAATGCTCATGGCATGGATCACTTACCTAATCAGTAGTGTAAATTCCTTCAAATGATTTACCAGTCCTCAATCACTTAAATAACCTAAAAAACCCAAGTGCCTAAGTTACACATCTCTAATTAACACTAAGATGTGTGCTCTAGAGAAAGTACATTCCGATAAGGTACTAAAACTGAATATATTGGATAGATATTAAAAAATGTTTATCATTCATATATGGGTCATCATTGTCTGGCCATCTACATTTTCAATGAATTTCTAATGGTTGGATATATTCTTACCAATCAAATGATATATAAAAACATGTTGAATTATTCTGAAAATTTTGAAGAGTAATAGTTTGGTTTGTGAAAACACTACTCTACTCCTGCATTGTCAAAAATAACTATAAATGTGTGATAGGGTGTATTACTCACAAGGCAATAACTAAAACTTCCAGGTATATGAACTAAAACTCTAATATACCCTAGATTGTATGAAAATCAAATTAGGAGTTCGGGACATACAAGTAAATTAAATGTCTAATTTCTTTCTCCTTCATCCATGGATGCCAACATTCCTAGAATCTCTCATCTTAGGCCAACATGAGATCAATTGGGAGAAGGGGTGGAGCGAAGACTTTGTTGGCATCAACCTGTCCCTACGATCCTCAAAAAGTCATTGAAATGACTAGGTTGCCAAGGAGAACCATCTCAAAAACATCAAAGGAGGAACTTAGGAGGTGAAGATGAAAAACACCACAAGTAAAACTAAACCAATAAGGTGGATAATTATGTGGTAGAAGAATGAAGTCAAGGGAACAATCCCCTTCATGAAAGGCCTAAAATTTTCATTATTATACCACATCATCACTGAAAAATATGGCGTAAATCTCAAAATGAAAAGGGATATACGAGTGCAATAAACATGGATCTAACTTTGTAGCATTCATATGAAGGTTGTGAAGAAAATCTTCAAGAAAAGTGTTATCGAACTAACCCAAAAGGCAATTGCATATTCAAATCAGCGTAGATAGGGTTAGGGACCCCTATAGGATACAACTGTTTAGACAAAATCTGAGGGAAAAGACATCAAGAACGATAAGGTAGGTTACCACTGAATAGTTTGATTAACTACATTGAGCATTCAGGTCCGTTTGGCCATCTCTGGTGATGAGATTGACCTTCAAGAAGGTTATCAATTGACCATGAAGGAAATTGGTGATGGAGGATGACTGCTTACACTCTAGGTTTGCTTATGAAATTACTTTACCTTGGTTCAATAGCTTAGGATTTAGGAGTATTGTGAGTGTGGAACCTAAAGTGTCTATTTAGTGTTTCTCTGATTAGGGAAGACATGGGTCATATAAGGGCTATTTGGACTTGGAACAACCTCTTAAGTTTTTGGCTGCAAGATAAAATTGAACTATCAAGGAGAGAGATAGAAAGAGAGTGATTGACATATTTTGTTGACTCCTCAATGTAGAACATGTATGGGGAAGATGACAAAGTCGTCACCTTGAGATCATGATCTAATACCTTGGATGGAACCTAAGATCACAAATTAGAAAATCCAACATGTAATGTGCTTAACTTTGTATTATCAAGATTGAGTTAGATCCAAATAAATAAGTCAAATGTATGGATGATATAAATGGGTAAAAATACATTCAATAGTTAGCCTTTATTCTTTACATAACTTAACATAGCTAGGATAATATAATTTATATGAAGCTTGGATAGTTTTCTAAATCAAGCATGAGGAATCCAAATATCTATTTAGATTTTGGGTTTGAGCTAGGGAATCATGCAACTTACAACATTAGATACCTAAGGAAATTAAGGCATTTTTAATTATAAAAAATGAGTTACATTACTAATATATGTTGGAAGCTCTAATATCTTATTACTTACCAATATACTAAACAAGGGAATATATTGTGAACAAAATGGGGTTATTTTTTGTCTAAAATTTAAATATTCATTATTTAATATCTAAGATTAAGTTATGCATATTAATTAACTCGAATAAGAATTGGTGTTGAGCCATCATGTAATTTAATGATATAGCGATCTACATCATTTTTTTAGGGTAAGTCAGGAGGCTATATTATTCATCCCTCCCTCCTCTTGTGAGAAAACTATAGACTATGTTACAAGTTGTTTTTCTAATAGTTCATGTCTCATTATTTCTATTGCTACTCTTACTATCCTTCATGATGTCAACAAGGTTTAGAAGGTTAATGGGTGGGTGGTGATAGGTTTGTATATCAACCCAATTTTTCAAGTGCGGTTAAGCCAAGCTATCTGCAATAGAGTTGGAAGCTCGCCCGACACCACTGAGGTCAACTTTTGAAGTTATGTTAAGCATATCTTCAATCATATCCTTCTATGGATCCAAAGTAAGATATTTCCCCTAGAGATCATCAATCAGATCAAGGACCTTATTGTTGTCAGTTTCTAGCACCACTCATCACCATCTCATGTCGACCAAAACAAGGGGTCTTAAGTGACCAAAAATATTCATTAAATATGTCCACCCTTAGATCAGTTAAACACTATTAACATAGCAGTTAATATCACAGTCAATCAGGCATTTTCTTGGTGCATCATGTGATTCCTTATCTACATTGCTCTTTTCCTAATTATGAACTAATTGGAAGTAGTTCTCCTTATAAGAATGAATGAGGAGATCAATCATATTTGAGGCCTACCAATAAGAGCAATGGGTTGAATGAAGTGTGTGGTTTATGAAGAATCACAAGTAACATCCAAATCATTTATGCAAAAGTAAAACATAATGAACCTACCAAATGAAGGTAATATGGAATTCATGAATCCTAATGCCTACTATTATGGGTGGAATGATGCATACACTGAAAGTCTCATCTAATTGATGAGAGTGGAATAAAATAATACATCATGTAATTGTTTTCATATCTTTTCAAAGAAAGATTAAGAATTGAACTTCGGGCATCCTTCTCCTCTTCTTTATTTCTTAAAAGATTCATATTTTTTTTTATTGGCCCACTATTTTTAACATGATTAGAGAGTATGCTCGGGCGTCACTATAACAAAAAGAATTTTCTCTCTCTTTTCATTTCATTTTGAGGGGTATGGATGTGTATCCCTACACTTTACTTTCAGAGGAAAACAACATGAGTACATGATGAAAGAATGAATGATGCAAAAGATATGCAATCTACGTGGATTTGTTATGCAACTAATTGATATGTAGTTATTTTTCTATTTGTAACTAATGCAATAAGGAAAAATTAGTTATCTTTTCACTTATTATGCTATTCAATACAATCAAGAGGAAACAATTAAGGTTACTTGATCATCTTAAGGTGTAGGATAAAATGTATAAAAAGTGGATGGAATCACAAAATTAAGAGACAATAACTTTCTTAAACTATGATATGTCTCTCTACTATCAACCTGTATACATGGTAACCTTAGGATTTATTTCTAAAACTTCAATTTAAGGTCTCATTAATTGTTTGATAGGTTCAAGCTCAAACCCCATCGTCATCCACAACCCATGGTTAATTAAGAATTTCCATTCATATTAAATGTCCTTAAGATGACTAACCCATACACTTCCTCTAGGTGATGCTGCATTTAGAATTTACAACTAAGCTTTCAAAGATATGAAAAAAATTAAATATTTTTAGATTTCATTGCAAAGACATAGAAGTACACACTATGATGAAGGAAAAAAATCATGATAATAAAAGCAATAATCATGATAATAATTCTCAATGTTTACACTAGATAGTTATGGATCCTACAAACTCTGAATGATAAAACTAAAAAGTAAAATAAAGTAAATATAGAGTTGTTCTAGCACCCCACAAAGCTTGAACTTGATTGTGTCCTCATAGTCAAAATCCAATCAAAGAGGTGGAATAGTGATACCAAATCAGAATTGTGAAGTGGAATGTTTGTATCTTGTGGGTAGAAAGTTCCGATGAAAGTAGGTGGTTGTTGCGGCATATGTGGAGATGGTGGGTAATAGAAAAATTGTTGTTGGCTGTA